>LPNX010500788.1:0-54768 GCA_001517045.1 Pseudotsuga menziesii | reverse complement strand
CATGGACTTTCAACATGTCTATGGCCAGATTCAGTGATATGATTCCTGCACTGCAGCCCATTCCTCCAAGGTTGAAGCTCAGAATGTTTTCTCTCATCTTGTAACGGTTGATAACCATGGCAGAAAGAGATGGAGACGAATTAAACAAGCTGCAATTCACTACTAGGATACTAATATCCTTTGGCCTGATTTTACATTTCTCAAACACCTCATCTAGGGCCCCGAACATCACCATCTCTGCTTCTGTACGAGCTTCTTTCATTGCGAGACGAGGTGGGGAAGCCAAAATACCTCCTGGAAAGTACGTGCGTTCTCCAATCCCCGACTTCTCTAGTATTTTCTTCTGAAACACCAAGCTTCCATCATCAAAGAGTCCGGATTTCTTAGAGTGTTCAATGAAATACTCTTTGGTTGCTCCAAATTCATCAGAGGGTTTATAACATGCAAAATCTACCAAATATACGGGCCTTCGACTGGAGACTAAGCAAACAAGAATAATGGAACCTATCAGTCCGGATATGGATAGAATTCTAGTCAAATCGAGGGTGGGATGTTCCCATACCATCCATAAATCATACTTTCGCGGGGTTATTACTTCTGCACTAAAGAGAACGGGGATGGCTAATAAATAGAGAGCATTTCTTAGCAGGTAATGGCATCCCAGCTTCACATGCCTCAGATTCACAGAATGTAAGATTTCAGAGAATCTCCTAAGAACTCTGACAGAGAGTGTATGCAATACTGCACCAGGATCAGATCTCTGCAATCCCCTCGCCTCTAACTCTTCCTTCACCATATTTGCTTCCTAAAAGACACAAGAAAATGCTTCCAAAAAACCTAGGGATTAAACCTACAAGTGCAATGAATCATTACAACACTCGTAGATTTAAAACAAACGTCTGAACAGGACCATTAGAGTACAGTGCATACAGCTGTCAACTTAGATGATAACCCTTCAGTCTTGAGTCTTGACAGTTCATCTAATCGGTTTCGAGGACTGTGACCCGAACGAGCAACTAAATAGGAAAGTGATGAATACAATTCCAAAAATGAAAAGATCCTCTCCGGAATGCTAGTGAATATGACTAAGTCCATGTTACTAAGCTGCACAGACTGCATCAACCAATAGCGATCAATGACTTTCTTTCAATGCGATACTATGAATTTCTTTTAATACGATACTTCCACAAAGTCAATGTAAACATTATGATGCTTCCAGAAAGTCAATCTAAACATTCTGCATTATATTCTTAGGTAGTCTGTCTTACTATTTATCTTGATAGATCATTCATCATGTACCATTCTAATCCACCTACCAAGAGGAATTAATAAATGTCGTCGAGTACGTTCCTTCTACCGAGTCAATGACATATCCATCTGTCACTAAACATTGATTGAGACATAAGCATTGATTGAGACACGTTCACTTTATAAATTTTTTTCACCAAAGAGCATGTTCTTGGTAAATCAAACCATTTTTTTCACCAAAGAAAGCTGACACAAGCGGTGTAATGTAGCATGTCCTTGGGATAGATAAAACAAATGTGGGAGGGTCACAACCAAATCTACAATCTGTGAACATCTACCAGATTTATTAGTGTAATCAAACCTAGATTTTTTTTTTCAAAAACAAAAAGCAATAACTTGTATTTATTGTAATCAAAGTTATTTTATATATCATAGAGATCTCTGGAAAATAAACTTAGCACTCTAATCAAAGATTTTATAGAAACTTAAGACAATACTCATAGACTAGTGTGCAGAATCTCATACAATATAATATTGTTGGAGGAGCAAGTCGAGAAGTCGACTTGCTCCTCCAACATCTTAGGGAACATTGTCTGTAAGGAAGGTATTAAGGTTGACTTTGCAAAAATCAAAATTATCCTCGACCTAAAACCACCAGTAAATCCAAAACAAGTCAGGGTGTTACTTGGCCACACAGGCTATTACAGAAAATTCATAAGATATTATTCAGATATGACCTATCCACTTGAAGAACTATTAAGGGAAGATAAAGAGTTCAATTGGACAGAGGAGTGCCACATATCATTCGAAAAATTAAAAAGAAAACTAGTTGAAGCACCAATCCTAAGGTTTCCAAACTAGTCGATCAAATTTCATGTTCATATTGATGCATCAGGCCTAGCAATAGGACCAATCTTAACTCAACCAGGAGATGATGGAATGGATTATTCTATAGTTTACAGTAGTAGAAAATTAAACAAAGCTGAGAGAAACTATTCGACAACAGAAAGAGAATCATTAGGAATGGTCTTCGCATTACAAAAATATCGACATTATCTTCTAGCTAACCCATTTATATTATATACAGACCATCAGGCACTTAAATATCTCGTCAATAAACCACTACATCATGGAAGAATTTGTCGATGGTTACTTCTCTTTCAAGAATTCAAATTCGAAGTCATTGTTAGACCATGTAAGTTAAATTTTGGTCCCGACCATTTATCCCGAATCGACACAGGAGAAGAGCCGACAGGAGTCGAAGATGACTTACCTGATGCACATCTATTTCGGATAGAAGCAGTCCCAGCAGAATTAGAAGAAATAGCCCAATTCTTAGAAGATGGACAAGCACCAGAAGGAATGTGTACAAAGAAGAAGCAGATCTTATCTATGAAGGCTGCACCATACAGTCTTATAAATGGATTCTTATACAAAATGGGATTAGATGACATCCTCAGAAGATGTGTACTAGAACATGAACGAGACAACATTATGCATGAAGCACATTATGGACCTGCAGGAGGACATTTCCAAGTAGACACAACTGCAAAGAAAATCCAACAGTTAGGGTTATGGTGGCCGACACTCCACAGAGATTGAAAAAATATTGTCAGTCAATGTGACAGATGTTAATGACTAGGTCGACCTCTCCCTAGCACGGAAATGCCTTTGATATCAGTAAACCCAAGTTTGACATTCGAAATTTGGGCCATCGACTTCATAGGACCATTCCCTATACCAGCAAAAAGAACACGGGCAAGGTACATCATAACTGCAGTCGAATATGTAACTAAATGGGTAGAGGCCGAACCAGTTGATACATGTTCTAGTGAGATAGCTGCTAAGTTTATCTATGAGGATATCATCACTAGATTTGGATGTCCACTAACCCTAATTAGCGACCAGGGAACACACTTCATCAATAGAACTATCAAAACCCTAACCGACCAGTTCCAAATTGACCACTGTCGGAGTACAACATACCATCCTTAGTTGAATGGAGCAACTGAAGCATTTAATAAAACATTAACAAGAGGACTCACCAAAATATGCAATACTGATAAGGACGTCTGGGACGAGAAAATACCTGCCGTATTATGAGCATACAGAACAACATATAAACGCTCGACTGACCAAACTCCTTTTCGCCTAGTCTATGAACAAGAAGTAGTAGTTCCATTACACTTCCGACAACAGACACCTATCATCGCATAGATCCTACATGTCGATGTCGAACAAGGAAGAAATGACCAACTATTGCAACTAAGCAAACTTGAAGAACACCGACTAATGGCAATACAACATCAAGAAATCCAGAAACAACAACAAAAAGCATGGCACGACAGAAACATCAAGAACAAAAACTTATCAGTAGGGGATCTTGCTTTACTATACAATAGTCGGGTAAAAGGTAAACCTAGAAAGCTCCATACAGAATGGATGGGACCCTACGTTGTCGAAGAGATACATACCAACGGATTAGTTCGACTAAGGACGTTACAAGGCATAGTATTTCAGAAACTCATTAATGGAGGCCGACTAAAACGCTACAGAAACTAGAAATAAACATAATAATAATAATAAATCCTATAACGACCATAACGGTTAAACCAAAAGCTATAAAAATCTCAAAAATCCAAAAAGCAAAATAATGCCGTACATGCAGAAAACTATGATAGGAAATTACCATTTCGACAGCCGACATCATGCCCATCGACATAACGCCATCGACCATTTTCATAACCGACACTGACCGACGACCTCGATAGTCCCATCGCGCATTCATGACTTCGAGTGCTGAAAGCAATTCGCCATTAACGCACACGCAAGTGTTCCAGCTAGAACATCACGTCCACCATTAATACACTCATTGACGAAAACATCCAAAGCGTCCCCTATGAATACTGGACCGTCGCAGGATCATTCACCGCAATTCATACCAAGAGAGCATTAGAACATCCAGACGACTGAAAGCCGAGAATACCTTAGTGAAATAGACCACCAAACCGACAAGATGGCACCCAAACAGACTAGAGCCTCAGCCAAAGCCAAGGAATTACAGACTGCAGAAACACCTTGAGTCCGTAGGCTAAAGAATATTAAGAATGCTAAGGTGCACAAAGGCTCATGGCAAAAACTATGGACCGAGATGCAAGAATGGGATTATGTCAACAAGAAGCCTACTCAAGCTGTAGAGAAAATAAAATATGGTACCATCTTCACCTATGTTAATGCACCGCTCATGCCCAGTTTCGGTGGCACCAAGGAAACAACCATAAAATTTATCATAAGTTAGTACCACAACGACCGGTTCTACTTCGACCAACCGGTCGACATCTCTAGGGAAGTCATCTCCAAACTGACAGGTCTCTCAAACACAGGAGACCCAGTACCAATCGGTATTAAAGAAGGACTGGTTGAAGAACTAACTGGGTTGGCTTCGGGCAAAAACTCGAAGGGGTTGATGATTAGTCAAATCATAGCCCGAACACCACAGATTGTGGCCAAAATAATAGCCATAACACTCACCTTGGCAGGTCGAGGTAGCGATCTCAAATTAGACATACTAGAGGCTGTCGATACCATTGCGACAAATGGAAAGATATACAGATGGGATAAATATGTCGTCGACATGGTCAAGACCATCTGTGAAAGATGCCAAGAGACGGGAAGAATCATCAGGTTCCCCTCCTTCATACTATGGATAGTCATGTACCATATCTGCCCCAAAGAAAACCCAATTTTTCAAGAACCGACAAGATTCCACATGTGGAGATTCAAACCATTCTCCCAGAAAGGAACCTTGAAGGAACTTGAAGACGGAAAGGTGATGTTGGAGAACTGGCTCCAACAGCTAAAAGTCCGCACGACTAGATGGAGGGTGCCTCAAAACATCCGACGAAGTCTACCCACAAAGTCCCACATCCAGCTAGAGATCTACCATACTTCAGTGTGGTACATGCAGGGCACCTACTCAAATGTGAAAGCCCTTCGGGAGCTGTCTCGACAAGCTAAAACAAAAATACCAGTACCAGCGATAGCAAAGAGGATCGACTTCTCGATCGAGGAGCCATTAACCGACCAAGAGAAAGAAGAAGACTATGAGCTGAACCTATACATCAGTACCTTTGTGTCAGAGGAGACACCGGTCGAACACACCGGCCGAATTCAAATCATCATCAAACCTTAGACAGCACAGAGGGTAGAATCACAGATAGAAGAAACACAACTAGAGCAGCAGGTAATCACTCCGGCTGTAGAAAGTCTCATCTCAACCCAGGAGCCAAGGGGAGAGACAGAACCACATGGAGAAGGTAAGCGCAAGCTTATCATTACAGAATCATCCGATGACGAGGAGGAACTGGGAACTACAGCCATCGACATAATAGAAGATGCCACAGCAAATAAAGTACTGGTGGAAACCTAGTTCCAAATATTTGTCGAGGCAGGAGCACTACCAGGACGACCAAAGAAATCCAAGATCACCCACACAACGACGCATGAGAATGTTGTAGATCTTGTGTCTATGCCTCCACCTCCATCTTCGACGAAAGTAACAGAGGATAAAGTACCAGAACAACATTCGATAATCCCACTCGACTTGTGCAAAAATGCTATGTTGGAAGCTGTCAAAGAAAAGTTCGACAAGGACAGAGATTTGTAGGAATTCATTGAAAAACTGCCTAAGATATTCACGTCGGTACAGAAGCTATCCACAAAATCACCTCTCTTTGAGGTCGGTGGATACCAACCAGGTCATGAATTCTAGTCACGAACCTTTGCAACTATCACTTCGACTGTCGAGAGAAATACCGACAAAAAATCCAAAGTGACCGCACACCGGACCGCGACTATCACTCTGACTGTACCCCAAACCAACCTGCCAGTCGTTGTACCGAACAGAGGAGAAGAAGAAGAAAATATCGCAGACATAAATTGAGATATCAACTAGTTCTTCTCCAACTTAGATTCAACAACCCACCACTCATCCATAATTCCCCCAACCCAATCACCCCTGACCATTCACTAACTCCATCACCACCACCACCATCTCCCCCACCACCACCACCCCCCGACTCAGAGCAAGCCCCACCAAAACCATCAACACCAACTGCATCCACTTCTGCACCCCCTGCATCTAACCAACTAGAGGCGGCAGTCATCCCACCTCCCCAAACAGAGAAACCATCAACCACTATCCCACAAACCGAAAATCTCGACTTGATTTTTGCAGGTACACAGGTGCCGACACAAACAGAGAAGGAAAAGCATAAGAAGAGGAAGGAGAAACAGAAGAAGGAGCATCATGGACAGCCATCAAAGGTCCATATCAAATTGAAAGATGCAACCTCACTGACTGATGCAGAGCTAGGATAACTCCTGAAAACCCTAGCAGTGGAAGCAAAGACAAGGAGCCAATAGAGATGTAAGGAACTCGACAACAAGGTCGAAGAACAGGTCAAGTTCCTCAATAAATGCAGAAACCTTGAACAATCAGTAATGTCGGGCCCCGTAGAGGTTGACACTGACAAACCTCTCGAAAGAGCATATCAGCTATTTGAAAGGATGGTGTCGGCACTCCAAGCACAGATTCAAGAAACAAAGGAGGAGAAAAAAGAAGAAACTTCCCGCCTCCTAATGGCGCAACACACAACCTTTTCTGAAGCTTATAAAATGCTGCAAGATCACATGGAGGAGTCTGTCATCACTGAAGAAATACTGCGAGATTGGCCTGCTTACTACGAACAAGATTATCAGCAAACTCGGTAGACCCGACAAGGGATCCAAGCACTTGAAAACAGAAAAACCATTGATGAAGCACTTAGAACCACAATAGAAGAACAAATAGTGCTTGAAACAGCCAAGCTGAAGAAACTTGAGAGGGAAGCACATGAGTGGGTGCAACAAGCTATGCCCAACTTGGAAAAAGTCGACATCATCTGCCCACAGATGAGACGACTTGTCACATGCCCCAATTTTGAAAAAGAATGTTATTTTATTTTTATATTATTCCCAAACATTATGTTAAATTTAATGCTAAGTGGAAACTGATGACTCAACAGAGTCAAGGATGTGGAATGTAATTCTGAATATTTAATTTTTAATAAATAAAAGTGGAGACAACAGCCTGGGAGAGCTGTTAAAAAGAGTGTTACTGGTCAAGTGGTGGAAGGAACTAGGTGGAGAGCAAAAAGACAAGTGGTAGCATCCTCAAACACTTCCTATGTTGCAGGTGGAAAATTCCCTACATTTGGGGTCATGATCCCCCAAGAAAGTGGGATCAGAGCAAGTGGCTCAACTAATGACAACTAACCCAAAAAGACCTAGGCAATCTTATTAAAAATGCCCAATGTAGAGAGCTGAGGCTGCTCATTCCAGGAGAAGAATCATTCAGGTGAATGCACTTCAAGGAATTTATTGGGAAAGGGAAAAATTGAAGGAAGTGTTTGAGGGGTAAACTGTAGGAAGTTGATCTAGTGCAACTTGCAGTTGAAATATCTTACTGCGGTATGCAGAGTTGGTATTGAGTCTCAGGACCTGTACTTTGTTAATTTCTCCATCTAGTTCCAGCCAAGAAGACCAGAACAGGATCGGGGGTCCTGAGAAGTCGTTGTTTGAGCGCTCTCCAGGAGTTGGTAGGGAGGAATGGCCTCCCATTGCTATTGTCATCTAGCTTTAAAGACAGGTTTCATTATCTTTTAAATTCCTGTGTTATAGTTAATCTCTATGTATGGTTAGTAAATGAATGATGTTAGGATATGCCGTGTTAAAACTTCTTATTTATTCTAGACTAAATTTGTACTGTGATGAAAGATAAATCCTACCTGTCTTTTTCCCCATCTGGAGTAATCCAGATCATACTCTAGCACAGGTAGTTTGTTTAAGTATATAAAGTATGATAGGATTATAATGAATTGAATACTCATGTTCAGAGTAATGAAATGTTACCTTTTAGTATATAGATGCTTTTTAGAAGATTATTAATTTGTTTGCAGACATGTCATTAGAAATAGACTATGCAAATAGCATGTTAATACATAATTTTACTTATAGTACTGACTGACATCAGTAGGTGAATTTTATCAATTATGTTCTACACAGTCTTTATTTACTTAAACTGTACTTTACTTGGAAACAGAAGACTTAGATTTATCAACTGGATATTAATAGTTTATGTTAAGAATAGGTATAAATATATTACTGATAGCTTTTCCCTTTAGTAACATTTAATTTTCCTGTATCTATTTGAACTATAATTAAATAATATGATAAAGATTACAGTAGTATTTATTGAGCTTAATAGTTAAAGGATAGAAATAACTTAGAGTTATGTAAATACTGTAAACTATATTATAATTCTGTAGAACAGTGTAAATATAAAGAACACTGATAAGTAGGGAGGTACTTCAATTTTGTATTCTAAGTAATTCACAGATACAAATTAAATAAAACTAACATAATTATTACTGACTGCTTTCAGTCATAACTTCCATATAATTTTTTTTTAATATAAACTTAAGAATAGATGTACTACTTAAATAATAGTACTACAAATGTAAATATTATTATTATTATTACTATTCTCAATTATAGGATAATAATTTATGAATACAACAATAACAATTACAAGGTAATAACATAGGAAAATACTATCCTATTAAAAATAAAAGGGAGTACAACCCTAGCTCATGAATTGAGCATAAATAACAAATAATGAAATATAAATTATGAATAATTCTAGTATTATAGTAACGTAGGTCATACTTAGGTTAATATCTTTCCAAATGATTATCTAACACATGCAATGGATTTTATAAAACAAACAGAGTCTATTAAAACAGTATGCATCTAATTATTGGGATTTAAACCTTTAAAACTAAAAACATTGCCATTACCAACATAATAATCATTTTACTTGTAAACTGTGTAATCATCATAGATAATTAAGATAATCCATTCTCAGTCCTTAAGGACATATAAACTAAAATAGAGAAAACAATATAATTATCAATTTAAGAGTAAAACAAACCAAACAAGGGTTTTACAGGTTAAACCCTAAACTGGCATTTCTTCAAATACTCAAGATTTTCATCAGGGCTGTGAATACAGCTTTCAAATTTAAACATATAAAAACTGGATAAATACTCAAACAGAGTTTATCTTCTTAAATTTTCAAAGTGGGTATAAAACCTAATTCTTTACAGGGTACAGCTCAACGGCCAACTATCAAAAACAAGTTGTAGTGAAGCCATCTTCGCAAGTACACATCCAAAACTGACAAAGAAGCTAAGCTTCAACCAAAAATACTACACTCACAAAGTGCCTCCACCTTGTCAAGGGTTCGATTTAAAAAAAACATGGTTATAGTAACCAGTAAACAACTTAAAAACAACACAGTATAACTCATGGCAAAATGAGAAAGAGTATTCAAACCCTGGGTGAGTCCAACGACCACCCCAACTGCATCTAAGGTGAGAACCCATCCTTTAAACCATGGGGATTACCCGAAATGAAGCCACGAGCCACAACTGGCACAGGGGTAGTCTTTTATCCTTGAACGAGCTACACTTCCACAAACACCTGCAACAAATTGTAAACCCTTGTCAGCAACCTTTTTACGTGTGAGAAGCTTTAGATCTTTACTGTATTAAAAACTTGCTGAGTAAAAAAAGAAGGATGTAAGTAATTATTTTTTCCTGTCACAAGGAGTAAGGTGAGCCGATTCGCAAGCACTGTCACATAAAAACGCCACAGTGAGAACCCTTAAACTCTTAAAAACCTCACACAATAGCAAGATACGGAGAGCAGAGAAGAAAACTGAAGATTCACCCAACTACACAAACGTTGGGGAGAAGGTTTCAGGTAGCAAAAACACAAACAATAAAAGAAGAACAACCCCACGACTGACAGAGGAAGTTTTACAATCAAAATCATTTATTGGAGAACGAAACAACACAAGCCAAGGTTTAAAGTGGCAATAACCAGGAGAACATCGGCGGCCATGGAAGACGAGCCCTGGAGCAGCGTAAACTGCGGGATAGCAATGCCTTAGGTTAAGTTTCCTGAGCTTCTTATATCTTCACACTTGGATAGAATTGCTCCACGTAGCTTGAAATTTATTCCACAACGAGGGTCGTGATCCATAGTTCTTGTATGGAGATTATTTTATTATTGTTGTTTCATAGCGCGAGGTAAAAACTTTATCATCAGCCCAATAATGTGGAGCCAAACTCTAATCATCAGCAATATATATTATTTGCACCTAATCGCCAATCATTAACGTAGAATAGTGTACATGGACCAAGCTTGAATCATGTGTATTTATAAGCTTAAACCCTACGTGGATTAAGCCAAACCCTTGCTACTTTAATATATTGTTTTATGTTATACATAATCATAACGTGTAGTGTTGGCATAACTACTTTCTAACTTAGCCTTAATAAGTTAGACAGCATAGGACACATGTTAAGTTTTTAGATTAAGACTTAGTTAAGTCTTTATTATAGTTTTCTAGAATGCATATTAACTATTACAAGACCTTGGCGACTCTAGTAACAAAGCTTAAGACCCTTGAGTTGTACCTTGAAAACTTGAACTCGATGAAGATTGGGATTTGAATACATGGTAAGTTAACCATTGTTATACCACTCAATTTTAGAGCTTGGGTATAGTAGACCCTTTTTTTTATTTAGGAAATTTCTAAGTCTAACTTTTATAGAAAGTATCTTGTAATAATGCCAAGAAGTTAAGGCTAAATTTGAATACGAGACAATAAAAAACTTTGGTAGATTATTAGCTCATCAAATAAGTCATTATGCATAATTAAGAATTATAAATGAACTGATAACTCCCATAGCATCGAAAACTATGTAGTACATTTTATTTTACAAGCAAGACAAGATAGTATTGTAATTATTGTCAAGCAAAACAATTGCTTATGAGTATTACTAAACACTTATACTAAAGAAGAAATACACATATATGAGAGTCTAATGTTAAAGTCGCAATTATACTATACTGACATAACACTTTTTCTAAGCTTGTTTATTTGAACAACTGATGAAAATCAAATGATTTTACCTTGCAACAACTGTCTAGTGTTTAGCAGCTTATTGTACTAAGCTTTTTAATTTGCAATTAAAATACTGCTGACATTATTAAATCTTTAAAATTGTTTTTACTCGATCGATCATACCTGTAAAAACCTGTAAGAAACAGTATTCATCTACATTAGCACGAATGCAAAGTAAGCCCTGGATCTAAAAGTAGAATCCACCAACTAACATAAAAGAGTCAATCAGTTAACTGAATCAATTTATCACACAAAACAGTTTTTATCCTGCTACGAAAAATAAACTATTTAGAAACCACTTACTTAACTGATATTTAGGCTAATTGTTAGATGTAGTAGAACCATAGGTTATAACATTTGTTGTTGACTCGAAAATTTTTAAATTTTTGTGAAATTTTGGGGTTGTGACATGTGGTATCAGAGCATAAGGTTCAAACACTAGGCCTTGATGCAACCCAACTAGTTTTCATAAAACAGTAAATAAATTCTTATGCTAACGTATTTTAATTTTTTTTCCTCTTTATGTTATTCAACAGAGAATTGTCTTTTTCTGAAGTTTAACAGGCAGGTATGGAAAGGCTGGGAGAGTATACACAGGAGGAGTCTCTAGTTATAGAAATAAGAAATTTACCCAAAGATCCTATACCAGGGGATGTAACTACAAATTCCTCAGAGCTGTTACAGACTGTAAAAGATTTGAAAACTGAAATGGAGTTTGTAAAGAAAGAGAATGAAAGGATTCTGAGAGCTCAAGAAGAGCTAAATCATATCCTAATGGAAAAGTTTCAAACCGAAGGAAGGGGTAGAAGTTCAGAATATGAAGATGCTAGTCATCCAAGAAAATATAAAAAGATGAAGCATACAGAGACTGAAAGTAGTTCATCATCAGAAGTGTTTGGTGAACAACAAAGTTACCATACTACTAGTGATAGTAGTGATGATGATCTGAACATCAAGAGGAGGAAATATAAACCTTATGAGGAAATCTCAGGGGAATTCAAAAAAGATAAAACCACCAACCTTTAATGGAGAGACTGAGAAGGGGGAGGAAGCTGAGTCCTGGTTGTCCGAGATGAAGAAGTACTTCCAGATATATAATTATTCTAACCAGTTAAAGGCTAGGATGGCTATATACAACCTCTGAGGAAAGGCTAATATTTGGTGGTAGGATTTGAAGAGTGTTAAGGGTATAAAAGAGAAGGAAGTTAACTGGAGTACCTTTAAGCAGTATTTTAAAAAGAAATTTCTGTTTGATCAATATTACGAGGAAAGGGCTAAGGAGTTTTATGAACTAAAGTTAGGTTCAATGACAATGAAGGACCTAAACGGTAAATTTTTAAGTCTACTTAGGTATGTACCCTACCTAGTGTTAGTTTTTCATCATTTAAGCTAGCATTATGATAAGATCTTTTCACTGAGAGAATAACAAGCACAGCAATCACATAAGCACATCACAAGAGACAAGAGACACAAATATTTTAGGAGGGGAAACCGTAAATGGAGAAAACCCCTCAACTTCCTCTAAGATAGTATCACCACAAGATGTGAACCCAAAACAGTAAGATGACATCCCTTCACAACAACAGCCTTCTGTCTTCTGTCAAGCCCAAGAATTTCCTTCTCCAAAAGTGCGCCACACTTGAGAGAGCAAGAGAGCTAAGTCACAAGTGATAAATAGAGAGACTCTCACTCTCTATTTATATTCTTCCGTTGACTTGAAGTGCACTCAACCTAATAATTACTACTCGAGCCTACACCTTAATTAGTGTATAATAACTCAAGTTCCCCTAAACTGTGGGGACTTACCTAATGACTTGATATGACTTGTTTACATTATTAATCCTCCCGATCGGAACATCGGGGCATGACCACATGACTCAAATACATAATAGAAACATCCCGGAATAAACATCGGGTTACAATATATGAAATATATAGAAGAATACATTCCGAAGTTACATATACATCAACACCTAGTGGATGAGAAACCAAAAGTACAGCGATTCCTTAGCTGTTTACCATATCATATTAAAGATAGAATTGAATATGATAACCGAAAGACCCTGGAGGAAGCTATGAGGAAGGCTAATTTTTGCTTTGAGCAGAATCGAAAGAAAGAAAGCTTGGCCAACTGGAAGGCTAAGAAAAATAACAATCAATCCGCATTCAAGAAGAAGGATTTTGTGCCTAACAGGAATTTTAAGAATAATAAGGCCAAAAACTATTCTAACAACAAGAATTTCTAGGGAAATAGGATTAGTACACCCAATAATTAGAACAATTTTAAGGGTAAGGAAACTGCAAATAATCTTGGAAGTTTTACCAAGAATTTTGAGCGTAAAGAGCCTGTCAAGTGCTGGGAATGTAATGTCCCGCACTATGTTTGAGTCTGTCCAAACCGGAAGAAGACTGTTAGCAACATTCATACCGTACAGGAGGAAATGATTGCTGGGGAACTAGCGAGGAGCATGCCCAGAATTAATGCAGCCTTGGAGAACCGACAAGCTGAATATCAGACTTCCATGCTGCAAGTAGAATGTATGATTAATTAGACCCCTGTAAACATTTTAATTGATCCGGTAGCTAGTCTCAGTTATATTGCACCTCAGATAGTGGAGAAATGTAAGTTATCTGTCCATAAGTTTGAAAATTCATGGTTAGTTTAGTTAGCCACCGGGGCTAAAAGAAAAGTAACTTGCTTTGTGAAAGAATGTACTTTACTTATGGATGAACTTGAAACTATTGTCAAACTTAATGTTTTACCACTTGGCTCATATGATTTGATGATTGGTATGGACTGGTTAGAACAACATAAAGTAATTTTAAACTTTTATGATATAACTTTTACATGCTTAAACAATGATGAACAACCAGTAATTGTTAAGGGTATTCCTAGAAAAACTATGGTAAGGCAAATTTCTACTTTGCAACTTAAAAGAGCTGTTAGAAAAGGATGCAAAGCTTACGCTGTAACAACTACCAATGAACAAAGTAAAATTGAAACAAACAAGTTAAAAATAGAAGATATCCGTATTTTAAAAGAGTATGCTAATGTATTCCCAGAAGAAATTCTGGGATTACCTCCGAAAAGGGAATTGGATTTCACCATTGAGCTCGTACCAGGTGCAGTACCTAGCTCAAAGGCCCCTTACCGAATGAACATATTGGAACTTAATGATTTAAAATCACAATTAAAAGAGTTAATAGATAAAAAATACATTCGGCCAAGTGTGTCTCCTTGAGGGGCACCTTTCATCTTTGTTAAAAAGAAAGACGAAACTATGCAATTATGCATAGATTACCATTAGTTAAACAAAATGACTATTAAAAATTGATATCCATTGCCCCGCATAGATGATTTATTTGATCAACTACGTGGAGCCACGGTGTTTTCAAAGATAGATTTAAGGTCAGGATATCATCAAGCAAGGATTAAAGATGAAGACATCTTCAAGACAGCCTTTAGAACAAGATATGGACACTACGAATTTGTCGTAATGCCATTCGGGATTACTAATGCCCCAGCTGTCTTTATGTGTTTAATGAACAATATAATGCATAAGTATTTAGATAAGTTCATGGTCGTGTTCATCGACGACATCTTAATCTATTCAAAAACTGAAGAAGAACATAAAGAACACCTAAAAATTGTTTTGCAAGAGTTGCGAGAACATCAACTCTTTGCAAAGTTTAGTAAGTGTGACTTCTTTAAGGATAAAATTCAGTATTTAGGTCACGTAATGACAAAGGAAGGAATTTCTGTAGATCCTGAAAAGATACGGGAAATCGAAGATTGGCCAGTTCCTAAAGATGTGATGGATGTTATATCTTTCATGGGCATTACCGGTTATTACCGGAGGTTCATTGAAGGTTTCTCAAGGATAGGCAATCCGATAACTTCCTTGTAGAAAAAAGGAAAGAAGTTCGACTGGAACCAAAAATGTGAAGAAATATTTAAGAAGTTAAAAACTTTATTAACCATTGCACCTATTTTAAGAATAGCAAATCCTAATAAAGAGTCTGTAGTATGCACTGATGCTTGTAATAAAGGCTTAGGCGGTGTTTTGACTCAAGAAGGGCATGTTATTGCTTATGAGTCTAGAAAGTTAAAAATTCATGAGAAGAATTACGCAACATATGATCTGGAGCTAGCAGCTGTGATACACACCTTAAAAATGTGGTGACACCACCTAATCGGCAGAAGATTTGTTTTAATGACTGATAATAAAGGACTGAAATATCTTTTAGATCAGTCGAATCTAAATGCTAGATAAGCTAGGTGGTTAGCTTTCTTAAGTGAGTATGATTTTTAAATCCAGCATATAAAAGGTAAAGAAAATAAAGTCGCTGATGCATTAAGTAGGAACGCAAGGCTGAATTTTGCAACAGCAATCAGTACTTACGTTTCAGACTTAGATGAACAGCTTAAAGAAGGGGTATAACAAGATGAAATTTATCAGAAATTACGAGCTAAGGCTAAGGAAAACCCCACAGAAAACTTAATAAAAGGTTACAGCTTAAATGAAAAGAAGTTTTTATTGTTTAAAGATAAACTGTATGTACCTAATGTACCTAAAGTTAAGCTGTTAATTCTGGATGAAATCCATAAAACACCATATTCAGGTCATCCAGGTTATCAAAAAACTATAACCATGCTAAGAAATGAGTATTTTTGGCCAAATATGAAAAATGAAGTAGCTGATTATATTGCAAGATGTTTAGAATGTCAACAGGTGAAAACCGAACACCAACACCCAGCTGGTTTGCTACAGCCTTTACCTATTCCTAGATGGAAATGGGAAGTGATTAGTCTAGACTTTATTACTCGACTGCCTAAAAATCATAATCAAAATTACTCTATTATGGTAGTGGTTGATAAGTTAAGTAAGGCTGCTCATTTTATACCTGTTAAAACTACTTACAAGGCTGCCAATATAGCTGATATTTTTCTAAAGCATATTTTTCGATTACATGGAATACTAAAAATTATAATCTCAGACAGAGATCCTAAGTTCACAGGAAACTTTTGGAAGTCCTTTTTTAAAGGATTAAATACAACATTGAATTTCAGTACTTCTTTCCATCCTCAATAGATGAACAAACTAAAAGGGTAAACCAGGTATTGGAAGATTTATTGAGAATGTATGTGAAAGATCAGCCAGGTAAGTGGGAAGACTATTTACATCTAGTGGATTTTGCGTATAATAACAATTATCAGGCATCAACTGGATTCAGTCCATTTGAAATTTTGTACGGACGAAAATGTAATACTCCTATCTCTTGGAGTAATCTAGTAGATAGATTGGTATTGGGTCCAAAATTGTTGAAACAAATGGAGGAAATTGTGAAACAAGTGAAGGGAGATTTAAAAGTGGCACATGATTAATAAAAGAGTCAAGCAGACTTGAAACGAACTCCAAAGGAGTTCCAGGTAGGTGAACATGTGTTCATCAAGGTAAGGCCCAAGAAAATCTCTCTAAGACTGGGGAGTTGTGCAAAATTAGCACCTCGTTACTGTGGCGCATTTGAAATATTGTTTAGGATTTGTTAAGTAGCCTATCAATTAGCATTACCACCTGACTTGAGAGTACACAATGCTTTTCATTTTTTCGTTTTAAAGAAATATGTTTATGATGCTACTCATGTGGTTAATTGGAATGTCGTATAGGTGGAATCAGAAGGAGAATTCCTGGTGGAACCGGACTGTATCCTCGGGAGGAGGAAAATTACACTTCAGAACCGCACCATTGGACAGGTGAAGGTGTAATGGAAGCACCTTAGTCCTGAAGAAGCCACCTGGGAATTGAAAAGTAAGATGCGAGATGCATATCCAATTCTGTTCCAGGGGACTTCAGATGATGAGGAATAAATAACATCGAGGATGATGTTATATTTTAAGGGGGTGTGTATGTCACATGCCCCAATTTTGAAAAATAATGTTATTTTATTTTTATATTATTCCCAAACATTATGTTAAATTTAATTCTAAGTGGAAACTGATGACTCAGCAGAGTCAAGGATGTGGAATGTAATTTTGAATATTTAATTTTTAATAAATAAAAGTGGAGACAACAACTTGGGAGAGTTGTTAAAAAGAGTGTTACTGGTAAAGTGGTGGAAGGAACTAGGTGGAGAGAAAAAAGACAAGTGGCAGCATCCTCAAACACTTCCTATGTTGCAGGTGGCAACTTCCCTACATTTGGGGTCATGATCCCCCAAGAAAGTGGGATTAGAGTAGGTGGCTCAATTAATGACAACTAACCCAAAAAGACCTAGGAAATCTTATTAAAAATTCCCAATGTAGAGAGCTGAGGCTACTCATTCTAGGAGAAGAATCATTCAGGTGAATGCACTTCAAGGAATTTATTAGGAAAGGGAAAAATTGAAGGAAGTGTTTGAGGGGTAAACTGCAGGAAGTTGATCTAGTGCAGCTTGCAGGTGAAAGATCTTACTGCAGTATACAGATTTGGTATTGAGTCTCAGGACTGGTACTTTGTTAATTTCTCCACCTAGTTCCATCCAAGCAGACTAGAACAGGCTCGGGGGTCCTGAGAATTCGCTGTTTGAGCACTCTCCAGGAGTTGGTAGGGAGGAACGGCCTCCCATTGCTGTTGTCATCCAACTTTAAAGACATGCTTCATTATATTTTAAATTCCTATGTTATAGTTAATCTCTATGTTTGGTTAGTAAATGAATGATGTTAGGATATGCTGTGTTAAAACTTCTTATTTATTCTAGACTAAATTTGTATTGTGATAAAAGATAAATCCTACCTGTGTTTTTCTCCATCTGGAGTAATCCAGATTGTACTCTAGCGCAGGTAGTTTGTTTAAGTATATAAAGTATGATAGTATTATAATGAATTGAATACTCATGTTCAGAGTAATGAAATGTTACCTTTTAGTAGATAGATGCTTTTTAGAAGATTATTAATTTGTTTGCAGACATGTCATTAGAAATAGACTGTGAAAATAGCATGTTAATACATAATTTTACTTATAATACTGACTGACATCAATAGGTGAATTTTATCAATTATGTTCTACACAGTCTTTATTTACTTAAACTGTACTTTACTTGGAAACATAAGACTTAGATTTATCAACTGGATATTAATAGTTTCTGTTAAGAATAGGTATAAATATATTACTGATAACTTTTCCCTTTAGTAATATTTAATTTTCCTATATCTATTTGAACTATAATTAAATAATATGATAAAGATTACAGTAGTATTTATTGAGCTTAATAGTTAAAGGACAGAAATAACTTAGAGTTAAGTAAATACTGTAAACTATATTATAATTCTGTAGAACAGTGTAAATATAAAGAACACTGATAAGTATGGAGGTACTTCAATTTTGTATTCTAAGTAATTCACAGATACAAATTAAATAAAACTAACGTAATTATTACTGACTGCTTTCAGTCATAACTTCCATATAAACAAAATTTAATATAAACTTAAGAATAGATGTACTACTTAAATAATAGTACTGTAAATGTAAATATTATTATTATTATTACTATTCTTAAAACATAGAACAATTATAGGATAATAATTTATGAATACAACAATAACAATTACAAGGTAATAACATAGGAAAATACTATCCTATTAAAAATAAAATGGAGTAAAACCCTAGTTCATGAATTGAGCATAAATAACAAATAATGAAATATAAATTATGAATAATTCTAGTATTATAGTAACCTAGGTCATCCTTAGGTTAATATCTTTCCAAATTATTATCTAACAGATGCAATGGATTTTATAAAACAAACAGAGTCTATTAAAACAATATGCATCTAATTATTGGGATTTAAACCCTTAAAACTAAAAACATTGCCATTATCGACATAATAATCATTTTACTTGTAAACTGTGTAATCATCATAGATAATTAAGATAATCCATTCTCAGTCCTTAAGGACATATAAACTAAAATAGAGAAAACAATATAATTATCAATTTAAGAGTAAAACAATCCAAACAAGGGTTTTACAGGTTAAACCCTAAACCGACATTTCTTCAAAAACTCAAGATTTTCATCACGGCTGTGAATATAGCTTTCAAATTTAAACATATAAAAATCGGATAAATAATCAAACATAGTTTATCTTCTTAAATTTTCAAAATGGGTATAAACCCTAATTCTTTACAGAGTACAGCTCAGCGGCCAACTATCAAAAACAAGTTGCAATGAATCCATCTTCGCAAGTACACATCCAAAACTGACAGAGAAGCTAAGCTTCAACCAAAAATACTACACTCACAAAGTGGATCCACCCTGTCAAGGGTTCGATTTTAGAAAAACATGATTATAATAACCTGTAAACAACTTAAAAACAATACAGTATAACTCGTGGCAAAACGAGAAAGGGTATTCAAACCCTGGGTGAGTCCAACGACCACCCCAACTGCATCTAAGGTGAGAACCCATCCTTTAAACCACGGGGCTTACCCGAAATGGGGCCACAAGCCACGGCTGGCACAGGGGTAGTGTTTTATCCCTGTACGAGCTACACTTCCACGAACACCTGCAGCAAAGTGTAAACCCTTGTCAGCAACCTTTTTATGTGTGAGAAGCTTTAGATCTTTAATGTATTAAAAACTTGCTGAGTAAAAAAAGAAGGATGTAAGTAATTTTTTTTGCCTGTCACAAGGAGTAAGGTGAGCCGATTCACAAGCACTGTCACCTACAAATGCCACAGTGAGAACCTTTAAACTCTTAAAATCCTCACACAGTAGCAAGCTACGAAGAGCCGAGAAGAAAATTGAAGATTCACCCAACTACACAAACGTTGGGGAGAAGGTTTCCGGCATAAAAAACACAAACAACAAAAGAAGAACAGCCCCACGACTGACAGAGGAAGTTTTACAATCAAAACCATTTATTGGAGAATGGAATAGCACAAGCCAAGGTTTAAAGTGGCAATAACCAAGAGAGCATCGGCGGCCATGGAAGACGAGCCCTAGAGCAGCGTGAACTGCAGGATAGCAATGCCTTAGGTTAAGTTTCCCGAGCTTCTTATATTCTTCACACTTGGACAGAATTGCTCCATGTAGCTTGAAATTTATTCCACAACAAGGGTCGTGATCCATAGTTCCTGTATGGAGATTATTTTATTATTGTTGTTTCATAGCGTGAGGTAAAAACTTTATCATCAACCCAATAATGTGTAGCCAAACTCTAATCATCAACAATATATATTATTTGCACCTAATCACCAATCATTAATGTAGAAGAGTGTACGTGGACCAAGCTTGAATCATGTGTATTTATAAGCTTAAACCCTACGTGGATTAAGCCAAACCCTTGCTACTTTGATATATTGTTTTATGTTATACATAATCATAACATGTTGAGTGTTGGCATAACTACTTTCTAACTTAGCCTTAATAAGTTAGATAGCATAGGCAACATGTTAAGTTTTTAGATTAAGACTTAGTTAAGTCTTTATTATAGTTTTCTAGAATGCATATTAACTATTACAAGACCTTGGTGACTCTAGTAACAAAGCTTAAGACCCTTGAGTTGTACCTTGAAAACTTGAACTCGATGAAGACTGGGATTTGAATGCAAGGTAAGTTAACCATTGTTATACCACTCAATTTTAGAGCTTGGGTATAGTAGACCCTTTTTTTTATTTAGGAAATTTCTAAGTCTAACTTTTATAGAAAGTATCTTCTAATAATGCCAAGAAGTTAAGGCTAAATTTGAATATGAGACAATAAAAAACTTTGGTAGATTATTAGCTCATCGAATAAGTCATTATGCATAATTAAGAATTATAAATGAACTGATAACTCCCATAGCATCGAAAACTATGTAGTACTTTTTATTATACAAGCAAGACAAGATAGTATTGTAATTATTGTCAAGAAAAACAATTGCTTATGAGTATTACTAAACACTTATACTAAAGAAGAAATACACATATCTGAAAGTCTAATGTTAAAGTCGCAATTATACTATACTGACATAACACTTTTTATAAGCTTGTTTATCTGAACAACTAATGAAAATCAAATGATTTTACCTTGCAGCAGCTGTCTAGTGTTTAGCAACTTATTGTACTAAGCTTTTTAATTTGCAAATAAAATACTGCTGACATTATTAAATTTTTAAAATTTGTTTTACTCGATCGATCATACCTGTAAAAACCTGTAAGAAACAGTATTCATCTGCGTTAGCACAAATGCAAAGTAAGCCTCAGATCTAAAAGTAGAATCCACCTACTGACATAAAAGAGTCGATCAGTAAACTGAAGCAATTTATCACACAAAAAGGTTTTTATCCTGCTATGAAAAATAAATTGTTTAGAAACCACTTACTTAACTGATATTTAGGCTAACTGTTAGATGTAGTAGAACCACAAGTTATAACATTTGTTGTTGACTCAAATTTTTTTAATTTTTTGCGAAATTTTGGGGTTGTTACATGTGGTATCAGAGCATAAGGTTCAAACACTAGGCCTTGATGCAGCCCGGCTAGTTTTCATAAAATAGTAAATTAAATTCTTATGCTAACGTATTTAAATTTTTTTTTTGTCCTCTTTATGTTATTCAACAAAGAATTGTCTTTTTCTGAAGTTTAACAGACAGGTATGGAAAGGCTAGGAGAGTATGCACAGGAGGAGTCTCCAGTTATAGAAATACGAAATTTACCCAAAGATCCTATACCAGGGGATGTAACTACAAATTCCTTAGAGTTGTTACAGACTGTAAAAGATTTGAAAACTGAAAAGGAGTCTGTAAAGAAAGAGAATGAAAGGATTCCAAGATCTCAAGAAGAGCGGAATCAGATCCTAATGGAAAAGTTTCAAACCGAAGGAAGGGGTAGAAGTTCAGAATTTGAATATGCTAGTCATCCAAGAAAATCTAAAAAGATGAAGCATACAAAGACTGAAATTAGTTCATCATCAGAAGTGTTTGGTGAATGACAAAGTTACCATACTACTAGTGATAGTAGTGATGATGATCTGAACGTCAAGAAGAGGAAATATAAACCTTATGAGGAAATCTCAGGGGAATTCAAAAAGATAAAACCACCAACCTTTAATGGGGAGACTGAGAAGGGGGAGGAAGTTGAGTCCTAGTTGTCCAGGATGAAGAAGTACTTCCAGATATATAATTATTCTAACTAGTTAAAGGCTAGGATGGCTATATACAACCTCTGAGGAAAGGTTGATATTTGGTGGTAGGACTTGAAGAGAGTTAAGGGTATAAAAGAGAAGGAAGTTAACTGGAGTACCTTTAAGCGGTATTTTAAAAATAAATTTCTGTCTGAGCAGTATTACGAGGAAAGGGCTAAGGAGTGTTATGAACTAAAGTTAGGTTCAATGACAATGAATGACCTGAACAGTAAATTTTTAAGTCTACTTAGGTATGTACCCTACCTAGTGGATGAGAAACCAAAAGTACAACGATTCCTTAGCTATTTACCATATCATATTAAAGATAGAATTGAATATGATAACCCAAAGACCCTGGAGGAAGCTATGAGGAAGGCTAATTTTTGCTTTGAGCAGAATCAAAAGAAAGAAAGCTTGGCCAACTGGAAGGCTAAGAAAAATAACAATCAGTCCGCATTCAAGAAGAAGGATTTTGTGCCTAACAAGAATTTTAAGAATAATAAGGCCAAAAACTATTCTAACAACAAGAATTTCCTGGGAAATAGGATTAGTACACCCAATAATAAGAACAATTTTAAGGGTAAGGAAACTGCAAATAATCTTGGAAGTTTTACCAAGAATTTTGAGCGTAAAGAGCCTGTCAAGTGCTGTGAATGTAATGGCCCACACTATGCTTCAGTCTGTCCAAACCGGAAGAAGACTGTTAGCAACATTCATACCGTACAGGAGGAGATGACTGTTGGGGAACTAGCGAGGAGCATGCCCAGAATTAATGCAGCCTTGGAGAACCAACAAGCTGAATATCAGACTTCCATGGTGGAAGTAGAAGGTATGATTAATTAGACCCCTGTAAACATTTTAATTGATCTAGGAGCTAGTCTCAGTTATATTGCACCTCAAATAGTGGAGAAATGTAACTTATCTGTCGATAAGTTTGAAAATTCATGGTTAGTTCAGTTAGCCACTGGGGCTAAAAGAAAAGTAACTTGCTTTGTGAAAGAATGTGATTTACTTATGGATGAACTTGAAACTATTGTCAAACTTAATGTTTTTCCACTTGGCTCATATAATTTGCTGATTGGTATGGACTGGTTAGAACAGCATAAAGTAATTTTAAACTATTATGATAAAACTTTTACATGCTTAAACAATGATGAACAACCAGTAATTGTTAAGGGTATTCCTAGAAAAACTATGGTAAGGAAAATTTCTGCTTTGCAACTTAAAAGAGCTGTTAGAAAAGGATGCAAAGCTTACACTGTAACAATTACCAATGAAGAAAGTAAAATTGAAATAGACAAGTTAAAAATAGAAGATATCCCTGTTTTAAAATAATATGCTGATGTATTACCAGAAGAAATTCCGAGCTTACCTCCAAAAAGGGAATTGGATTTCACCATTGAGCTGGTACCAGGTGTAGTACCTAGCTCAAAGGCCCCTTACCGAATGAACATATTGGAACTTAATGAGTTAAAATCGCAATTAAAAGAGTTAATAGATAAAAAAGACATTCAGCCAAGTTTGTCTCCCTGAGGGGCACCTATCATCTTTGTTAAAAATAAAGACGGAACTATGCGATTATGCATAGATTACCGTCAGTTAAACAAAATGACTATTAAAAATTGATATCCATTGCCTCGCATAGATGACTTATTTGATCAACTACGTGGAGCCACAGTGTTTTTAAAGATAGATTTAAGGTTAGGATATCATCAAGTGAGGATTAAAGATGAAGACATCTTCAAGACAGCCTTTAGAACAAGATATGGACACTACGAATTTGTCGTAATGCCATTCGGGATTACTAACGCCCCAACTGTCTTTATGTGTTTAATGAACAATATAATGCATAAGTATTTAGATAAGTTCGTGGTCGTGTTCATCGACGACATCTTAATCTATTCAAAAACTGAAGAAGAACATAAAGAACACCTAAAAATTGGTTTGCAAGAGTTGTGAGAACATCAACTCTTTGCAAAGTTTAGTAAGTGTGACTTATTTAAGGATAAGATTCAGTATTTAGGTCACGTAGTGACCAAGGAAGGAATTTCTATAGATCCTGAAAAGATACGGGAAATTGAAGATTGGCTGGTTCCTAAAGATGCGACGGATGTTAGATCTTTCATGGGCATTACCGGTTATTACTGGAGGTTCATTGAAGGTTTCTCAAGGATAGACAATCCGATAACTTCCTTGTAGAAAAAAGGAAAGAATTTCGACTGGAACCAGAAATGCGAAGAAAGCTTTAAGAAGTTAAAAACTTTATTAACCATTGCACCTATTTTAAGAATAGCAGATCCTAATAAAGAGTCTGTAGTATGCACTGATGCTTGTAATGAAGGCTTAGGCGGTGTTTTGACTCAAGAAGGGAATATTATTGCTTATGAGTCTAGAAAGTTAAAAATCCACGAGAAGAATTACGCAACATATGATATGGAGCTAGCAGTTGTGATACATGCCTTAAAAATGTGGCGACACCACCTAATCGACAGAATATTTGTTTTAATGACTGATAATAAAGGACTGAAATATCTTTTAGATCAGCCGAATCTAAATGCTAGATAAGCTAGGTGGTTAGCTTTCTTAAGCGAGTATGATTTTGAAATCCAACATATAAAAGGTAAAGAAAATAAAGTTGCTGATGCATTAAGAAGGAATGCAAGGATGAATTTTGCAACATCAATCGGTACTTATGTTTCAGACTTATATGAACAACTTAAAGAAGGGGTAAAACAAGATGAAATTTATCAGAAATTACGAGCTAAGGCTAAGGAAAACCCCACAGAAAACTTAATAAAAGGTTACAGCTTAAATGAAAAGGAGTTTTTACTGTTTAAAGATAAACTGTATGTACCTAATGTACCTAAAGTTAAGCTGTTAATTTCGGATGAAATCCATAAAACACCATATTCAGGTCATCCAGATTATCAAAAAACTATAACCATGCTAAGAAAGGAGTATTTTTGTCCAAATATGAAAACTAAAATAGCTGATTATATTGCAAGATGTTTAGAATGTTAACAGGTGAAAACCGAACACCAACACCCAACTGGTTTGCTACATCCTTTACCTATTCCTAGCTAAAAATGGGAAGTGATTAGTTTAGAATTTATTACTGGACTGCCTAGAAATCAGAATCAGAATGACTCTATTATGGTAGTGGTTGATAAGTTAAGTAAGACAGCTCATTTTATACCTGTTAAAACTACTTACAAGGCTGCCAATATAGCTGATATTTTTCTAAAGCATATTTTTCGAATACCAAAAATTATAATCTCAGACAGAGATCCTAAGTTCATAGGGAACTTTTGGAAGTCCTTGTTTAAAGGATTAAATACAACATTGAATTTCAGTACTTCTTTTCATCCTCAAACAGATGGACAAACTGAAAGGGTAAACCAGGTACTGAAAGATTTATTGAGAATGTATGTGAAAGATCAGCTAGGTAAGTGGGAAGACTATTTACATATACTGGAATTTGAGTATAATAACAATTATCAGGCATCAGCTAGATTCAGTCCATTTGAAATTTTGTACAGACGAAAATGTAATACTCCTATCTCTTGGAGTAATCTAGTAGATAGATTGGTATTGGGTCTAGAATTGTTGAAAGAAATGCAGGAAATTGTGAAACAAGTGCAGAAAAATTTAAAAGTGGCACAGGATCAGCAGAAGAGTCAAGCAGACTTGAAACGAACTCCAAAGGAGTTCCAGGTAGGTGAACATGTGTTCATCAAGGTAAGGTGCAAGAAAATCTCTCTAAGATTGGGGAGTTGTGCAAAATTGGCACCTCGTTACTGTGGCCCATTTGAAATATTGTCTAGGATTGGTCAAGTAGCCTATCAATTAGCATTACCACCTAACTTAAGAGTACACAATGTTTTTCATAATTCTGTTTTAAAGAAATATGTTCATGATGCTACTCATGTGGTTAATTGGAATGTTGTACAGGTGGAACCAGAAGGAGAATTCTTAGTGGAACCAAACATAATTACACTTCGGAACCGCACCATTAGACAGGTGAAGCTGCAATGGAAGCACCTTAGTCCTGAAGAAGCTACCTGGGAATTGGAAAGTAAGATGCGAGATGCATATCTAATTCTGTTCCAGGGGACTTCGGATCATGAGAAATAAATAACATCGAGGACGATGTTATATTTTAAGATGGTGTGTATGTCACATGCCCCAATTTTGAAAAATAATGTTATTTTATTTTTATACTATTCCCAAACATTATGTTAAATTTAATGCTAAGTGGAAACTGATGACTCAGAAGAGTCAAGGATGTGGAATGTAATTCTGAATATTTAATTTCTAATAAATAGAAGTGGAGACAATAGCCTGGGAGAGCTATTAAAAAGAGTGTTACTAGTCAAGTGGTGGAAGGAACTAGGTGGAGAGCAAAAATACAAGTGGCAACATCCTCAAACACTTCCTATGTTGCAGGTGGAAACTTCCCTATATTTGGGGTCATGATCCCCCAAGAAAGTGGGATCAGAGCAGGTGGCTTAATTAATGACAACTAACCCAAAAAGACCTGGGCAATCTTATTAAAAATTCTCAATGTAGAGAGCTGAGGCTGCTCATTCCAGGAGAAGAATCATTCAGGTGAATGCACTTCAAGGAATTTATTGGAAAAGGGAAAAATTGAAGGAATTTTTTGAGGGGTAAAATGCAGGAAGTTGATCTAGTGCAGCTTGCAACTGAAAGATTTTACTGCAGTATGCAGAGTTGGTATTGAGTCTCAGGGCTGGTACTTTGTTAATTGCTCCACCTAGTTCCAGACAAGGAGAATAGAATAGGCTCGAGGGTCTTGAGAAGTCATTGTTTGAGTGCTCTCCAGGAGTTGGTAGGGCGGAAAGGCTTCCCATTGCTGTTGTCGTCCATCTTTAAAGACAGGTTTATTTATCTTTTAAATTCCTGTGTTATAGTTAATCTCTATGTATGGTTAGTAAATGAATGATGTTAGGATATGCTGTGTTAAAACTTCTTAGTTATTCTAGACTAAATTTGTACTGTGATGAAAGATAAATCCTACCTGTGTTTTTCCCCATATGCAATAATCCAGATCGTACTCTAGCATAGGTAGTTTGTTTAAGTATATAAAGTATGATAGGATTATAAGGAATTGAATACTCATGTTCAGAGTAATGAAATGTTACCTTTTATTAGATAGATGCTTTTTAGAATATTATTAATTTGTTTGTAGACATGCCATTATAAATAGATGTGCAAATAGCATGTTAATACAGAATTTTACTTATAGTACTGACTGAAATCAGTAGGTGAATTTTATCAATTATGTTCTACACAGTCTTTATTTACTTAAACTGTACTTTACTTGGAAACATAAGACTTAGATTTATCAACTGGATATTAATAGTTTATGTTAAGAATAGGTATAAATATATTATGATAGCTTTTCCCTTTAGTAACATTTAATTTTCCTGTATCTATTTGAACTATAATTAAATAATATGATAAATATTACAGTAGTATTTATTGAGCTTAATAGTTAAAGGACAGAAATAACTTAGAGTTAAGTAAATACTGTAAACTATATTATAATTCTGTAGAACAGTGTAAATATAAAGAACACTGATAAGTATGGAGGTTCTTCAATTTTGTATTCGAAATAATTCACAGATACAAATTAAATAAAACTAACATAATTATTACTGACTGTTTTCGGTCATAAATTCCATATAAACAAAATTTAATATAAACTTAAGAATAGATGTACTACTTAAATAATAGTACTATAAATGTAAATATTATTATTATTATTACTATTCTTAAAATAGAGAACAATTATAGGATAATAATTTATGAATACAACAATAACAATTACAAGGTAATAACATAGGAAAATACTATCCTATTAAAAATAAAAGGGAGTAAAACCCTAGCTCATGAATTGAGCATAAATAACAAATAATGAAATATAAATTATGAATAATTCTAGTATTATAGTAACCTAGGTCATACTTAGGTTAATATCTTTCCAAATTATTATCTAACACATGCAATGACTTTTATAAAACAAACAGAGTCTATTAAAACAGTATGCATCTAATCATTGGGATTTAAACCCTTAAAACTAAAAACATTGCCATTACCGACATAATAATCATTTTACTTGTAAACTGTGTAATCATCATAGATAATTAAGATAATCCATTCTCAGTCCTTAAGGACATATAAACTAAAATAGAGAAAACAATATAATTATCAATTTAAGAGTAAAACAAACCAAACAAGGGTTTTACAAGTTAAACCCTAAACCGACATTTCTTCAAATACTATGCAATGACTTTTATAAAACAAACAGAGTCTATTAAAACAGTATGCATCTAATTATTGGGATTTAAACCCTTAAAACTAAAAACATTGCCATTAGCGACATAATAATCATTTTACTTGTAAATTGTGTAATCATCATAGATAATTAAGATAATCCATTCTGAGTCCTTAAGGACATATAAACTAAAATAGAGAAAACAATATAATTATCAATTTAAGAGTAAAACAAACCAAACAAGGGTTTTACAAGTTAAACCCTAAATTGACATTTCTTCAAATACTCAATATTTTCATCACGACTGTGAGTACAACTTTAAAATTTAAACATATAAAAATTGGATAAATACTCAAACAGAGTTTATCTTCTTAAATTTTTAAAATGGGTATAAACCCTAATTCTTTACAGAGTACAGCTCAACGGCCAACTATCAAAAACAAGTTGCAGCGAAGCCATCTTCGCAAGAACATATCCAAAACTGACAGAGAAGCTAAGCTTCAACCAAAAATACTACACTCACAAAGTGCATCCACCTTGTCAAGGGTTCGATTTAAAAAAAACATGATTATAATAACCAGTAAACAGCTTAAAAACAACACAGTATAACTCCTGGCAAAATGAGAAAGGGTATTCAAAGCCTGGGTGAGTCCAATGACCACCCCAACTGCATCTAAGGTGAGAACCCATCCTTTAAACCACGGGTATTACCCGAAATGGAGCCACGAGCCACGGCTGGTGCAGGGGTAGTCTTTTATCCCTGTATGAGCTACACTTCCATGAACACCTGCAACAAAGTGTAAACCCTTGTCAGCAACCCTTTTACGTGTGAGAAGCTTAAGATCTTTACTGTATTAAAAACTTGCTAAGTAAAAAAATAAGGATGTAAGTAATTTTCTTTACCTGTCACAAGGAGTAAGGTGAGCCAATTCGCAAGCACTATCACCTACAAACGACATAGTGAGAACCTTTAAACTCTTAAAAACCTCACACAGTAGCAAGCTACGAAGAGCTGAGAAGAAAACTGAAGATTCACCCAACTACACAAACGTTGGGGAGAAGGTTTCAGGCAACAAAAACACAAACAACAAAAGAAGAACAACCCCACTTTTGACAGAGGAAGTTTTACAATCAAAACCATTTATTGGAGAATGGAACAACACAAGCCAAGGTTTAAAGTGGCAATAACCAGGAGAACATTGGCGGCCATGGAAGACGAGCCCTGGAGCAGCGTAAACTGCGGGATAGCAATGACTTAGGTTAAGTTTCCTGAGCTTCTTATATTCTTCACACTTGGACATAATTGCTCCATGTAGCTTGAAATTTCTTCCACAACGAGGGTCGTGATCCATAGTTCTTGTATGGATATTATTTTATTATTGTTGTTTCATAGCGCGAGGTAAAAACTTTATCATCAGCCCAATAATGTGGAGCCAAACTCTAATAATCAGCAATATATATTATTTGCACCTAATCACCAATTATTAACGTAGAAGAGTGTACGTGGACCAAGCTTGAATCATGTGTATTTATAAGCTTAAACCCTACGTGGATTAAGCCAAACCCTTGCTACTTTAAAATATTGTTTTATGTTATACATAATCATAACGTGTTGAGTGTTGGCATAACTGCTTTCTAACTTCGCCTTAATAAGTTAGATAGCATAAGACACATATTAAGTTTTTAGATTAAGACTTAGTTAAGTCTTTATTATAGTTTTCTAGAATGCATATTAACTATTACAAGACCTTGGCGACTCTAGTAACAAAGCTTAAGACCCTTGAGTTGTACCTTGAAAACTTGAACTCGATGAAGATTGGGATTTGAATGCATGGTAAGTTAACCGTTGTTATACCATTCAATTTTAGAGCTTGGGTATAGTAGACCCTTTTTTTTATTTAGGAAATTTCTAAGTCTAACTTTTATAGAAAGTATCTTGTAATAATGCCAAGAAGTTAAGGCTAAATTTGAATATGAGACAATAACAAACTTTTGTAGATTATTGGCTCATCGAATAAGTCATTATGCATAAGTAAGAATTATAAATGAACTGATAACTCCCATAACATCGAAAACTATGTAGTACTTTTTATTATACAAGCAAGACAAGATAGTATTGTAATTATTGTCAAGCAAAACAATTGCTTATGAGTATTACTAAACACTTATACTAAAGAATAAATACACATATCTGAGAGTCTAATGTTAAAGTCGCAATTATACTATACTGACATAACACTTTTTCTAAGCTTGTTTATCTGAACAACTAATGAAAATCAAATGATTTTACCTTGCAGCAACTATCTAGTGTTTAGCAGCTTATTGTACTAAGCTTTTTAATTTGCAATTGAAATACTACTGACATTATTAAATCTTTAAAAAAAAAATTACTCAATCGATCATACCTGTAAAAACCTGTAAGAAATAGTATTCATCTGCGTTAGCACAAATGCTAAGTAAGCCCCGGATCTAAAAGTAGAATCCACCTACTAATATAAAAGAGTCAATCAATAAACTGAAGCAATTTATCACACAAAAAGGTTTTTATCCTCCTACGAAAAATAAACTGTTTAGAAACCACTTAATTAACTGATCTTTAGGCTAACTGTTAGATGTAGTAGAACCACAAGTTATAACATTTGTTGTTGACTCGAAAATTTTTAAATTTTTACGAAATTTTCTGCCTGCAGATGAAATGACTTGTCAAGACTGCAGACGAGAAGGACCAGTTTATGGGTCCCGACATGGAGAGAATAGTTGAAGTCTCCATTTCAAAGAAGTTGTCGATCTTATCAAGTCTGACTACACTCACCATCGACATCCATAAAATATTGCAAAGTTGGACATATTTCCAACATCACCTAGCAGTGACAGCCCCAATAATTGTCAAAGTCAGTGTACACAAAAGACCGACCATCAGACTTCACAGCCCATGAAGACCAGGCACATCAGAATGACTACTAGGAAGAATTTTTGTACCTCCCTGTTTCTTCGGGATGAGGAAACATTTTGTTTGTGGGGGATATGTTGGAGGAACAAGTCGATAAGTCGACTTGAATGATAGCCAAATTAGTCGATCAACTGACTTAGTCGATCAGCCGACTAAGTCGGTCGACCGACTAAACTAGAGATTAGGTCAACCACCTAAGGTCGTGTCGGTTCACCGAACTGACATGTAGTCATTTTGTAACTATTTTGTATCATATATATTAGGCTGTTGAGCTAGATGAGAACTTGGTTCAGTTCTCTGTATTGTATGGACCCATTCATGTGAATAGAATCTGTTAATTCACCTACTTGTTCTTATCTCTTGTCTCTGTTATGTATGTATGTTTTGGTATGTATTATTGGTAACCTTATGTGATCTGTGAGATTACAACAAGTATATTTCAAGAATAAATTGTAGTTGTAGCCATTACAAAGAGGCAAATAAAAGTAAGAAAAAATAAGAAAGACCACATGTAGAAAAAAACCTCATCAAGCCTAGTATGAGGAGAAGCTAGTATACCCATGAGAAACCTTGTTCTACAATATTGTTATCCACAAACCTTTCCCAAAAGAGGAGACCTTCCTCAGATTCCATCGCTCCTTTAGAGAGTTGATCAGTCAAAATGTTGATTTCTTGGTAAATGTAAGAGACGTTTATGTTAGTGGTACTGGCGATGAGCTCTTTGGTCCCATTACACCAATGTTCTAAGTCTTCCACCTGCAAGACACCATATCCCTTTCCCCAATCAACAACAATTTTGGAGTCTCCAAATATAAGAATGGATAGAATATTTAGTAAGTGTAGAAACTCAAGTAGACCCCAAAGGGAAAGAAGCTTAGCCCTAGAGTTGGTGCCATGACCAGCACCCATCCAAAGGTGATAAGATGTATGTAGAGAAACTCTTAGAGCCATTCCACAACAACACTTGTTATTTGTTGTAGCACTGTAAAAAAAACCACAGACACGATCATCATGCAAGACCAAGTCTACGATTCGTCTGGATAGTTTAGCCACTGACAGCTTCAAATAATCCTTATACAAACCATGAATTTTGATGCTTGTTAGTTGCGTCTATACATGGATGTTCTAAAAAATACAACATTTTCTTTTCCTCCATATGCCCTAGCTAACAAAGGAGGCCAATTCTCAATGTAACCCAAAATACCATATCAAAAGGGTTTATCCCTTCGACCACACTTATAGAGGCGATGAAGTCTCACTCGAAGTACCTATGGGATGCAGGAACTAGGTTTTTGTAGTGATGAAGGGGAACTTCGCCATACAATACAGGTTGAGCTTGGACAGATTAGTAACTGTGACATAGAATTTCAGATTTGTCCACGACATTTAAGTACAATCACAAAAGCATAGATATTCATTTAGTTATTATTTCATCCATTCATCAATTATATTTATCCATTGATGCATTAATAGGCGAATAGAAATTTAACAAACATCAAATACAATGGACACCATATATTTAACGTGGAAACCCAAGATGAGAAAAATGACAAAAGCGCTCGTTATTATGAAATAGTCGTACCTTAAACACTTAAGTCTGTACACACATCTTGCAAACATCTCCTCAAAACTTCATTACAACAAATCTATGCACTCAACTTGCATATTGATCTTCATAATTGCAACTCTAGCTCAACTTAGGCTTCGACAAAATAGTGCATACCCTCTTCGAAAGAACACAAAATTTTTATATTATTCTAAGAAATTGTCCAACCCCAAAATTCCCAAACCATTACATAATTATAGACTATGTTTGGTGATTTTCCAACCTGCACCCACTACCCTATCCCATAAATGTGACTATACAAATTCCTAACCACTTAATCAACCTTTCGGCTGGACTTTGTTAGAATAGTTTTCTTTCCTTTATCCTCAGCTGAAACTTCAAATATGGTGACTTTTCCTGACCACTCTATCATAAATCCATTCACACTCCGACCACTTCGTCAATTTGGTACCCAAAATATCTCAAACTTTACCTAGGGCCAACAAGCCCCCAACACTCACATGTGGCTCATCCCTAGCCACTTTACACTTAAGATGCTGGAATGTTCAGCTTTGAATGAAAGTCTTGGTAGACTTTGTTTACCTCTTCAACCCGTGTCTGCACATTTTCCTTAAACTTTCGAACTTCCTCAATAACCTCAGGATTGATGTGCTCTAAACTATGCACCAAGGAAGCTATGAGATCTTGCTTAATCTCTAAATGGTCTGGTCCAATGGCCTCAGAGACCTGCTTGACTTTATTTTGCATCTCTTCGACTTGCTCTATCTTTTTCTTTTGATGCACCCTTAGCTTGTTAATTTGTTGTTGCAATGCTTTACTTTCAGTAGCCTTTCTCATCCTCTCAATTGGTGGAAGATTTTTGAGTGAACTTCACAAATTATCCATACTCTCTTGAGTTGTGCCAATTTTGGTTGTAATGCATTGCATCTTTGCATCCTCCAACAAGGCTCCCCACAATTGAGAAACCTCCTCATAGACCTTCGCACAATATGCCTGACCTTGCTTAATTTCTTGGGAAACCTCCTAAGCTTCCTTTTGTCAATGTGTATACACTTTAGGAGGTGTGTTGGGAACTAACTCAGCTCCCAGCTCTTCAATTATCATACATAATTTAGTGAGGACTTCCCCAAGTTGTAATATTTATGCCTCAAGTGTTACGAAGACAACTTCCTATGGCTTGGGGTGTACCACAACAGACAGAGAAACCAAAAAAATCAATCCCTTCCCCATATGCAAGAGAAATATGATGTCTAACACTAAAGGATCTCGAAACATACCTTATTCCAGACAGTTGTAGTAGATCCCCGTTGAGCTTTTTCCAATCTCGCTTGTGTTTGCAATTCACTTCTCAACAACAGTAAACAAGGCAAGCATGCTATATGATATAGTGTTAGGCCTACTCTAGAATATATAATCAATGGTGACATAAGCAATTAAACACATTCATGGATTCAATATTCATTTAAATGCACATCATTGGATAGGAAAAGATATTTCTATTAAATAAATCAGAGATTACACAAGTGACAACCTCTGTCGGCACATCTGCGAACCGGAGAAACTGAGTCCTCCACCTGGGCCTCCACCACCTCAATCCTCCATCTCTCGATCAGAAGCTCACAAGCAAAGGAAATATTGGGAAGAACACAAAGTGCTCCAAGGGACAAAGGGATGCAAACTCAAGTATAAGCAAGCTATGACAACAATGGACTATACTTTTCTTGCTCTTCAATTCCTCTTCTTCAATGTATCCAAAGGGTTCCTTATATAGTGCTTCAATGGGGTAATGGAAGGTCAAATCCGAGTGATATTGAAGCATATGGAAGGCCAAGAGACAAGTGACTCGAATCCACATCAAGGAAAACTCCAAAAACATTTGGCCTTTTGCACACATCCTGATGTATGCGGGTTTAGGGGTAATATCCGCGTATATACACAAGAAAGGGATTAAAAGTCACGTACAACAAATAATGAGTGTTTTTAGGGTTGATATTGGAACCATCAAAGGTACAAAAATAGTCCATGGGGTCCAAAGAGTCTGCATAGGGATAGGGAAGGCCATAAAAGTGTGATCAACCATGTGTGGTAAAATCAGCTATAATAGATGTCCCCTAATGTGTGAGGTCAAAGCGGTAACATGATGGACGAAATACATTATAAATCCATCCCAGAAGTGGAGTGATGAAGAACTAGGTGGAAGAACTAGCCATCCAACAGTATAATACAATAATCAAACTCTGCACATGACTGCAAATACATATAGCAGCCCCAAATACATAAGAGTACAATGGCCATGAATAGGCATGATATACAAACTATGACATGTGTGCTCATCGCCACGTACAATATACAATAGATCAGAATCTTCATGATGAAGATATACAAAGGACCAAGATCTCCATGAAAGCTAAAGATATACCATGGATCAAGATCTCCATAATGGCTGAAGATATCTGACATACACTAGAATCAAGTCATGAGAGCTGAAATCTCATGAACATTGGCACGATCAAGGAGGTAGCATATAAGAAATGTCACCAATCTGGAAAGTCTTCTACACAAATTGCTACGAGTACATGCCCTACTATGTGAATAGAGGTGTTAAGGTCAAACATAGTAGTCCATCATCTAATTACCGGTCATTGATGTATAGCGTTAATAGACGCAAGATCACCCACCGATAATGAAAATGGGAATCAAGGTACTAGAGTGCAATCTAACAAGTGAGAATAAATGTGTTGAGGTCAAACACTTGGAAGAATCCATCGATCAAGGGACATTGATGTATTCCCAAAACTATCGATGGCGAGAGAACCTACTACTGATGACTGTAAGTCTCAAGGCACTCAAATGAATCTAGACTCCTATCCCAGAATAAATGATCTAAAGTCGATGGGATGGAATCTGCTAGAAGGAGGGAATTAAGGCATCCCCCATCAACCAACATGAGGTACTCAACAATGCTGTATAATGTGGAAGGACTTGCACAAGATGTGCACTAACTAGTAAGAGTACCAGGAATGCCCGACATGCAAAGTCAAGAAAACTAAGGAATGGTCGACTCAGGCTTCAACTTCCTTCGAACAAGAGCATAAAGGCGAATGGTGACTGAATGTAGGCAGCATAGACTCAATATACAAAACTAGGACATCTTTGCGACGCATGAAGAATCGATAGAGGCTCCATGGGGACTGGAATCTTAACCAGTTGATGGAGTTAAACTCAGAGATACGAGTATAACTCCTAAAGTCAAACTACTAACCCAACAAATAGATGTGATATACAGTGCTCTGTTCGAAGGCGACACGACTCGATTGCTGCCAAAGATAACATATTTTCCTGTCTGCCATTTTTGTTTATTGATTTTTTTGGACTTTTTTCAGATATTTGGAAAAGATTGAAAAAGAATAAAAGTGCTTTATAGTTACAAATCTAGGAGGAGACGAGTGTCAATGGGCAAACAAACTAGTTCCAAGTAGTGGAACATACCTATGCTCAATGCAAGGAAACATGTGCAGGATAACAACACTCGAGGGAAAGTCTCCTCCCGGTAAAAAAAATGGGGAATCAAGCTGCAAAAGATATATAAAACGACTCTTCTTGGCTAGACATGAGACAAGCTCAGGCTATATGGCTGATAATCAAAGTCAAGGAAGACAGCATAAGGCTAAAAAAGGCAAGAAAAACTCATGATAATGTAATTACAACTTGACATATATAAGGGAGTCCTGAGGAAAAGGCCAGCATAAAGGTCAAGAGGAGTATGAAGCTCTTGCTCAAATTCATGGCGGTACTATGCAAAGACTCCCACACCCTAAAGGGAAAATGTCGGCATGGGCACCAAATGAAAAATATGATCTAACTAGGGTACCCATGTGTGGTAAAGCTCTACCATTCACACCATGTCACTTCTAAAAGCAACAAGAAGGTTCCGTGACAAGATGGAATGGGTTCATACCTAAGGTTAAAATGAAATGGTCATAAGGCCATGCAAAATGCAAACAGATGTGAAACCTAGCCTATATGCCAGTTTAGACATCATACCTGTAGTAGGCATGAACGGATCAAAGCCATGGTCAAACCGCACTCAAAACGGACTCCTACATCATCAAATTAGTTCAAACTATCCAAAATGGTCAAAAACTATAGAAAGTGGGTAAAAATTTCAAATTTTTTCTATAAATAGTAAAAGAATTAAAAATTTTCATGTCATTTCAAATTTTTACCCAACATAGTGTATTTGAGCTCAGAACCTCAGAAGCGAATTCTAGGAGCATCGTCCGGAGGAATCTCTCCCCATTTGATCCAGGTAGATTCTCATGCCCTCCTCTTCCTATTTCATGTAATTTTTTTGAATTTTCATGGTCCAATTAATTTTTTAAGCCATCCATAATTGTGAATTTAGGCCCACGCAGAAATGGGGGTTTTTTTCGCGTATAGGGGTCACCATACGTGGAAAAGCACCCAAACCCACGTACATACGCGGCTGTTTTGAGAACAGTCGCGTATAGGGGCATAAACACGGTTTTCAAGGGCAATAAGTGATCAAAACTCTGGTTTTTTGTGCAGGATGGTGTTAGAGTGGAGGCAAATAGAGCATGGTGATGTGGAGGAGTGCAAGGTGATCTTATGGCCCAACAAGAATTATGGGCATGTGTTTTATACAAGTTTTGGTGTCTTAGTAGCTTGAGGGCCAAACCAAGACTAATCCAATTGCTAGTGGATTACTGGGATCCAGAATCTGAGACATTTCAGATTGATGGGATGTCACTCAGCATTGAGGTTGAGGACATATACTTTATCATTGGTTTGTCCTGACGAGGAGAGATGGCGAATCTCTGATCTCATGGGCCAAGAGGCGGGTTGACTATTGATGAGTTGTTGGGCTTAGGGAAGACCTGGGTTCTATACTTTTGTCTTCGCACCAACAAAAGACCCACAGTGGTGGCCCTTTCGGCAACAACCTACAAAAACGTTGCAGTCTCACCCGAAACAGCTATGGGGTGCCGCAGAATCAGGTTTCTGCAAGCAGAAGAGGGATATTACTGTACCTTTAGCTTCTAACAAATGATAATCATAAAATACAGAGCTTTGACATTCACTTATTTAGCTTCGCGGTTAAATAAACAAACAGTGCCTTGCTTAACCCTTTACTGGGAATTCACAGCGAAGTTAGTATTTAGTAGTGATCTTACTTATCAGTTATATATTTATCAATGCATAAAAGAACATAACAACAACACAAAAGAACCACAACACAAGATATAACGTGGTTCACCCCCATTTTAGGGGCTACGTCCACAAAACTGTGTTTTATTCAACTCTTTACAAAAACCATAGTTCTGATCTGTGCACTCAGCTGCAGATCCCTTCAATTCCTCAAAGTTGCGCACTAAGCTGCAGATCTCTGCGCACACAGCTATAGATCTTCTTAATCACCCAAAAACCTCTGTACACACAGCTGCAGAGGTCGTCCATGCACACAGCTGGGACTTAACCTTTCTTACAAAACAATCCTTAGCTTCACATCAATTCATCTTGCATCAAAATCCTAACTTGACTCTTTTACAAAAGTGCTTATTTATACAAGTGCTCTTATTACAAAACCATGGGCTTAAACCATGGGCACCCCGAACCCTAAACCTTGGACTTAATCCATGGGTTAATTATAAAAAGAGGGCTTTGACTCAACCCTGACACCCCTAAGACTATTTTGAGTCGCAACTCCGCTTACAAGCTTGCACAAAAATCACGGAGTTACCAAAATTAAGGACCATTAAGGTGCGTGCCCCAACAGGCCCCTGAGACTCACCAGTGTCCCGTCCTGGGACATTCTGCTGTTTGTCTGGTGGGAGAACTTTGTTGGTGAAGATAGTGAACTACTTGTTGAGGCCATGCATGATATTGTCAGTTGCTTGCTCCTTCTCCACCAACTCCTGCAATGCTGCTGCTGACGCTTCGCTAGCCTTTTCCTGTGAAAATGCATCATACTCCTTCAGAACTTTGAGCTGACTGTCCACAACACTACTCAACTCCAAGGCCTCGTTGACAAGGGGCTGCATAGAATTTTCCAGCAGTGTTACTTTCGTTCTGTACGACTCAATATCCTGCTGGATTTCCTTGCTTTGTTTTACCTTGAGCGTTTTCTGCATAGGAGGCAGAGTCTTAATTTCTGCTTTCACTGCATCCAACTCTGTTTGTCACTGCTTGATGGTTTCTTGCAGCTTTTGTACTTCTAGGTGTTCCTGTAGTTTTTTCCAGGCGTCGACACTGTCCTCTAGCAGTTTTGCTGCGCTGCTCACGATATCTAAGATTTTTGCTGCTGAGGCCTGAATGTCTGCGTGACACTACTCTCTGACCTCTGGTGGGATTTCCGGGATGATGCAAAGTTGAAGCTCTGCAATCTGAGCCTCATGCTCTGCTTTAAGCTTCTCTATTTCACTGCGAGAGTGTTATGTGTAGTCTTTTAGTTTGGCGATTCTTTGCTCCGGTTCTTACTCATTATGGATGTCAAAGTCAGGAAGACTTCGACACGCCTCCTCCAATACTCGCGCCAATGTGACCTGCTTACATTCTACATCGCTCTTCCTCTGCTCCGCCTCCTCCAACTGTGCTGCGAGGCTATCATTCTGCTTCCTGGTATTTTCTAACTGTATTTGTGAGTAGTGGTCTCGTGCTTGAATTTCCTTCGCGATAGCTGATTAGCAGAGATGTAATTCCATCATGGACATCTTGGTGTAATCTATTCCAACTATCATGCTCATCTCCGCACGAGATGCTGCGTTGGTTATGATGAGGGCAGCACTTGACACTTGTCCCCGGTTTTCTCTAACCGGCCATTGTCTTGTGTCTGGCTACGCAGGTACTGGGGCACTACTTGCTATAGCGCCAGTCGTTGATTTTTCGGTTAACTCCTTCAGCTCCGAGATTCACTTTGTTACGCTGATGATGGCATCAAGATGCATGGTTGCAAACTCTGACCATTTCTTGGTGAGAACTTCTGTGGATTTTGATAGAGCCTGATCAAGCTCCTCACTTGTCAAGGTGGGGTCTTTGTCGATATTCTTGTCCTTCGATGCATTTGTTTTCTTTCGGGACTGAGGTTTGGTCACTTCTTCGGCCTCTGGGGACTTGCGCTTATCTGGCCGATTAGGGTTTGAGATAGTTTTGATCAACTCCTCTTCTTCTCCTTCATATTCGCTATCTCCACCCTGGTCACTTTCAATTTGCTGCGACTCACTTTTCTCTTCGCTGTCCTCTGGGGGGTCTTACTACTACATCTGACTAGAGCCTATGCCCACAGTGGTGACTAGAGGGATTGGAATGTTCGGCTTTGCCCCTGCATCCTTCAACCACTCAGTCGGCCACTGCTGAACTATCGCGAGGATGTCTTCTTTGGTTACTACGTATGGCAACTTCCAGCATGCCCTTTTCTCATCTGCATGGGCCTGGATAAATACATTGTGCATGTCGGCCTTGAATTTGGCCACTCCATCATATTGAGAGGATAGCTCATTACTGAGCCACGGGGTCTTTACAATCTCATATGAGATACTCATGGCGTAAAAGGTGAACACAGTGTTCATCGTCTGCTGGGATGCTTTGTCCTGCGACACCCAGAGCGATGCATACCTTGCTGCACCTGGCATGCTTGGAGGCACGTCAATAAACTGCGCCTCGGTGGGCTCTTTCCACTTGATCAGGGAAATAAGCACGATCAGCCATGAATAATGAAAGGGTCTACCTTTTTCTTGCACGTCGCGGGCATCTTCAAGGAATTCCTTAGCGATGTATGTTGCCCAGTTGTAAATGTAGCCTTCTGCACAGTTCACAGCAATACTGACAATCGGGGCAAGTACTTCATTTGGTCTGCATTTTTGCATTAGCTTGTAGGCTAAGAGCTCTGCAGTGAATCGAATGTTTTGATGCTGAATGGCCAAGATTTGATACCCTCGCTTCCCTTTCGTCAGCCCGAAGCGTTCCTTCATGCTATGTGCTAGCTTCACATCTTCATGTTTTCCCAAAAACTCAATGCTAGGGTCATGCCCTTCCTTCAGTAGGCCCATAATCCGATGAATGAGTTCTCCATTGATAGCAATTTTCTGGTTTCCGATCCATAGGTACCCATCATGCACCAACGCCAATAATTGTTTGACCACCACGGTTACCTGTGTGCTGTGACCGAAGTGGGGCACATCGAGCATCTTCAACAAACCAGCTTTGTCCAAGCCAGCAGCCCACTGTTTCACTTCTAATAGTGTCGCTCCAGTCTCCTGATAGCGGACAGAGTGTAAGTATGTCCCAGGTGTGAACTGTGGAAATTTCCCCTGATCATTTGTATCATGGTCGGCGTACCTGAGCCGGTCTATTTTCCCTATCATTGTCCCGACCAGTTGCACACCCAGTGGTAGCGAAGGGGTGCGTAATGTGAACTTCTTCATCAGCTGAGGGAGATGAACTCCTGGTTGAACTGGCGGAAGATATGGTGGATGGTGCGGTGCAATTTTCACATCCTCTTCAAGTGGGACCTCCATTGAGATGGACAGATTCATCTTGGGATCCTCCGGTGTTTTCCCTAATTTCTTGTGTCTGTCTTCGTTCCGCTTAGAACGAACTTCAGGCTTAAATTTTTTCCTAGTAGAGCATATCTGCATTGGCTGAGTCGGTGCTGGGGGAGTCTCTTCGCGGGGTGCAGATGCACGTGGGTGGATGAAAAGGTGCGGCAGACCCTCCTGTTCAAATTCTCTCACTAACTTCTGAAGCTCGCTATCAGCTGACATGGACGCAATTGTAAAACTCAAGAAAATGTAAAATGCAAGCGTCGTGGGTGTGGGTGTCTTATTATAGAATCCATCCATGAGATCTGTCATAACTGTGCATTGATTGTACCAAATCTGACAGAGATCTTGTCTAAACGACAGTATATTTTCCAAGATCTCATTAATACAGGCAGTTAATACAGGTAGCGTACCGGTGCCGCCAATTTTGATTTCTTCGAACGGTCGTATTTTAAGCTTCGACAGATCTTTCCTTCTTCGACACAGGAAGTCACTTTGGCTGCGCCAAAATAAGGACATTCGACATTTCATGATACCAGCTTCAACCTGGCTTCGAGCTTTAACCCATAACAGCATGTCTTCCACCACCTCAATGATTCCTTTCATTTTTGAGAGCCCTATCAGAGATAGGTCTTGATATTCATGGAGAAGTTGGGTCACTTTGCTCACCATTTCTTTATCCCAATAATCTCCAATGGTAGCATACTTAGGATTTCCATATGATCCAATGTTGACTGTCCGCGTCTTCAGGAGCTGAGTCACTTCAGGTGCTTCAACTGCTGGTCCATGTACTTTGCAGTGTCCTTTTGACTCAGGAATGTTAATGTTGCATGGATCATCATCCTCATCGATTGCGAGGTTATAACATTCTACTGCATTGGCTTCTTGTTCCTTCCAATCAGGTTGGTATTCTGCTATTTCTTGATCATCAAATACTTTAGTATGGATCAACCTAACAGCTACGTCCAAAGCAGGACAAACCTCATTAATAGAAAATGTCAGCACAAAACTATCAACAAGACTATCCCAACTTACAGTACCGTGGTGAAGCTCGACCTCCGCATACTAGTTCTTTGCTATAGGTTCCAGGGTGTGCACAAACCTATGTACCCATTCTTCATGAGGTACATGCTTCCATGCTTCGTAGCATTGCTCCAAATGTCCTTGAGGACTAGTCTTACCATTAAACCTGCTTCGCACCTCCTGAAGTTGGTCCTTGAATCTTAGGCAAAGGGACTTCTGGCACGCTTCCCAACTATGAATGTACTTTTTGTGACCATTCCACCATCTAGTTGCTGTGGCTCTGAATGCTGAATCTAGAGTCTCCATTTTCTGTGAGTCTGGTACCTTCTCTGAGAATTGCACAATAAAATATTTTGGGTCTGTCGAACCATAAAAAATAGGTAAGGTTCTTGTCTGTGAACTAAGCCATCTAAGAGACTTAGTAATTCTTGCACATCGATGTCCATGTAGCTGATACAGTCTATTCTGCCAATTCTCTAGGCCGTCATTTGAATCCGTCATGCAGGATCTGTCACACTGCCAATCCATGATACCTTCGGCAGAAGGATCAACATAATCTTATTCCTTCGCTGTGATATTGTAGATATGGTCCAAAACATCCTGGTATTCATCTCTTATTGGCTCGGTATACCTCTCTCCTTGAGAAGGATCCAATGGTACTATGACTCTCAGTCCTTTCCCTTCGAAAGTCATTTGCCTCTTCTTCAAGTTGATTACTGCATCATTATCTATTGCCCATTCAATGCCTAGCAGTGCTGGATAGGGGTTGCTGTCATCAATTATTTCAATTACCTCAAAGTCTGCTAAGGTACTGCCTCCATCAATATCTACTGATACGCTAGGGAGTCTTCCTAGGGGCACAATCTTTTGTTGATTGGCTAATCTCAACTATATAGGGGACCATTCCAGAGTAGGTTTTCCCATTTGTTCCCATGTCTGCTTAGTTAAGACATTTACTTCTGATCCTAGGTCCAAGATGACATCAGTCATGTCATATTCTCCTATCTGAGCATTCAATCTCATCTCCCTGCCAGTTATTCTGATTCTATGAACAATTTTTTCCTTACCAAAACTTTGCTGAGGTTCGCGAGAAGCAATAACTTTCTGCAACTCATTTAAAGCATTCTGATTTCTTAAGAGCTTCATACAACTTTGTAAAAAGGAGGACAGTGTACTTACTTTATCCATCGAAGCTTCTTGTGGCTGCGACTGCTGTTGAGGTTGTTGCGCAGGTGCTACTGATGTGTTGGGGTCAGCAAAGTCTCTCTCGGTTTCCATAAATGTCTCTTTTTCTCTTTCGACATCAAATGCTGGGATTTTTTCTGGGGCCTTACGAACCCAAGCCTCAGCAGGTTGTTTCTCCTTGTTCTGCACTTCCGTCGTAGCTCCACTCCTGGTAAAAACATTAATGGCTGGGACAGGTCATTGCTCCACAGCAATCAGCTGAATATTCTGAGTAGGGGCACTATTTCTTTCTTGAATCTTGGCTATCAGCTGCGGGCATTGCTCAATCACATGGTCGACAGCTCTGCAATATCGACATGTCGTAGTTGGGTTCTGACAGTCTCTAGCTAGATGTCCTACCTGGTTACATTTATAGCACACAACCTGGCCTCGTCCTCTGCCAGCCATACCACCATGACCACGACCTCCAAAAGTTCCGTGACCTGATGTACTACCATGGTAACCATATCCATCATTGCCTTGGCCATCATTTTCTACCCGATAAGCATCATAAGTTCGTTCTCTCATGAGGTCAAAGCTGCAACACTCATCTTCATTGTGTCCCACTGACTTACAAAACTTGCAATAAGGGTTCTTAGGGACTTGCACATACCTCTGCAGGAGATAGCAGTCTTCAGGTCGATGCTGGCCAGTTGTCCTACAGATCTCACAATATAGAACACTAGGGTTGAACGAGTTTGGTGCACCAGAATTCAGGAAATTTCTTACCGCAGGACACTGTTCCTTGTCATGACCCTCAGTCCGACATCATGTACACCAAACCTCTTCATGACTAGCTTTCCATTTTTTCATATCACGAAGCTCCAGAGCCATCGCTACCAACTGCGCTTGTATTTGAGCGATACCAGAATTATCTTCAACAGGGGCTGTTTCAAGCTTCATAGCGATTTCCAAAGCCTCCTACTGATCCACAACCTTCTATTGCATGAGTGGAGTCCTGATGTACGGTAACAAAGTTGAGATGAACCATTCCTTATGCTACGCTGGTCCAATAGAGAAATTGACTTGATCTAGCAGAACTTTGAACCTTTGATCAAAGTCCCACACTGATTCTCCTTGCCGCTACTGAATTTCCTTTAGTTCAGTGATACACTGTGACTCTCATTTTGGATTCTTAAATTCCTTTATCATTGCTGCTTTTATATCAGCCAAGACATGGTTCTAAGTACTGGAAAACTTCATGAACCAGGTCAAAGCATGGTCTCTAAAAGAAGTAACCAGTTGCGCTCTTCTTGTATCTTGATCCGTAATGTTCTTAGCAGTCCACACTGCTTCGCATAAGAACCAGAACTGTTCTGGATCCTTTGATCTAGTTCCTTTGAAAACAGGGAGCTTAATGTCGTCATTCATATGGGCCATCGTGGATCTAGGGGGGGGGAGGGGGACTGGTAGTAGGCGGGGAGGAACTTACTGGGGTAGACTGACCTGAGATAGGAATACTCGGGCTAGGGTTACTTTCAGACTGCGATGGGTTCTCAAGGATAATAGGTCTTCACTACGGGGTTACCAGAGGGTTTCCAACAGAAGGGGTTTCTTTGGGCTCTGAGGCTGCTGGACTTACGAGGTTAGACTCGGTATTCTGACCTAGGGTATAGGACTCCAAATTTCTCTTGTACCTTTTACCACTTCACAACAAACCACTTTGCTCGTTGAAGGTACTTTCACTTGAAAACATAGGTTAGTAATACTAAATCTAACAGTCTGATTCAATGAGCAATATACCTTTTTCAGCCAATAGCATTTTAATTCTCAAACTAAATGAATTCAAGTACTTACCCCTTGGCCCTTTGAAAAACTGTCGTTCAGCTTCACTGAAGGACGTACTTGTGTCAATGGTGAACTCCGTCACAAATGCTTCAAGGGTTCGCGTTGTCCAGAAATCAACAGCTCGGGATATCTCATTTTTCACCCCTTTCAATATATTAATTCTTGCGGGGGTCCAATTAGGAAACTGACCTTCTTGGAAGTTCGTCCTTCTCTCTGTTAACCTAGATAACCACTGGTGCAACTCTATGTGGATACTACCAAATTTTTTTTCATAAACATCAGAAAAAACGTACCTTTGTAAAAATTTGTTTGAACTACGATGCGGATCTTTGTTCTCTTGTACAACAAATTTCAGATAAGTCCCTTCAATCCAATCACTAATTTCCTTCATTGAGGGTCTCCAAAACATAGCCCTCGAGGTACGACATAAACCCCTCTTGAGCAGATACTGAGTTCAACCGGCAACGAAACCAATTTGTTGGGCTTAGGGCAGACCCAGGTTCTATACTTTTGTCTTCGCACCAACAAAAGATCCACAGTGTTGGCCCTTTCGGCAACAACCTGCGAACAGGTTGCAGTCTCACCCGAAACAACTATGGGGTGTTGCAGAATCAGGTTTCTGCAAGCAGAAGAGGGATATTATTGTACCTTTAGCTTCTAACAAATGATAATCATAAAATACAGAGCTTTGACATTCACTTATTTAGCTTCGCGGTTAGATAAACAAATAGTTCCTTGCTTAACCCTTTACTGGGAATTCACAGCAAAGTTAGTATTTAGTAGTGATCTTACTTATCAGTTATATATTTATCAATGCATAAAAGAACATAACAACAACACAAAAGAAGAACAACACAAGATATAATGTGGTTCACCCCTAGTTTAGGGGCTACCACCACAGAACTATGTTTTATTCAACTCTTTACAAAAACCACAGTTCTGATCTGCGCACTCAGATGCAGATCCCTTCAATTCCTCAAAGCTGCGCACTAAGCTACAGATCTCTGGGCACACAGCTGCAGATCTTCTTAATCACCCAAAACTCTCTGCGCACACAGCTGCAGAGGTCATCCATGCACACAGCTGGGACTTAACCTTTCTTACAAAACAAGCCTTAGTTTCACATCAATTCATTTTACATCAAAAGCCTAACCTGACTCTTTTACAAAAGTGCTTATTTATACAAGTGCACTTATTACAAAACCATGGGCTTAAACCATGGGCACCCCGAACCCTAAACCCCAGACTTAATCCATGGGTTAATTCAAAAAAGAGGGCTTTGACTCAACCCCGACACCCCTAAGACTATTTTGAGTCGCAACTCCGCTTACAAGCTTCCACAAAAACCGCGGAGTTACCAAAATTAAGGACCGTTAAGGTGCACGCCCCAACATGAGTACATAGTTGTGTACTGCTTTTTGGAGACAAAAAAGGTTGGGAGTCAAATCCCGACAAACTCTCTCCAGATTTTGGAATTGAAGGCCATATTTTTGGCATTAGGCAGGATTGACGGGTTAGCTTCACTCCACTAGGCCTCGCGACCAATGATGTTCTATGTGGTGGAGTGTATGATACCTACAGTGTATGACTGGAGCACGACGCTATTGAGAAACATGAAACAATAGCTCAATGACTGCAAGATGGGTAGGGTGCAGAACTTTGGGTTTGGCAGCATACTGAGCACGTTCTTCTTTGAGTGGGTACCAGGGCTAAGCCCTAGAGTGGACATTGTTCCACATGGAGTTCGAGATCCAGCCCAACAATGTTGGGCAAATGTTATGCACACACTGGGCAGAGGTAGGGTGGCTAACCCCTACCCAGCTAACTTCTTTCCATGGTGGTGGAGACAGATCATTGCCATAGACGACTACCCCTATGCAGGGATAGACTTCCGTGGAGATCCGGATATGCTGCTACCACCAGAAGTAGCTTATGGCGACATAGGTAAAGAATCCCAAACCCTCTTTTTAAGTTTTGAATTATTTAATTATTTTTTATTTTTTTGATATATTGACTCAAAAGACATATTTTTGGTGTGACGACACATAGTAATAATCTGTCATGTGTATACAGATGTAGGACCACGGTGGCTAAAAGGCTTCCCTCGTCATTGATGGAGGGGAGGAGGAGACAATATCATGGGTACAGATGCAGAGCAAACACTCCAAAGAATTGACACGAACTTCATTCGCTTGACACACATGGTACCCATGCCGCAAGTCATGGACTTGCCTGAGGCCATGCAATGTCAGGTGGTTGGTGTACCATGAGCATGGGTTCGACTCTTTCGATGGCTAGCTAGAGCCGTAGCGCTATATCATGATCATAAACCCCCTCTTCCTTAGGCTTAGAGACCCGAGTGTATTCATTTTTGTATGACTGTGTATTATATTTTGGTGGCTCAAAAGCCCCAATTTTGTATATGACACTTATGTATTATGGTCACTTTTTATATATTAATGAAAATTTTTTATGATGATCGGTTTTATTTATATTTACATGCGTGTAAAATGTATGATTGTGATATGCTTATGGTATATGAATGATCCGGTGGATTATTCATCTTCAAAAATTACACTGATCCAATATGGTACAATGGTTATTAATCTATGGTTCAAAAAACATAACATATGTTTTTAACTCATATGCTAAACATAGTGCGAGACTAGCCTTAATGTATGTTCCATCTACCATTCAAATGGTGCAATGTTCCACATATATGCTAATCGATGCAATGTTACACATATATATATATATATATATATATATATGATATATTATAACCAAAGTCCACGGTGCCCAGTCTTTTGGTTATCATTTAACATTTGTGCAGAGGGCCGCGTGGTTCGACATAACATCTCATGGTTCGAACGGTCAGGTCTTACGATTAAGCATTCGATGCACCGTCAAACCTGGGGTCATCCCATTGCTTCACAACATTTTGTGCATGGGTCGGCTATAACATCGCGTGGTTAAGACTTGGCATCTGGCGATTTGTGCACCGTCAAGAGGTAATATAAAATGGTTTGTAACATGCTCGCGTAGTTAGTTGGAAATGTTCTGGCGGTCTTGCGCACCATCAAGTGGAACCTCGAATGGTTCGTGAAAAGCCCACGCGGTCAAGTGTATAACCTCTAGCGGTCTTGTGCACGGTTAAATGGCACTATTCTGGTGGTTAGATGAGGGTGCGCGGTCACGTTTGCTGCGACATTTGTGGAGTTTAGTTGTATGCTGCGACATTTGTGGAGTTTAGTTATATGCTGTGATAGCGGATATAGCATTTGGAACATCTCTAAATGTGATGGATATCCATTGTGTGGCGGGATAGCAATACCATATATGGTATTAGATGGAACCGTTGGGAACCGTTGCCACATTTAGCGGAACAGAAATGAATGTAACGTGACATGTACAGCCAGTTGAAATGTTTCGACGGAAATTAAAAGATAGCATATGGTTATATGATAACCATAATATAGATGGAATATGAAAAGACGGGTAGCAGACGAGTCGAACCCATTACTTATCCTCCCACTGAACGCTTAAATAGACGATTCTAGCCACAGAAGAGAGGGGGGGTTCATATTTTTTAGAGCACCGACCATTTTTTTTTTCTGTTATGCAGAGATAAAAAAAAGAAGCACCGAGAGTTTTGTTGTGAAGTGTCCAAATGCTGTTGCTATGGAAGTCGACATTCTCTGTTATAATTTTAGCTTTCTTTTCCTTTTGAAGGCTAATTGTAATTTCTAGAAGAGAGGTCTTGAAGACTTTGTACAGCATCCTATTTACAGTTGCTGAAGTTGATTCCAAAACCATTTTTGTACCATTTTAAAGAGATTAATTGGATCGCTACCCATTGGAGAGGGACCCGAAGACGTAGCCCAGTGAAGGGGGTGAACTCCGTTATCAACTTGTGTTTGTGACTCTCTGATTCTGGGTTTTTTTTTTCCCACATCTATTTATCAGTTTTGCTTTTCATTTATGTTTTAAGCACTTAATTTCTGTTAATGTTGTTTCATGAATTAAGCAAACTGGTAAACACATTCTTTAAATTTTTTTTAATGCACTCAAGTTGAGATTCGACGGATCATGTTATGGTATCAAAGCAGGTTAACTGCTTGTGCAAGTTTGTGAATGCTTACCAGGTCCAGGTTAAAGCTTGGTGAAGGAGAATTAATTGAAGGAGATCCTGAGATTAGCTCAAGGAGAACATTCTCAAGAACCATGTCTTCTCCACGAGGGGAAGAAGAAGGACATACAGAACGGGAAAAACCTGTTATTTCTGAAACTGAGTTTTTGGAGGCTTTTATCAGTATGAAAGCCATGATGGAAATTATTCTCGATGAGCGTGCAGAAAGGAAGAAGAAAGAAGAAGGATCTTCATCCAAAGATGTCGAAGTGAAGAAGGAAGAAAAGGGTAAAATAGTAGGAGGTGATGGTGATCCTCCTGATAATAATCAAACTTTCTCTTCTTCTCATGCTTCTAATTCACATAATGCTAATGCAAATCCTAATATGCCTTATTTCAAATTGGATGTTAAATTTGAATTGCCAATTTATAATGGAGATTTAGATGCTGAAAAGTTAGACAATTGGATCAAGCAACTTGAAGTATATTGCAGGGTGCAGGGCATTAATGATGACCCTTCCAGGATTCAATTGGCCACTTTGAGAATGAGTGGTATGGCTCTTACTTGGTGGGAGAGCAAGATTTAGCAAGATCTTCGAAAGAACGTTAAAATTATTTCAGTTTGGAATGAATTCATTGAAGTATTAAGGAAGCAATTTTATCCTTTAGGACATATTCAACAATTAACCATGAGTTGGAAAATGTTTAGACAAGCTAAAGGACAAAATATTCAAGACTATACTCATGAATTCAGAAAGAGGGGTATTGCATTGAATGTTTCATTGGATACACAGGAAACTCTTCTTAAGTACATTGGTGGCATGCATTCTTATTTGAGACATACTTTGTTGATGTTTAACCACAGTAATTTGGATGATGTATGCGTTCAAGCTACACATTTAGAAGATAGGGGTAAGCATGCTGATGATACTTTTGTGAAGAAATCATTTAAATTTGACAGCAAATCAAAAGGTAAAGATAATGGGAAAAAGAAGATGGCTACTGTTAAGAAAGAGGGTGAAAATCATACATGTTCGCATTGTCAGAAGGGACATGATGTCTCCAAGTGTTGGAAACTTCATCCGGAGTTAAGGCCAAAGAAGTACGGAGGAAACAAAGATAAGGGCAAAGTGAAAGCTACTGCAGCAGTTATTCAAGACTTGGGATCCGACTCAGGTGATGAAACAAAGGTTACAGCTGTCGGAATCCAGGGTAAGAATAAAAGTACCTCACTTCCCATTGATGCAAAATCAAGTTCTAGTGCAAGTACAAATCTACCATCTACTTCTAAGTAAAATGATAAAAATAGAAGTGCACTGTTTCATGTTCGTGTCATTGCAAATCACACAAAGATTGATACATTGTTTGATAGTGGTTCACAAGTAAATATGATATCAGAATAAGTGGTTAAGAAATTGCATTTAGTTACTATGCCTCATGAAAAACCCTATCCTCTTGGTTGGGTTACCAATGATACACAATTGCAAGTTACAAAGAAATGTGTATTAAAATTTGCAATTACTGGAAAGTTCATGGATGAGGTAGAATTGGATGTAGTACCACTTGACATTTGTGGAATTGTACTTGGGAGTTCATATTTGTATGACCGAAAAGCAGTCTTTTATAGAGAGCAGAATAAGTATCATCTTTTTAAAGATGGTGTGGAATATATTGTATGAGAACATAAGACAAAAACAAATCTAGCAATAGTCTCTGCAGGACAAATGAAGAGGATGGTAAATGCTAGTAAGAATTTTGTGTTAATGATGGTTAAGGTGAAAAATGATGAGATCTCTAAATATTTTGAAGGATGTGATCCTAAACATAAATATGAACTGATTGAAACTATTTCTGAGTATGATGATTTATTTCGAGATCCAAAAGAGTTACCACCAAAGAGAGAAATTCAGCATGAGATACATTTGTAGCAGGATGTGCCACTCCCAAACATAGCCATGTAACAGATGTATGTAATGCAGAATGAGGAAATCAAGAAGCAGGTTCAGGAGCTGATTGAGAAGGGGGTCATCCGGCCAAGCACTTCTCCTTGTGGCTCTCCTATAGTCTTGGTTCTGAAGAAGGATGGGTCTTGGAGGATGTGCATCGACTATAGGGCCCTTAACAAAATCACCATTAAAAACAGGTATCCTCTTCCTCGCATTGATGATTTGCTTGATCAGTTGAAACATGCAACTTACTTTACAAAATTGGATCTGCGTAGTGGGTATCATCAAATCCGTGTTGCTGAAAATGATTCCTGGAAAACAACGTTTAAAACAAAACAGGGTTTGTATGAATGGCTTGTGATGCCTTTCGGGCTCTGTAACGCACTTGCTACTTTCATGCGGGTCATGAATGATGTCTTTTGTCCATTCATTGATGATTTTGTAGTTGTATATCTGGATGATATCCTGGTGTTTAGCAAAACTTGGGAGGAACACATTGTACATGTGAAGAAAGTTTTAGATGTACTAAGGAAGGAGAAGCTTTATGTAAAAATGTCTAAATGTGAGTTTGCTAAAACTTCTTTAGTATATCTGGGCCATATTATTGGTGGAGGCCACCTGCGATTGGACCCAGCCAAGGTTGCTGTCATTGTAAACTGGCCATGGCCTAACACCGTTACTGAAATTAGAAGTTTTCTTGGTGCGGTTCAGTATTGGAGGAAATTCATTTCTGGGTTTTCTTCCATTGCTGCTCCATTACATGCGTTGACAAGCGTTAAAGAAATTTTCCAATGGGGAGGCAAGCATCAGAGAGCCTTCGACAATTTGAAGGAAAGGATTAGCACAGCACCCGTTCTGATGTTGCGAGATTTGCAGTAGCCATTTGAGATCGAAATAGATGCCAACGGGTTTTCCATGGGAGCCATTTTGATGCAAGGGAGGAAGCCAGTCTGCTACCATTCGGAAACGTTCTCTACTGCGGTAAGTAACTATATGACTTATGACAAAGAGTTGTATTCTTTAGTACAGAGTGTAAAGAAGTGGAAACATTATATCATGGGAAAAGAAACAGTCATACATACCAATCATCAGCCACTTCAATATCTGCAATCTCAAACTAAAGTAAAACAAAGTAGGCATTTAAGATGGATGGGATTCTTGCAACAATTTCATCTCGTAAATTAATACAAAAAGGGAATTCATAATAAGATAGAAGAAATGTTATCAAGGCCTCCTACAAACGCTTCAATCATTCTTCAGAACAGTTCATTAACACATGAAAGTTACATTAAACAGTATGCAGAAGATAAATATTTTAAGAACGTATATGCATCACTGATACATGGTAAACAGGAAGAGAACTATTATGTGCATAATCAACTCCTGTATCATCTCGATAAACTCTGTATTCCAGAGAAAGAGAGAATGCATGTGATCTGAGAAGCACATAGTTCATTGATTGCAGGACATTTTGGTGTAAGTAAAACGTTGACAATATTGCAGAATCACTGTTATTGGCCTCAGATGCAAGAAATTGTAGCTAAATATATACGAGGATGTGTTATGTGTGCAATGAGTAAGCCTAGCAATAGGAAATTGGGTTTGTATACACCTCTTCTACTTTCTTCTCATCCCTGGGAAAGCATTTCTATGGACTTTGTAAAAGGACTACCTATGTCTAGAAAAGGGCATGATTACCTATATGTTGTTGTGGACAGATTCAACAAAATGTGTATCTTAATGCCATGTAACAAACAGACCATTGCTGAACAAACAGCTCATCTATTCTTTCAGAATGTTTGGGTACATTTTGGGCTACCCATGTCTATTGTATCTGATCGGGATTCTCGGTTCTTGGGAGAATTCTGGTCAACTTTATGGGAGCTTATGGATACTAAAATTAAGAAAAGTACTCCTTTTCATCCACAGACCGATGGACAAACAGAGGTAGTAAACAGAACAGTGGTTCAGCTGCTCAGAGGATATTGTAGTAAACATCCTAAACATTGGGATGAGAAGTTGCAGTACATACAACATGCTTACAATCATGCAGTTCATTCTTCCACGAAAAGATCTCCTTTTGAAACTTTTTTTTGTTATCTGCCAAAAACACCGATGGACTTCTCTTTTGGAAAAGATGCAGTGGATGGACATCATGATGCAGATAAAGCTCTAAGATTCATTTAGAGAATCCAAGTGGTGCAGCAAGCAGTTTAGGAATAGTTGGAGAAGAGCCAGGCAAAGTACAAAGCCAGGCATGACAAGCATCGAGTTGATCATCAATTTCAGGTTGGTGACAGAGTTTGGTTACATATCACCAAAGAAAGAATGAAAGGTGAAGGTAAAAAGATTAAGCCTATCAGGTATGGTCCTTTTGAGATCTTGGAAAAGATCGGTACTAATGATTTTCGCTTGAATTTACCTCCATACATGCAAATTTATTCACTTGTCAATGTTGAGAATCTTAAATTGTATGAGCCTCCTATGATCATGGATGAGGAAACTAACATACAGATTCCTTCAGTTGATGATATGGCACCTGAATACATGAAAGAGTCACAGGATGATGTTATTCTTGACAGAAATGTAAGGACGTCACGAAGGGGGAATGTTGAGTACCTTCAAGTGGGGCTTAAAGGCATGCATCCTAGCAAAGCAAGATGGATGGAGATTGGAAAAGTGAGGGAGTTGTACCCTCACTTACTTGTAGAGTGACTCAGGATTTTGGTGGTCCAAAATCTATCCAATGGGGAGGAATGATCCGGTGGATTATTCATCTTCAAAAATTACACTGATCCAATATGGTACAATGGTTATTAATCT
>LPNX010500743.1:71825-91371 GCA_001517045.1 Pseudotsuga menziesii | reverse complement strand
TTAATTATATGCATGAATATGAGTGCATAAATGTGATAAATACATTTTGAAATAAAACTACATATAAACTACTATGATGCATTTTGTTTTTTAAATTTTTATAATTTCTTGACAATCCATGTTAAGTAGAATATTCATGCTAAATTTGGGAGAATATGGGTCATACATGAATGACTTCATGTTTTTTGGTTTCCTCGAATATATTAGATAGAAAACCTCTTGCAACATAGCAATTCAAAATTAAGTTTTTTGCAATTTTTTTGGATTATTTCTTTTCAATATATCTCAATGTCTCACCGTTCTTAACATTTAATAAATTATGGATATTCATACATACATCATTATTTATGGCCAATACCCATGTTCTACTTCTAATTGAGACAATGTTTTCTTTTGAATGTTTGACTACTAAAGTTTTAGAATAAGTAATGATAAAATTATAATTGAAGAAATAGTTTCCTCGATTAATCATGGTAAATGGGAGAATCATTTGTCATAGATGAGTGACTTTGGATACACACTTAATCTTGAAAATCAATATCTTAAATAACTTATTTGTAGTTACTTTGAATCATTAGTAATCAAAGAACACGAGGACATACAAAGTTTGACTAAAATTCATTAAAAATGTGTTTCAACATCTATCTCTAATTCAATATATTCAAAATTCTTGTCATTTTCTCCTCTTCATGAAAGCAATGATCAAACATGGTGTTTTATAATATTATAAATCTTTTTAGTACTTCAGTCACCTCAAATATAGTATAGACCATGTCTTAGAGTATTATAGTATAAAATTATGTGTGCAATTTCATTCAATTTGGATTATTCCCACATAATATATCTCATTGTCTCAAAGATTTTAACATCTACAAAATTATTAATATTCATAGACTCATCAGGATTTATGTCCAACCCATCTAGTTCTAATTGAGATGTAATATTTCCTAGACTAGTTCTATTTGAGATGTAATATTTCCTTTTGAATGGTTGAATAGTAAAGTTTTACTTGAAATAAATAAAAAATATTAATTGAGAAAATACTTCATTGGATTAATTATTCCAAATTTAATGGAATAGTTCTTTGAGTTGATTTTTCTAGATTTAATAGAATATGTATTTAGAGATTTACAAAAAAACTCAATGTGGATGAAGTCCTTGTAATAGAATATTTCCAAATTTAATGAAATATGTGTTAAAATCATAATAAAGGTGCTCCTGGTGTATGTATGGAAAGTGTTGACCAAGTGGTATAAGTGGATGCCAACTATATAGGCTAGTAGGTAGGAATTTAATCAGAAATGATTAAATATTTTTATCCTAAGTATTAAGTGGGTTTATAATATTCCCCCACCCCCCATTAAGTCTGAATTTATGATGATATCTTTGAAATAATCAGAAATATATACTTATATAGGTCCCAACAACAAGGATATGGTCGCCCTTTAACAATTATTATGTCCAAAGAACTAAGGAAAGAGGAAAAACCAGATGGGGGAAATCCCCCCTCAAGAAAGGACATGAAAGGAAAACCAAAAATGTTGAACTGCTACTAATGTTGCTCCAAACTAAATGTTGATTCCTGGATGAATTCTCTTCTTGGGAAGAAGAGAAATATGCTCATCTGGTTCAAGAACAACTACGGTATGGAATCTAGGACCATGTAGACCAATTGAGATCCAATGATGTGTAAGCAAGACTAAAAGATATTGAGAGTTGTAATCAGCTCCAATATGATGAGATGACTTAAAATTTTAACCAAGAGATGAAATCAACTCTATATAGGTGAAATAAATGCATAAGGTCTCCAACTTCATTTACACTAAGAGTATGTGTGCAAGTGATCATGTAGGAACATAGAGAAGGCTTAGAGGATTAGAGAGTGTGAATGAAAAGAATCCATGGGTTTATATTTCTTCCAAATAATCCAAAAGAACGAATATTGGCACATCAGTAGACTCGTGGGAATGCACTGATAAATAATCCTCTGTGAAAGAAGTATGAAAGGAGGAAGGAAGAAGATGTTCAAAATATTCAAGGAGGTTCTGAGTATTGATGCCAAGACTAAAGGAGGAGATGTAGAAGCGCATGAGATCAAGTATGGTAAGTGATATGACACAAATAAGACTTTTTTTGGATAAGGAAACATCTTGAAAGATAATGAGTTGTGCACCATCAAAGAGATAGGTATGCACAAGGTGTGAAAGATCTAACATATAGATCTCAGAATCTATGATAGAAGACATAGAGAACATTGAATGTGTGAGTGAATCATCAACAATACAAATAGAAACTACATTATTCACTTCTTTTTCACTATCAACATCATAATAATATGAATCGTGATCTTCAACTTCGAGAAATATAGTAAAAGATGGCTCTTCAAAAATTGCTTCTTGATAGAAGGAGGAAGCATTTGAATCAATGGAATAGTAGCAACAATAATTGTATGAGAGACTTCTTCATCATGAATAACTTCTTCATAGAATGTAGAGGCCAAGTCATGTTGAGAGAGAGAACATGAGGAGATGTTGGGTTCACTCCATGCTTCATCTTCTTCCTGCATCTCAAAGGATTTGTCCAAATTGTTCCAAAGCGCAAATGGATATTCACCAGAATATATGAGATGATGTATCACTGGAGACATTGCCAGACACATAATTCCATAATATCTATCATAGTCATTTAGCCAATAAATAGTATCTTCATAAAACTATGGTTAGCTCAATGCACCCATGGAGACATCAAAGAGACATTGTCTCTTCAAATATGTGTTTATATTTGGATTCCAATCAACATAGGTGAAAGGAGATAGTAGAGGAAATTTCGAATCCATATAAAAGTTGTTGTACCTGCAAATAAACTTGCAAATATGAACAGGAGAATTAATTGATGAGCTCCCAATGCTCTTATAACATGTTAGAATTCTAAATCCTTGATGGTAGCAAGGATTCTATAGACAAGCTAATAATCTAAGCACACAGTTAACCTCACTAGGAATTGCAGAGAATTAGCATAAGGAGAGAAGAAGAGGAATAATGAACACACATTAAGGAATTATCAATAAATGATAATTGATGTTATTACATTAGAAATACATCCTTATAAAGGATAATTGAGTTGACAAAAGACAACTCGTTGCTAACTCATAAATCATACTTATTAAATATGATAAACCCCCATAAGTGGTTAAATCACTTTCCTAATCTATCAAGGACCTCACGAATTAGCTAAAGAATGAGTGAGTGATGATAAGTGATGGAAAGACTTGTTAATTGTGGAATATGGAGAGAAAACAATGGGGGATGGGTTGGAAACAAAGGATATAATTTTCATAGTTGTCTAGCTTTACCTTATCCACATAAAAGCTTGAATAAAGCATAATAAAGAGAGAATATGCAGGAAGGCACAGTTATTAATACTAGTATTCAATAAAGTATACATGATCAAACTAGAATCAGAATAAAGGTTCTCATGGGGTATATATGGCAAGTGTTGACAAAGTGGTGCAAGTGGATTCCAACTATCTAGGCTAGTAGGTAGGAATTTAATAAAAAATGATTAAATATTTTTATCCCAAGTATTAAGTAGCTTTATAATATTCCCACAAAGACAAGAAAATAGAGGAGAGGATAGCCCCTATTTTTAATTTATAAAAGGTGATGTCCCATGGATTTTGAATGAAGACGATCTTAATTTTGCAAAGGAAATTATATTAGGTGTGAAGACCCCTTCTTTTTATGGGTATACTCTACGATGCTGCTTCACTGTAGACATAACGTTATTGAGTTTGAGATCACATAATGATCTCAACCTTCTAAGGGTACATATAATGTCAAAAAAATGTTTAATTTACTTTTTATTTATATCTTTTACCACACAAGTTAAAACACGATTAATATTTTGTGCTTACTTTGTAGTAGCATTATCGTTGTTTGTGCGTATGTGTGTGAACCAATACTTTCCTGATGGTTTGTGACATGTCATATCTAAACTATCTGCATTTGTACGGTGGATCACAACAAAGGATATTTGCATTGCTATCATTACACGGTGGCATCAGGAGATAGAGGAGATTGTTTGTATGATTGAGAAGAAACCGTCGTCGAGTTTCATGGACTTGTTGGTTCATATTCTATTTCACCTAGTTCATGAGGTTTAATTACTCGGGGTAATCTCATGTCACTGAATGTTCTTATTGGAGAGGTTCATGAAAAAAGTGAAAGGATTTGTTTGACAAAAGACGAAACCCGAGGGGTCTATGGAAGAGTGGTACATAGTATATGAGTTGTTCTATTATGAAATTGAGTACATCAAGAAACTCAACCACACACCAGGCACAGTGATTTTGGATTATGAATATGATGAGGAAAAAATAGAAGGGGAGGTTCTAGAAATGAGCGAAAAAAGGAGCATGTTAAAGATTAAGTCACTTATCTTTCAATATTTGAATTTCCGCATAGTAACTACTCTAAACAAATTTCAAATTATATTTGATCCCATACATACTGAATGTGGTTTCATTTCCATGACTTTAAAAATTAATGCAATCAATAAATTCATTATTTACAACACGAAGGAAACACATCCGTGGGTCACATTGTATGAAGAGAAGAGGAGGAAATAGGACATTGACATAAAACAAATCAAACGGTTACATGGTATAATCATGCCTTTTCTAGATAATTTAAAATAAAATATGCCAATGATCTATCCCAATAGTTTGGTTGCATACCAAGTCAAAGATAAATTTGGTTTATCCAAGCATTACCCTCGGGAAGAGGAGGATGCAATAAACATTGGTATCAGGTGCAAGAACTCGATAATAAAATATTTATGTACAGTTCTAACTTTATAATGCAACTTTGAATTATAACATCTATATTTAATATATTGATGCATGGGTTGTTAGACATGTGAATATCATCATTTCTTAACTTTTTTTACATGTGCATTCGTTGCCATCTATGTGGGGTTATGGACATCATTTTCGCACTGAGGATGCTGATGGTGGGCATGTTACACAAGACTGTGGAATGGGGTTGCTTGACCAACCTAGTCCTGGTAGCCATCATGATCGAAACCTGATAGGAGGGATGTTGGTTTATGTCAGGAAAAAAACAAGATATCATTCAAGTGGACTTGTCATCTTTCCAATGTATTATTTTTAGGTGCAGGTGGTGTGACACATTTGACAATAATAATGTAAAGGAATATCATGATAGCAATTTTATATGTATCAACTCTAGAAATATGTGGGATGAAAGTAAGGATCCTTATGTTTTCCCAAAGCACTGCAACCAAGTGTTATTTTACTCACATGTGTTGGATAGAGATTGGTGTTTCATATTATGAAATGACCCTATATCTAAACATGTTTTTTATAACAACAATGTTATCATGCCATCCGAATAAGATAATGAGAGTCATGGAAATGGAGAGTGATATGCACATGTTTTATTTCATCATGTATAGATTGAAATATCATATTTTTATTCTTATATTTGATTGTCTGATTATATTGTTTATTTTTCATGTTATAGTGATAGAAATCGAAAGTTGATGCAATGTTTAAACAATTTCAGTTGGTTAACAATCAATATGATGTGAAATATGGCTTGTCTATGAAGTAATTTATTATTGTATAGAATAATTATTTTTCATTATCCAACTTATGCATATTCTTTTTTTTGTATACATATAAATGCACCATGAAAACAACTTACATGATTCAATTTTATTTTTGTGTATGTAAAGGTCAACATATTCTTTTCGACTTGAAGGTAGTCTCTAATTTCTATATTAATATTGAAATGCTTGTATTTTATGATGTTTTTTTAATAAATAATGATAAGAATTATAATTGCATTAATTTATGACATTCTTGTTAGATTAATGTAATGTATTTTTATTATATGATTCAATTAAGTTGAAATTTTGTTATAATGTAATATGTTTTATTTTTTTTTTCGTATTTATGATGTTAACACCACAATATAAAATGACACATTTATAACTTTGATGGAGATTGAAAATTCAACAATTTTCTTACTAGTGTGGAGCTCTACAACAACTTCGTTTATGGCCTTGCTAACTGTCAAAACCCCAAATTTGCCCAAAATTTAAAATTTTGAGATAACAATAAATGCTAAAACCTACGGTTTACTAACAGCTAACGGTTTGTAGTAAAACAAATAGTCAAGTAATTAGTTTCACTAAATCTTAAATATAATAACTTAACAGTTCATTTTTATAACAAGAATAAATTTTTCCTGCGTGTTGTTTTACTTCAGTTTACTCATGAGACTTTTCATGTCAAGTAGGTGGAATCTAACTTTTGAATCGGGGGCTTACTTAGCAATCGTGCTAATGCAGATGAATACTGGTTCTTACAGGTTTACAGGTATGATCGAACGAGTACGTATTAAAAGTTCTTTAAAGTGACAGCAGTATTTTATTTGCAATTTAAAAGCTTAGTAATTAAGTTGCTAAACTCTAAATAGCTTCGGTAAGGTAAAATCAATTGGATTCCTTCAGTTTTTCTTGTAATAAAGTTCAGATGTAAGTAGCAACAAAATAATATGTTTGCGACTCCAAGAATTAGAATCTCAGATACAAGTACTTTTACTTTAGTCTAAATAATTGCAATAATATGATGATTGTTTTGTCAGTATTTATATAACAATACATTTTCTTATCTAGGAAACGACTGTCTCACATTTCGCTTCTACGAGGTAACTTATAGCATTTATCCTTTGGACAGTGTAAATTCGATTTAGCAAATTGAAAACCATAATGCCTTCCTACATGAGATCATAGTTTTCCTATATTTAATTTTCGAGTCGAACCCTATGGTTCTAGTAATTTTAGATTTAATAGGATCATTCCTATTCTAGTTATATTCTTTAGTTCTATAACTACTTTACTACCCATTTGATCTGGTGAATATTTATAAATATTTAAGTTAAGTCATAACCCAAAATTCATCAAAGTATTGTCGCTATGAACTGTGTAACAGAATTTCATAATAGTGCTCTTACAATAAGTTTTGTATCACTTCAAGGTTCTGTTACTATTTGAGTTGTTAGTTTTTGTAAGTCTTATAGATGTGCATAATCTATTTGTTTGATATACATTCAGTTTATAATTAGTTCATGATCATAAACGTATTTAAATTAGATTTTATAATCTTTTGCACTATTACATTATGCCATTTATAAAATTATGACTTGTAATGTTGTTATTACAAGAAATTTATAATGTATAAACTATAGTCTTATTACAAAGAAAATTATAGTTGTTTATCGGTTAGCAAGAACTCTCCCATAAAATACTTAATCTCTTATCTATAATAAAGACCTAAAACTCTGATCTCTATCTATAAACAAGACATGAATTATTTGATTTCTATCTTATAACAAAAACAATGTTTAGAGGAGAGAAAAGAAACCATTCAAATCACAAATGTGATATTGTAATAACATAAGGTTTATAGTGGAAATGAGTCTTATGCAAGAATGATTATCGGGCTTTAACGAAGGTTTATAAGTGACATTTCTTAAAGGGTCAACGTAACCATAAACATGGATATTCCTGTCACTATACTAACATATGATAATGTGCAAATGATTATTGATTTGGATGGCAAATTATTGGGTCGATTTATCATAGTTTAAAATCTTGCTCCAATGATTTAATAATTGGATTCTTGTTTTACGCAGGCACTATAGAACATGACCCTCTTGCATGGTTTGATTTGTTGGCTACATGGTCGTCTCCTGACCAAGTGTCGGGCATATAAAACTCTATTGTAAACCTAATCCTTATCATTCTTCCCCACAATTTTCACTGGCCCTTGAGGCTGCTTTTCTTGGCTTCCATGGCAGTCGTCGTTCCTCCTTGCTCTGGTTGTCTTGTGCCTTGCTTCAGTGTTGTATTCGTCACTGGTGTGTGGTTTTGAATGCCATTTTCAGTGGCTGGGTTCTAACTCTGCAACTAGTGGAGATTTTTGTTACCCTTGGCCCGCTGTCTGTGTATTCTCTCTTTCACTGTCATTGTGGCTTAGTGTCTTCTTCAGTTACCTCTTCTGTTCTTGTGGCTCGCTATTGTGTGAGTTTTTTTCCTTGCGGGATGTTTGGGTATTCATTTGCATAGCCTGTAGCTGACCATGCTTCGACGAGGTTGTTCGGCGTTTTCAACCGACAGGTAAAAAAAAAAAAACTTATAGTTCATTTACTTCGTTGTAAATACCTTGCTGTTAATGTGGTTTGCAGAGATATTTGTTAATTGAAAAAGGTATACTTCCTTGCTTGCAGGTGCTCGCCACTGTAAATATTTTACAATGAAAAGAAAAGAAAAAAATACAATCACCAATGAAGGTTGTGGCTCGTGGTTCGTTTTCAAGTAAGCCCCGTGGTCCATGTGTTGGGTTTTCACCTTACTTGCATCAGGGTTGTCAATGGAATCACCCAAGGTTTGGGGAAACCCTCCCTCAACTCGCCACGAGTTATGTTGTTTGTTTTTATAGGTTTTTGTTGTAATACTCAGTATCAAACCCTCGCTAGTCGATGGGTAGACTCGGTTTATCTGAGCTCTGTACTTAGTTGAATTTTGGCTTTACGACCTGGTTAAAATGATGTTTTTGTATTGACGGTGCCGCATTTAAACTTTTTTGGTTTAACAATTGTTTTATATTAAGCTCTGTGTAAAATTTAGGGTTTTTACCCTTCTTGACAGTTAGTCAAGCTTTTGTACTTTGTTTAGATACTCTGTAAGGGTTTATAATTAAAGTTTTAAGATTGATACCTATGGATGTAACTTAACTCTTGCTTGTTTTGATTGGAGTTATAAATTAGGGTTTGACCTGTAAAAACCCTCATTTTGATATAAATTATTCTCATTATAATAATTATACATTTTTTCTATTTGTCCTTAAAGGACTGTGAGTAAATTTTATTAACATGTTTATTTAATGATTACATAATTTGTATAAATTTGGTTATTTACTTCAATGTTTTGGTACTTGTAAATGTAATACTCATAAGGGTTTTAACCCTGACATTTATTTCTCTAGATACATGATGTTAGTAAAAGAAAAGGCATAGTTTCTTTTATAAATACATTTTGTACATATAGTTCAGTAAATGTATTTCAATTTTGTCTTTAAATTCAGTTGGTTCTTTAATAGTTTAGAAGAATTAAATTATGATTTAACATAGGATACTAATGTATATAGAATACAAATAGATTATGCTCAGAAACATGAGCTAGGGTTTTTACCCATTTAACTTTTATAAAGTAATAATTCTTGTATTGTTATTTTGTGAATTCGATTCTGTCACAAGATTTCTTCAGTTTGTTTAAAAGAATTAATTATTTATAACAATATTGTCTGTTGTTTATAATAATATTATTTGGATTGATAATATAATTATCTGTGAATAATATATTCTTTTAAGTTTATGTTTGTATTTTTTTACATATATAAATAATAAGACTAAGAGTAGTCTATAATAATTGAGTTGATGTAATAAGATTATTTTTGTACACTTGGTGAAAGGAATAAGAACCTTTATCCTATTAATACTCCTTACATCTAATTTGTCTGCAAGTGTATGAACAATTCTTTATTAATAATATTATAAGCATAGGTTACTACTGTCTATTCGTTATTTTGATTCTAAGAGAAATAATATTATAAGGGTTATTAAGTTCTTAATTATGATATTTCTTAATTCAATTAGTTTATCTTTAGAATTTAATCAAGTTACCTATCTTTACTTAAAGTTTAGATAGTTGCAGGTAAAATAGCTATCAATAGTAGGAAAAGAAATAAACTAACAGAACTATATTTGCATCTTTACTTAACATAAATATTAAGCATTCAATTGATATTTCTATTCCTTCTGTTTCAGTATAGATATATAGTTTACAGAAGTAGGTATTGTGTAGAAGAATGATTTACATACTTGAACATACTACTGTTAGTAAATAATATGATTCTTTTTCTTTTCTAATATTCTAAAATACACAGTCTAGATCTGACAACAACTCTATGAAACAGATTAATATTCTTTCTGGAAAAACAACTATCTACTGAAAGAAAACATTTCAATACTGTGAAAAACATAAGTACTCTATTCATTTCATATTTCTATAATACTTCATTCATTTAAACACACTACCTGTGCTAGAGTACGATCTGGATTACTCCAGATGGGGAAAAACACAGGTAGGATTTACTTTTCATCAAAGAACAGATTCAGCATTGAAACAACTAAGAAATGTCAAACTTAACAGTTTACAACATAACATATAATCATTCATTATTTGTTCACACACGGATATAAACTTTAACACAGAAATTAAAAGATAATGGAACCTATTTTTAAAGCTGGATGACAATAGCGTTGGGAGGTTGTTCCTCCCTACCAACTCCTGGAGAGCGCTCAGACAGCGACTTCTCAGGACCCCCGAGCCTGTTCTAGTCTCCTTGGCTGGAACTAGGTGGAGCAATAAACAAAGTACTGGTCCAAAGACTCAATACCAACTCTGCACACTGCAACAAGATCTTTCAGCTAGAAAGTTGTACTAGATCACATTCTTGTAGTTTACCCCTCAAACACCTTCCTCAAAAATTCCCTTCCCAATGAATTCCTTGAAGTGCATTCACTTGAATGATTCTTCTCCTGGAATGAGCAGCCTCAGCTCTCTTCAATGGGATTTTTTATTAAGATTGCCTAGGTCTTTTTGGGTTAGTTGTCATTAATTGATGCACCTGCTCTAATCCCACTTTCTTGGGGGATCATGACCCCAAATGTAGGGAGGTTACCACCTGCAACATAGGAAGTGTTTGAGGATGCTGCAACTTGTCTAGTTGCTTTCCACCTAGTCTCCTCCACCATCTTGACCAGTAACACTCTTTTTAATAGCTCTCCCAAGCTGTTGTCTCCACTTTTATTTATTTAAAATTAAAATATTCAAAATTGCATTCCACATCCTTGACTCTACTGAGTCATCAGTTACAACTTTAACATAAAATTTAACATAATGTCTTGGAACAAAATCAAAATAAGATAATATTATTTGGCAAAATTGGGGCATGTGACACTAACAATGCAATTTACAGCACAATTTAAGGTTCTCTCTAATTTCTGCATCAATATTTAAATGTTTCTATTTCATGATGTTTTTTGTTATAAATAATGCTAAGAATTATAATTGCGTTAATTTATGAAACTTTGTTATAATGTTTGCAATTTGTTTTTGAATGGAAATAATAGAGAGAATACGACTTTAAGGATGAAGGTGTATGCACGGAATCTTCTTTAGAAGAAAAAAAATAACTTTAAGAGATAATCTTCTATTGTCTTTGTAATAAAAGAATTAAATATGTTAAATAAATTAAGTCGGATTGAATTTATTCATCTCTATATTTCTAGGAGTTTAAACTCCATCTTAGAATTGGTTGAGACAATAAGGATTTAGATGAAATGTCTAATAAATGTGTATGCTTAATATTTGTTCACCTTATTTTATGTTTTTTAAATAGGTACGTAGTTTTTATTTGTAAATTAAATTCATGGTTGTATATTTCACTAAAAGTATTTCATATATGTATCAATATATAATCATTGATTTATATTTTATTAATTAATGTAAATTTATAATAACATAATCCTATGTTAATATAATTTATATAATTGAGTCTGAAACTATACTATTTTAGAAATTAGATATATTCATTGACAAACTCAAACATGAATATTTCATATCTTAAATATTGAATAGTTTTGAAATGATTATTCAGAACAACAATATTTGAATTTTTAAATAAAATTTGCAAATATAATATTAAAAAAGTAATAACACAATCATGCCAATGGGAATCCTCGATGTTCTTGATAACCTGAACATGTCTACTCTTAATAAAATGAGGAGACCAACGTGGCTAGTTTTAAAGGAAGGATATTGTTTGAACTCTAGAAATATTGTCTTTTTTGGAATCTTATGTACAAGTATGTTAACTCTCTAAACAACGCGGGTATAACACTTATCTCATCAAAAGACAATACAGTTTGGTATGGAATAAATCCAATGGGAATATTACCATGAAGGAGGCATATGCAACAATAGTTTCATTGCATAATATTTGCAACAAAAAAATGATGAAATGAAAAACTATGAAACTGGCATAAATGCTTTTTCTTGCTCTTGTTGGAAAATAAAATTCTGACTTGGAAAAATATTATGAAGAAAGGATGGAATGGTCTAGGAATCTGTATGTGATGCAAGAGAGATGAAGATTTGGTTGATCATTTATTTATCTATTGTATCTTTAGTAAACTAGTTTGGACTTGTGTTTGTGTAGGTTTAAATATTAAATCTTTATGGGGTAATAATAATAAGGAATAAAGTTTCTAGAGTTGGTCTTCAAGTGAAAAGAATTATAGGTTGTTTCCCATATTCATAAGTTGGTCCATTTAGAATATGTGAAAAAAAAACATATTCGAGAATATGAGCCCTAATTTCACTCAGCATTGTATAAAAAAATTATCTTTCTTCAAGGATTTTTTTAGCAAGATTCAGTTAAAAACTTGGAAAAATTCTTATAAGCTTGTGCCAAACTTATTTTCTATTATTGGTTATTTTGTTGGCTCTTCCATATAGGATTTTTATGGGAGTGGTATGGTTATTTGGATCAATGGGAATCACTAAATCAATCTATGGATGGGAGGTGGCATGAGGAGGAACACCAGAGATGAATTATTAGGCATGTGGGGAGTACTTTTTTTCCAACAAAAGTGATATTGATTCAATTAGTATCTGTGGTGACTCGAAGGTAATTATTGAATTGATGAAGGGAAATTATAATCTTCAAGTCTTACAATTAAGATATTAGTGCAAAAGATTCAAAGGTTTACTCAATACTTCCAATCAAATTTCTTTTGCACATATTTCTAAGATTTACAATTCTAAAGCAGATAGATTGTCAAAAGAAGAGGTTTAGTGATGCTAGAATCATGCACTTTCAATAATATATGGAATGTTTCATTATCTAGGAAGGCTCTAAAGTTTTTGGCTAACTCTTTTTTGGTTTATCATACTATATTTAATGTTGTACTCTATATGAAACTTTGCAAGTGCATGTAGGAGGGTTTATAGTTAAGATGTCCAAGTTTGTCTTGTTGTGGAGTCAAGAGTTTTGCCGACAATAAAAAGTTTTGTATGTGTAATAGATTGATTAAAGACTGTGTTTGAATTGTTTTCAAGTATATGCAAGATGAAAGGGTGAATAATAACAGCTTTGAAATGCAATTTTTTCTCGGATTCTCATGAATAGCAAGAAAAAAGCTCTTTTTCTTTTGAAAAAAAGGAATAAAATAATCCTTTAAAAATAATAACATTAGCATAGTAATAAAACATCAATAATTAATTGAATTAATATCAATTTACAATCAATTATATATAATTAATTTGATTAATATATATTAATTGTTAATCCAATTTATATAAATTTACTCTTTATTATAAAAATTAATTTTGATGATTTAAATGTTTATGATAAAGAAATAGTTGGAAATGTAACTTGTGTCTTCCCCTTCATTAATCAATAAGTTATAATATATATATATATATATATATATTTATTTATTTATTTATTTATTTAATAGAAAATAGCTCAAATATTTCATAGCATTTAAAAATATGTAAAGGGGCAATGCGCGTGATAATTTTAAATGAAAAATCAAATTAAAGAAAAACCATATATCTTAATACATAGAAATATCATCAAATCAACATTATGATTAATAAGAATAATCTATTGTTAAGAGATTTTTTTACACTTGAAAAAATGATACACACACACACACACACACACTTACTTACTTACTTACTTACTTACTTACTGGAGACTTCATTTCCTTTAAATTATGTCTCATTATAGATTATTTTGTAATGATCAACATAAAGTTACATCAAAACAATATAATGTATTATATAAGTTTTATATTACGACAAACTTTACTACATTTTAAAGAAATTTACAATAAATTAAACTATCCATAAAAATTATATAGGAACAACATGAAAACCAAAAAAACAAAAACAAAAAATATTACATAAACATAATACTATGACAAACTATACAACAATTGTAAACATGAAACTATGACAAATTCTACAACATCCATAAATCATATAGTTGTCACAGCTTCATCTTACATTATCAATACAAAATTCATAAAAATATTTAATTCAATTATATTATGTAAATGATGATGATGATGATGATGGTTAATGTCCCCTCAAATCAAACTTTGGTATATCAGACCTAAAGAAACAAATTATTTAGTTTGTTTTAAAATTGTATTTTTATGCTCAAAGAGCTTGGAGAAAAGCGTCCTGAGCTCACTATAATTTTGACAAGTTAAAAGGCTAGGAAGGTAGGGATTGCAACAAAGATTATGAAACTGAGATCTAATGTGGGTGTACGCAGGGAATTCTAAGAGGAAGTGTTTTTCATCCTCAATGTTCATATTCTCACAGATATGGAAGATCCTTTCCACCCATGGTGTTTTAGGAACTGCCCAATGACCAGTTTCACTGTGTAGCTCATGAGAGTTCATTCTTATCTTGTCTATATTAATTTTTTTTGTTGAACTAGTTAAAACCGAGAGATACTTTTGATATTCTAGAGTAGGTTTGATTAGCTCCTTATAATATCTTAATTTTCTTTTATCCTCTAAATCTTTCTCACACCACATTTTCTCCTTAAACTTAGAAGTAACAATATTTTTAATGTTATTAGTATTTTGCAATGCAACATTTTCATCGATCTCCCAATGGTTTAACCAAGCCCTGGTATCTTTATACCAACCTTGCTTGAGCCTTAGGTGGTTTTGGATGGAATTTGAAGCTAGCTTAGGAAGTCTATGGTCTCCCATGTTATTGATTTTGTGCTTGTACAACAGGGGCCTAGCCATAGCTAGGCTCTCGATAGGGGAAAGACCCACTTATATAAGGAGAATAGGGTAGGGTGTATTACTTTTAATTTTGAGGTTATACGTTATAAAACACTTATGGATTTGCTCAATATTTCTCCAGGATTCTCTAGAGATGCTGAAACCCCAAACCTCACACCCATACAACATAACAAGAGTGACTAAAGTTTCAAAGAGGAGCTTCTTTTTATCCCACGTCACAAGGTTTGTTGCTTTACAATTATTTTCAAGACCAAAATAAGCTTTCCACCCTCCATTAATACTTTTCTGAATTCTATAGTTCTAGTTGAGCTTGTGATGAATATCAATTCCTAGGTATTTGTAAGAAGACACTTCCTCCAAGTTGTTATTTTCATACACAAAATTAGCATAGGTGTCCTTCTTGGATTTGATAATCATAATTTTTTTTTTTTAGTGGTAACAGTCATACCCATGGTAGAGAAAAAATCCTTAAGAAGTCTTAGTTTCTTAACAAGATCAAATGGACACCTTTCCAGAAGAACAATATCATCAGCATAGAGAAGAATGATGATGACTATTGCATCTAATATCATGCCAGCACAGCCTTCTTCCCTTAAACAACTTTCTAGCTTATCTATGTAAATGCCATAACGGGTGGGGGAGAGGGGGAAACCTTGTTTAACTCTGATATTACAGTTAATATATTTCGACTACCCCTCGTTGGTATTAAAATTGTCAATGACATTCTCGTATAACTTTATTGTGGTGGCCCTCAACTCAAAAGGAACCTTTAGCTCTTCTAATATATTCCATAGGTTATTTCTAGGTACCGTATCAAAATCCTTTCTAAAGTCCACAAAGAAACAAAAGAGATTGGATTTATCATTACGATGTTCCTCCACAATTATCCTAAGCATAACGAGATGGTCCATTGTTTAGTGTTTCCTACTAAAACCCACTTGGCCTTTAGCCTGCTTACCTTCACTTTCAAGCCATATGTTGATCTTCTTTTCCAAAATAATACCATACAACTTGACTAAGAGAGGGATAATCATAAATTTCCGATAATTAAAGGGGTTATTTGTATCCCCACTTTTGAAAATAGGGATAATGAGGATTTGAGTCCAAGGTTTATGGAACACTTGCTTGATCGCTTGATTTAAAAGCTTGTAGATGTGAGGGTTGAGGACAGGACCTCTAATTTTTAATATTTCTACCTGGTAACCTTCAATGTCCTTATATTTTCCATTTGCTAGACGCTAAACCCCAAAATCGATGTCTTCTAATGAGAAAAATTCTTCCATTCTGAGTAGAGTTTCAAAGTTATCTATGTCATTTGTGTTAGTTTTTCATCAAATAAGCTAGCATTATGATCTTAGGATCTTTTCACTGAGAGAATAACAAGCACAACAATAAAACATAACCACATCACAAGAGACAAGAGACACAAAGAGATTTTCCTCGGGGAAACCATAAAGGAGAAAACCCCGCAACTTCCTCTAAGATAGAATCAGCACCAAAATAGTAAGAGATCTCCCAAAACAACAGTAGTCTTCTTCTTCTGTCTAGTCCCAGTATTTCCTTCTTCACTAGTGCACCACCCTTGAGACAGTGAATGAAGTGTGTAATAAATAGAGAGTCTCACTCTCTATTTATATTCTTCCATTCACTTGAAGTGCACTTAATCATGTAGGCTCAACTTACAATTACTTACCCAAGCCTACACCTTAATTAGTGTATAATAAGTCAAGTGCCCCAAAATTGTGGGGACTTACCTAATGACTTGACATGACTTGTTTACATTATTAATCTTCCCGATCGGAACATCGAGGCATGATCACATGACTCAAATACATAATAGAAACATCCCGGAATAAACATCAGGTTACAATATATAAGATACATAGAAGAATACATTCCGAAGTTACATATACATCAACACTCCCTCTTAACTAGGAAGGTATTCTTTCGACACAATTTTCAGCACTGGTCTTCTTCTCTGTATCAACTGGATCATCTCGTCTTCAAGTCATCTTCGTATTCAAGTCATCTTCATCTTCAAGTCATCATCGGGTCTGGATCATCTCTCGATCTGGATCATCATGGAACATCATCACTGGATCTAGATCATCTCTCAATCTAGATCATCATCGAACATCATCACTAGATCTATATCATCATCACTGGACTGGATCTGGATCATCACTCGATCTGGATCATTGCTGCTGGATCATCATTATTGGATCTGGATCATCACTCGATCCGGATCAACAATGGTGCTATCTCATGATTCTTCTCGTCACAGGAAGTTCTACAGAGCCAGCCCTTTTTCATGCTGGTTGTAGGCCTAGCCATCATGTAGGTCTTCGCCCAGCACTTACATCTGACCTGCTCATCAGAAAGGCATGCCCAGAACTTACATCTGATCATATAGGAACCAATCCTATAGTCACATCAGAAAGGCCCAGCACTCACATTCACTAGCATGATAGGACATCACATCACTAACATCTGTGAAAAGGCTCAGCACTTACATCTGACCTACTCGTCAGAAAGGCACATCCATCTAGACAAGAACACATCCTATCACAGTGATGAAAGAATCCCATCCAGATAGGAACACATCCTATCACAGTGATGAGAGATTTCAGCACTTACATCTGACCTACTCGTCAGAAAGGCACATCCTATCACAGTGATGGAAGACTCCCATCCAGACAGGAACACATCCTATCACAGTGATGAGATATTTCAGCACTTACATTTGACCTACTCGTCAGAAAGGCACATCCATGTAGACAGGAACACATCCTATCACAGTGATGGAAGACTCCCATCCAGACAGGAACACATCCTATCAAAGTGATGAGAGATTTCAGCACTTACATCTGACCTACTCGTCAGAAGGGCATGCACTCACATCTGACCTGGTAGGAACTGAATCCTACACCCTCGTCAGAATGGCCCCCAGTCCCAGACTGAGCTACCTGGTAACGGACCAGGTGCCTCCACTCTCCCGGAGAGCGGCAGTAGCCCTTACATCTGTCCTACTCGACAGAATGGCTAGCACTCACATCTAACATGGAAGGAACTAAATCCTTTAGCCATGAACAGAATGGCTCTGCCCTTACATCTGACTTTCTGGTCAGAATGGCGGTAGCCCTTACATATGTCGTACTCGACATAATGGCTAGCACTCACATCTGACATGGAAGGAACTAAATCCTTTAGCCATGAACAGAATGGCTCTGCCCTTACATCTAACCTGCTCGTCAGAATGGCGGTAGCCCTTACATATGTCCTACTCGACATAATGGCCAGCACTCACATACATGGAAGGAACTAAATCCTTTAGCCATGAACAGAATGGCTCTACCCTTACATATGACCTGCTCGTCAGAATGGCGGTAGCCCTTACATATGTCCTACTTGACATAATGTCCAGCACTCACATCTGACATGGAAGGAACTAAATCCTCTCACCATGATAGAATGGCTTAGCCCTTACATCTGACCTACTCGTCAGAATGGCTATGGATCTCTAGCACTCATATCTGACATGGAAGGAACTAAATCCTCTCACCATGACAGAATGGCTCAGCCCTTACATCTGACCATGGAAGGAACCAATCCTCTCACCATGTCAGAATGGCTATGGGTTTCATCACTTTCTCTGGGAGGAAGCCTCGATTTGGAGAACACCAAGTCTCTCTTTGAAGTACTCGAACTTCAGCCTAACCAATGGCTTCATCAATAAATCAGCTATATGTTCCTCCGTCGCAACATACGGGAACTTCACTGCTCCTCTCTACACCATATCCCTGATATAGTGATACTTGATCTCGATATGCTTTGACTTGTCATGGAACACTGGATTCTCTGACAACTTCACGCAACTTTGGTTGTCACAATGTATACAAGTAGCATCCAACTGGAGATCAAATATATCAGACAGTAGCTTCCGCAGCCATACTGCCTCACAAATAGCTGAACAAGCTGCAACATACTCTGCGTTAACTGTACTCAGTGCCACACAAGATTGCTTCCTGCTAAACCAAGAGATCACACCTGATCCCATACTGAAGCAACATCCTGAAGTACTCTTCCAGTCGATGGCACTGCCTGCCCAATCTGAATCAACATAACCCTCCAGGTTAATCTTTTGATTTGAATCGTACTTGAGTCCATAATCAACTGTACCCCTGCATGCTTTGCAACCATCAAGTGAACATGTCTCAATGTGTTCACAGCAAAGCAAATATCTGGTCTCAGGTACATTAAGGACCCAATCATCTGACGATACATCGTAGCATCAACCATCTCTGATGAAGCATCACTTAATAGCTTCATGTTCGATGCCATAGGTGTGGTCATGCATTCCATCATCTTGAACCTCTTTATGATCTCTACTACATACTTCCCTTGTCCAAGGAAGACTCCATCTGCACTCTGCCACACCTCCATACCTAGAACAATAGTGCATCGACACATAACAGGAGCATCACTGGTCTTTCGCCTTCAACCTTGAAGCAAAAGTTGGAATCCACTTTACTCTCAGTAAATCCTAGAGTCATTAGTAA
>LPNX010500743.1:54567-71499 GCA_001517045.1 Pseudotsuga menziesii | reverse complement strand
AACTGGTCTTCCATTTCTTATTAGTTACTTCTTCATGGCTGGAAGGTTCTGCATCAATGATGTCACTGCACTCGTCATATTATTCTTTGTCTTTGAACTATCGTCACGTGTTCTTCGGAACAAGTCTTCATTCTTCTTTGCTTGTAGGCGATTATGTATACGATCTTTCCTACAAGTCAAATGCATTTGTATGGTTAGAAACATTTCATAAGGAATATTCATACTGGAAAATTCTTATGCATAAATATATGATCATGCAACTACTTTATCCAATACGACATTCATCCATATCTCACTGAAACTTTCTAGATTCCTTCCATCTCTACCAGGACAACATTGAGATTGTGCACTAATCCAATATGTCAGCAAAGAGGTTTCATTCTAGATAAGTAGCAATGGAGAATTTGTATAGCCCCATGAGCTACTTACCCATCACATGCATATTAGTAGTATTCTGTCATTAATGCAAACATTCTATCATGCATAATACAATAACTGAATATAAACAAATGCATAACAAAATAATATAATGAAATGACAATTGAATATTTATCTTTATTTGTTTCGAGGGTAGACTCCTTCTTGAGCCTTTAGCTTCATTGTCTTCTTCATTCATAATAACATCATTTCTTATCCAAAAGCTAAGGTGGATAAGAAGTTCTTCAAGAGTTGAGTTCTTCATATTCCTCATTGCTTGAGGGATCTTCTTTGGATGGAAAGAGCTTGATCTTCAGTTGCTCCCACCTTCTCTTCTTGAGCTTCTTCTTCTTGTGAGTTCTCTTTCTAGAGTCTATTGAAAGTAATCACTTCCTTCTAGCACACATTCCTCACATGAATGAATTCCATGATCCTGGGAGGCCATTCAAGGTGGCCATCACCACTTCTACATTCTTCACTTTTTCTTTTACCGCTTCAAGTTGTTCTTTGATTTTAGAGACTCTTATGACTACATGGTCTCTGCATTCTGGATCTTCACATTCTTCAACTGGTTTCTTAAGGTCATGTTTTGATTTTTGTTCTTCCCTTCAAATAGCTTGGTCAAGGAATCAAACATATTCGATGTCTTTAAGGAAGACATTTGTGGTACAAGTTGATCTGTGACTGAATCAACCCTGATCTTCTTGGCCTTGACCAAGTTCTTTTTGTGAAGGGCTTCTAGCCTCATCTCCCTCTGAAACTGGAACCTCCATACTCATGTAGGTGTCCAATCCATTTTCTTCAGAGAGATCATATACTTCCAGGCTTGGAAGTTTTCAACTTCCCCAAGCTTGTCACCAAGCTGATGTGATATATCAATTTGAAATGAGAATCTCAAATGAAAATAGCAAAGGATTAGATCTTATCGATTTGAGGTGACCATCCTGGTTCCGGAGCTGGCTGATCTAGGGTTTGTCACAGAAACACTAATTTTTAGAACTTGGAATATTTTAGATATGATTTGATAGACAGATAGATATCTTGAAATGGAGCTGTCCAATGTACTCCTTTTCTGAAAACAGTGGAGGGAAGCTCTCGGAACAGGAAGCCCTAATTTTCCAATTTCTTCTGCAGAAATTCCTGTTACTGTTTCTGTGATATCTCCGAAATTACTACTCCTATGTGTCTAAAATTTATTATTGAGGTAACTACAAATGTCCCTGATCCAACACCATATTTTTCATCAGAATTGGTTTCACCATTTGGGATTTAGGATCCTTTTCCCAAGGTGACCTGTTACAGGACTGTTCAGAACAGAGAAGTTGTACGGCATTCCACGTGTCACTGGTTCATCCTCTAAGTTCAATATTCATACCACCGAACTTACAGTCTGTGCCCTTTCTAGAAAATCTTCTGAAATTCCATTTGGACCTCTCTATCCCAAGATATTGTAATTCTCCCCAGGTGTCCTGTTTATGGATGATTTCTGGAAGAGGCTGGAACCCTAACTTTGAGAGATCATATCTCCCAGAATATAGCGAATCGGAGGCTTATTTTTGGAAACAGCGTTCATCAGGATTTTATCTTTGGCCCCTAAAATTTTCATATTTTTAGACATCGTCAATCTCGGAATATAGCGACTGTACCAAAACTTAGCATTTTTAGTATTTAGGGTTTCTCCTAGCTCAGGGTCAAACTAGGGTTTGACTTTCCTGGAGTTTCACCCAACCAAATTTCTTGATCCAGGTCTCTAAAATTCGGTTTTGATGAGGAGAAAAATCCTATGCTGGTCTCACTCAAAAATTCCTCTTCTGTAGAAAGCCCTAATTTCCACATCGAAACTGAAAATGCTTGAAATTGAATTCCGCATCGACAAAAAGATGCACCCTTCAATGGAGAGTCATCCTAGCATAATTTTGCTGAAAATATGTGGAGGAAGATCCAAAAAATAGGAAGCCCTAGTTCCTGTAGCTGCACAATGTCTTCTTCTCAGATTAGCTCTGATACCATGTTAGTTTTTCATCAAATAAGCTAGCATTATGATCTTAGGATCTTTTCACTGAGAGAATAACAAGCACAACAATAAAACATAAGCACATCACAAGAGATAAGAGACACAAAGATATTTTCCTCGGGGAAACCATAAAGGAGAAAACCCCGCAACTTCCTCTAATATAGAATCAGCACCAAAACAGTAAGAGATCTCCCAAAATAGCAGTAGTCTTCTTCTTCTGTCTAGTCCCAGTATTTCCTTCTTCACTAGTGCGCCACCCTTGAGAGAGTGAATGATGTGTGTAATAAATAGAGAGTCTCACTCTCTATTTATATTCTTCTGTTCACTTGAAGTGCACTTAATCACATAGGCTCAACTTACAATTACTTACCCGAGCCTACACCTTAATTAGTGTATAATAACTCAAGTGCCCCGAAACTGTGGGGACTTACCTAATGACTTGACATGACTTGTTTACATTATTAATCTTCCCGATCGGAACATCGGGGAATGATCACATGACTCAAATACATAATATAAACATCCCGGAATAAACATCGGGTTACAATATATAAGATACATAGAAGAATACATTCCGAAGTTACATATACATCAACAATTTGGGGATTCATAAATCTTTTTAAGATAGGAATTCCAATTGTGTAAAGCAGTTCTATTATTATCTTTAGTTTTTCTAGTTAGAATCTGCCTCCAAAATTTCTTAGGAGCCACCTTAGAGAGGCATAAAAGATTTTCTTGTCTTTTACGAATATATTGCATTTTTTTCCTTTTAGTTAGGGCTTTGTATATTTGTATCTTGTCAATTTTAAGAGTCTCATCAAGAGCTTCCTTAATTTATCTCCTTGCACTTTTACAATCTTTATCATACCAAGGGTTGGTTTTGCTATTTCTTTTATTACTTAAAACTTCAATTGAGAACTTGTTAATAGAATATGAGAGGGTTGTGGTAAAACTATGATAGAGGTATTCTATGTTTTCTATACTTGATAAAGGAAGCAAATTAATTTTTAATTCATTTAGAAAAAGATTATTTTTATTTCTATAAAAAATCAAGTTTTTTGAACATGAGGATTATCTTCTATGAGATATCTATGAATGAAAAAATTGAGAGATACAATTAAAGGTCTATGATCTGATTCGGGCTCGTGGTCGTTTAAGATGTCAAAATTTATTATTTTGTTGTATAAAGGGACATCAAAAATAACATAGTATACCACATTGCTACCAAGCCCATGGATACAGGTCATCTGGATAGAATTGGGCCACTTCTTTAGACCGTTGCGAATTATGATATCTTGAGCACTACATAGCTCTACTAGCTCAGACCCAAACAAAATTTCCCTTATATCTTCAGAGCTTCTTTTGTACCTTCCAGCTAGAGTAAGGTCTTCATCTAACCAAAGAGGATTAGGGTTGGAATGATTGCTTATAAGAATAGCTTGGTTTCTTGAAGTTCGAGCATTAAATTCACCCATTAAGAGGATATTACATCCATTCCTTAGGCTAGAAATATCATGCTCTAAACCATTGTAAGGACAATTTTTATCTAAATTGTTTTTCTTATAGAATTAGAATTAATAAGGGAAAAATAACGGATTGCTATGTAGGTTTTTTTATCATTAATGTCAGTAATATCTATCCAAATATACTGGTTGTAAGGTTCTTTTTTATAAATCCTGGCATGGGGGGATATGTTCTTCCTAATTTAGCAAGCTACACCCCCAATGCCTCTACGATAGGATCTCTTGTTCCATATTGACCATAGTACAAAGCCATCTATGTTAGGGAGCTTAGATTCTTCATGCTCCCAAGTTTCAACTAACAATATAATATCAACTTCATTCGAGATCCAAAGTGGCTTGGGGCCTTTCTTCCATGGAAAGCCCCAACAGTTCCAAGAAACAATATGGATCATGTTGAATTTCTATTTATTACTATCATTTTTGTTTCTATCTCGAATAACAGCTTTTCTATTTCTGATTATTTCCCATTTTCCTTCCTTCCTAGATTCTTTTACCTTTTGAACCTCCTTTCTTAATTCTGCTTGATCTTCTGGAATGAGATCTTCATTTATAAATATTCTCGTTCCCTTTTTACTTGAGGTTTTACTAAGTATGTCATACTTATTGTCAGTAGAGATCACCTTTATCCAGATCATCCTTCCTTTATTCTCAGTTGATTTTCCCAACCTTGTTGCCTCTGTGAGACATGTTGTTTCAATTTGTATTCTATTATGTAATTATGTATGGACTATGGCTAATGTATCCTCATCTACCTCCTCTTTCAAACCGAATATTATAAGGTTCAAAGCCCTTTTGTTACGCTCATGGTCTAATTCTATCAATTTTTTCATTTCCTCTTTAATGGGTTTGATATCTAATTTACCTTCCACACTATTTAGGGTGAGAATGTTATTAACTTTTTCTTCTAGTGCTTTAATCATGTCCTTCATTTTAAGACTTTCTAAAGTATTAGCATCTCCTTGTTGGGATGTTTAGTTCTTATCTTGGATTTGTTTTTCTATTACCTGTAATCTAATCTCCGTTGTCTCCATTTTATTCTCCAATAGTTTTATTTTATTTTCTATTTGTTTTTGGATCTTGTCTTCAAAAGATGTAAATTTATTTTCCAGCATGGATTCTAACTTCGTTTGTAGCTTAGCTTCTCTTTCTTTTCTACGTTTCTATAATGACTCTATATATTTTTAAAGGCTCTGTAGAGTAACTGTTCTAGGTCTACCTTTGAAAATATTTGGTATATGTGGTGAATTATTCATACTTGTGAACAAAAATAAATATATGAGCAGTAGATATGTATTAGAAAAAAAGAGGAATGTGTGCACCTGATATAACTGTTCCAGATCGCTTCCAACCTTGGTTCAGATCGATGTAGATCCAGCAGCTGGAATAACCATCTTCCTGATTTACTTTAAATCTATAAATTCTTAGTGATATTTTTGTCAATATAATGCCCCTTCAGAATGCATGAATATCGCCTTCAGATGTTGGCCGAGGGAGGTCACCCACAGAGATCAATTGCAGAGGGAGGTCAATCAATAAAATCACCCACAAAATCATATCACACCCACAGCAATATGAGAGGTAAATAAGGAAATCGCAAAGATCAAAACTCAGGCGAACAACGCATGCAAAAGCTCACAGAACGCATGCAGATCACCTTCATATGTTGGTCATCAATCGCAGAGGGAGGTCAATCAATAAAATCACCCACAAAATTAGATCACACCTGTAGCAAGATGAGAGGTAAAAATCATAGAGATCAAAACTCAGGCGAACAATGCATGCAATAGCTTGCATTCAGTGGATCGACGTTAAACCCTTTAGTGGATTGGTGTTAATCTTCTTAAGATCAATCACAGAGGGAGGTCAATCAATAAGATCACCCACAAAATTAGATCACACCCACAGCAAGATGAGAGGTAAAAATCGTAGAGATCAAAACTCGGGAAATCAATGCATGCAACATCTCGCATTTAGTGGATCGGTGTTAAACCCTTTAGTGGATCCGCGCTAATATTCTTAGTGATATTTCTGTCAATATGATTCCCCTTCATAACGCATGTAGATCTCCTTCAAATGTTGGTCAGGGGATTTCACCCACAGAGATCAATCGCAAAGGGATATCAATCGGATAGGGGGTCACCCTTCTATTATTTTTTTGCATTTGTTAATCGCAAAGGTAAAAATCATAGATCACCTTTAGATGTTGGCTGAGGGAGGTCACATTAGAGGAATTTTGGGGTCTAAAATGGGCCTCCTAAGGAAAATAATAAAATAATAGTTAAAATAATAAAACAATAGTTAAAATAATAAAATAATATTGATTAATTTTGGAGGAAGAAAGAAAAAAACTACTTTTTGTGTTCATATTTTCGACATATCTCCCTGTGTTTTTACTCAAATTTCGATCGGGAGAGCTCGTTGGATGCAGAATTTGATTCCGCATCCAACGAGTACCCACACTGCATACTTTTGACGGACCCCGTTACCCCAAAAATAAGAAATACCTCAAAAAATGTGATGATGATATCAACGAGCTCTCCCAATTGAAATTTGAGTAAAAACACAATGAGATATGTCGAAAATATGAACAAAAAAAGTAGTTTTTTTTAATGACAAATATGTCAATTCAACCATTATGGTTGACTTATTTTATTGAAATTCTATTGGTTCTTGAATTCCAACTCACAAAAACTTATTTTGGCACGTTTTCTTATCATGCCCATTTTAGACCCCAAATTTCCTCTAATGCCAACAGAGATTAATCACAGAGGGAGATCAATCACAGAGGGATGTGTTATTTTGTATTCAAATGGCTTTAAAATACCTTTGTATTTTAGTGGATTGACTTACAGTCCCAATAATCTCTCGCTTCATGAAACTTCTCCTCACGGTGGATTTTCTTCTTCAACAGCACAGAAATGTTCAATGCAAGTTTTCTTCACGCTCAATTTCCTAACATAAAACTTTGTTTTTCATCCAACTCTAATTGATTTGGAATTTGATAAATTCACCATACCATCATACCATCATTATCATTGTCACCATCTAACATAAAAATAACCATTGTCATACCATCATTAAAATAAAACTAATAAAAATAAGCATGAACTCACCATCATAATCATTACATTACATATTAATCTAACGTATACATATTACATATTTAAACATCATCTAACACACATGATCTAACAATAACATGTAACAAAACACAAGTTCCATTTTCTAATATAACCATCACAAACATCTAATGAACATCATCGAACCTGACATAATAAAAACATCATGGCCATCAACATATGAAAAATGGAAAATCATGTGTGTGTGTAACATCAAACTAATGACAAGTGTGGAATATACATGTCTAGTCCACTCATGGAACCATATCATCATCATTACTATATGTCAACCCGCCATATGTATCGGTACCTCCAATAATAGATCCAAAGGAATCATCGGTACTTTTTCTATGAAATAAACTAGCATGTAGATCAGTAGGAAAAGCATCACTCAGAATCTGGATAATCTCACCTGATCTAAGCATCCTCTCCAAAGTTGAGGGGACTAGTGGATGAGGATCATGGGGAGCTGATGGATGTAGAAAGGTTAGTTAGTCTAATATGTATAATGGATCAGAGGATGGTTGGTTGGATAGGTATAACATATCAGATATTGTATCCATCAAAGGAGGGGGGTGAAGGAGGAGGAGGTGGAGTAGATGTATGAGATGATAAAGGAGGATAGGGAGGAGGTGGATGAGATGTCTAAGGTGGAGGATCGGGTGGAGATAGAGGAGGAGGTGAATGGGAAGTGGAGTTTGTGTTAATAATCAAAACATCTGATGGAGAAGGAGGTGGACTAGGACATCATCAAGGATGTCTACTCGCACATGTGCCTAATAACTTCTATGACAACAAAAATATATAACATTACATGCTACAATAGCATGTTGCATCAATTTATTCAAATCACAAGGAAGCCTCCTCCACATCTCCATAAATCGAGGGTCCCCGATAATGTATCTAATAGGTACAGGCTGAACTACCACATTTTCTAGCAGTCTCTCTATCCTGACAGCAACATCCTATCGAAACCTTTCCTCTAGCCTGTGTCAATCAGGTATAGCACCTATGTAGGTGACCTCATGATGATTTTCCTCCACCTCCATCTCCTCCTCATCTTGAGTTATAGGAGGTTGGACATCATCTTCAAGAGTACCAATATTTGTAAAATATATAGTAAATGACAATAATAATTGGAAAAATTCATTAAAAATGGTTTTAATATAACAATTTAAAATATAATATTTCATTTGCATTAAGTATAAAAGAAAATAAAATGCAACTAGATAATTAATTTAAACATAATGCTAAATTTAATTACCTCTATCATCCGGTGGCTCATCCTAGGTGAAGAAGATGTTATGACACTCTCTCCAGTCCAATCCTACGTATGGAAATGGAATAATATCTAATATGACTGACAAGATTCCTAGCATATGCAACATGTCTAGGGTAATTCTCGTTGGGAACTCAAGTTTCCACCTCTGGAAATCATCTCCCCCCACATACCCATGCATACATATTTCATAAACCAAGGAGGGCATCATTGAAAAGATGGCCTAGTGGCTAGAAATATCTCAAAAACTAAACCAAATAACTATGAACCAAAATCAAAGTTTCCCCTCCTGTCAATACACGCATGACATCAATTAAGAGAAAAACGAAATGGTCGTAAAAAAATAGTAGACCACCTAATGAATCTAGGTATTCACACTAAAGAATCAACATAATATAATAGAGGGAAGATAATGTGTTTCCCATAAGTGCTATGATGGGTGATGTTCGATAGAAAATAATAGAGGAACCTCAAATTCTCTCCACCAAAAGAAGAAATGGAAAGCTACACATTGCGCACCTAGAACTAAGCATGGTCAATGACTTAGGGATCGACATATCTCTAAACATATACTAGTTGATTCCCTACTACAACTCCATTTGGGACTTGAAGGAACTCAGGTAAGTCCTCACATCTCCTTGAGAGTCTAGTGCTAAAATAATTTCCTCCTTAGTGGGTGGGTACTAGTCATATGAACTAACTAGAAAATCCTTCCTTTGATGATCCCAATGTGCGATCAACTGGGAGATAAATGTATCATTTCCCTTGTGATATGTCTCCTCCTCATAGAACTTGAGGAGGCCAATAATACTTAAGAGGGATGTAGTCTGAGGATCGATGGGGAAAGGGAATAAATATCTCTCCCTCTCCCTATACTCCCATTCTCTCATGAAGTTATAGTGATCAACTTGTGCATGCTACTACTACCTAACCTTGTTAAAAATCAAATTAAAACTCTTGAGAATGATCGTCTAAAAACATATATTTATGTCTCTCATAACATGAAGACCAAAATTTGGAACAAATTGAGAGCTTTGATCTCTAATCAAACCATTGCTTCTACAAAGGAAGATGTAAAGACAAAGGTTTCTCTAAAGAAGTCAAGATCAAGAATACTTAAGGGCCAAAACCCAGTTTCCACAATTCCTAAAGTGGAAATAATATATGTCATATGTATTAATCGTCCTAAAATCCTAGAAATTAAAGTGAAATACCTGAAAAACTAAATAAAGCGGGGTTTTTTGAAGAAAATAATCAAAATTCATTAAAAAATTAATCCCACATTCACGGTTAGTTATAGGGTGCACAAATCTCAATGTTATATAAGAAAGGAATATGGGGTGAAGCAAAGCACAAAAAAATGAAAGCAAAGGCATGATGAAGTATTTGAAGGCTAGAATGATTCTTTCCATATCAAGATCATGGTGATCAATGGAATGGATGGGAAGGATGGTTTAAATAAAAGAATAAGGGATTCACCTACACAATTGGATTGTAAGCACTCTCTTATTATTTTCAATATGATGCAATTCTAGTTTTCCCCCAATTTTGACTTTGAATCTATGTGTTAAGTCTAGTTTATAATTTACGATTTGGTAGATAGATTTCATGTTTTTTAAAAGTTTTTCAAGTTCATATAGGTATAGATAGAGGTAAGGAACTAGAAATCAAGCTTCTAATAGAGGAATAAATGCCATGGATGCTCAATCATTGGGATCTACCTACAAGTGGCACACTTCAAGAGGTTATTTTATTTCTTCCTCCCCTCTCTACTCTTTGAAAATGATTAGAAATATCAAGAAACTTTTAAATTTTTTCATGTATTTCTATTGAATAGATCTCACCACCCTATAGTAAAGGATAGATAATGTTATAGACAAGTCCCTAGTGCAATCTCTACCAACAAAATGACGACTCCACTAGGGTAATTTTGGGTTAAATTTTGATTTTATTGAATTTTTTCTCAAAATGGTATTCTAGATTAAATATATTTCAAATACTTGCCTAATTTATTTCCTAATACATTTTAACCAAGTTTAAGAGTCTTTGATAATCTAAAACCAACCTAGCTCAATCTTTACATAGTCAAAATTCTTGAAAGTTTTTTAAAAAATTATGCGAGATCCCCATTTTCTTGATCCAAGTAGGTCAAAGTGGTGAAATATGTGTATAAAAGTAGGTGAAAGATTAGTTATTTCATGTGGACCTTCCTATACACACAGTTAATCACTAAACAATCATGTTTCTGCGCAGGGTTTAGTGTTTTGGGTGTAATTTTGGCTTGGATTGTCCATTTTAGATTAGGAATCCTACAAAAAAATATTTAGAGGCTAATTTCATATAATTTGACTAAAATTTGGGAATACTTCAATGATTTTAAATATTTGTGTGCTTACTAGATTAAAAATTGTCAAAATTTTGTCAAAACTAGGAATTGCAAATCAATGTTTTAGGCCTATATTTAGGGATGATTTTGAACTTTAAAAACCTATAGATGATACTAAGGACCTATTAGGAGAACATTTGAACAAATTAGTATCAATTTAACTTGAATTTGGAATTCTTATAAACCTCCTTAAAAATCTACGAAAATCAATTTAATTAGAAATTTTTTTAGTTTTGTTCAAGTTTTTCTTTAAAAGATTACTCTTATATGAATGTTTAGGACATATTTATTATTTATATCCTTTATTTTACTATTAATGAATGAGTGTTTTTGTGATTTGGTCACTTTAATCACTTGTTTGCATAAGAAAATTGTCAAAAATATTAAAGAACATGACACATTGTTTCAATTCATGGACCTTTAGGCCATGGGATTTTGAGTTTCATGAAATTGATGACCTAACACGCAACATGAAATAACACCTAATACATGTTTATAACCATCATTTAAAGAAAATTCACAAAAAAAAATTCAAAAAAATTGGACCTCTCACCTAAAATAAATTCAAAAAGAATTTCCCTCCAAGAATCATAAGAATATGACTTAATCAAGTAAACTTATTTTGGATGGATTAATTTGATTTTATTGAATCCCAATTAGAGATATTTGTAGATTTAATCTTCAAGTTTCTTGTGATATGTTGTGTTCGAGCCACTATTATCCTCTTCACTTTCACTTTCGAGTGGTCTTGTGAACGAGAAAGTGGATCTCTCACAAGTACATTTGAACTGAAAATTTGACGGCATATTTTTCTGAATTTTGACAAGAATTCTTCTAATACAGTAGTTTATTTTTAAACGTCAGTAAAATCTCATCAAATATCTTATAGATATAATAAGTCATTGTCAATATGAAAACCACTAGTCACATAACTAATAAGGACCATCTATCCATGACAAAAATATGAGGATATGTTGCCGAATTTCTGACACATACATGGTCAATTAACCGATAGCTTATTCATCCTAGGTTGTCAAATGACCGACATGTAAGGACCATTGATCCACGACAAAATTCGACGATATTCTATCGAATTTTTGACTCATATTTGGTCAATTAACCGACAGATTATTCTTCCCATGTTGTCACATAATTAACACGTATTCGTCAGAAATGCAATGCAAAATCCGACAAGCTTTGTCGTTATAGGTATAGAATCCCCATCGAATTATTGTTTTGTGTAAGTAGAATATCCAACACAATTATAGACAAATATCTGATGACTTTGTTGTCACTTGTATAGAAACCTCATCGAATATAGTCAATGTTGTCATCGGAAATGCAACGGTTCTGAGTAATTTTAAAAAAACATATTTCTATTCCAATCTTAAAATGTGAGAAACAATGTTTGAAGTAGCAAGTTTTTATTTCTAATTCTACTTTCTAAAATCTATTTTAGGGCATGAATTGATGTAAATCATTGTGATAGTGCCAAGGGGGTGAGAGGCGATCAAAAGGATTCCTATATATTTTGCATGGTAGGAATATTAAATTGAGCACATAGATCTGTGGACAAACACACAACTCTCAAAATAGATCACACAATTTACTCAGCAATTGAAGAATGAAACAGTGCAAAAATGGCTTGTAGCTGTGAATGCTTTCATTAATCAAAAAGTAATTGGATAATAATTACAATGAAGTACAATGGATTTAATAGCCACATGAAATTTGAATCCACATGAGGAAATTTGAATTGATAGACTCTACTTGAATGTAGGTAACTAAGACCTTGTCTAAATCACTATCGGAGGACTCAATAGTTAACTGACCTTGTCTAAATGATAACCGGAGTTCATCGGAGCTCTAAAATACAACTCAAGTGTTACATTCAGTGTTGACTAAGGCTAACTGATTGTGGTAGGTGAGAAATGCACCCCCCCTCAGTGCAGTCAAGTAAACCTAGTGCTAACTGGATGTAGAGGACTAGAACTGAATGTAACTGACTCCTAACTTAGCTTAACTAGTCATCAACTGAACTGAACTGACCTTGGTTGGTTTCGACACTCCTAGTGGCTTCCTAAATTGTAGGGATTGTTCTAGGAGGCTCCTAAACTGATACAATTAAGTGCAATCAATGGCAGTAAGCCTCAATTAGTGTTCCCGGCCACACTTTAGTAACTAAAACATGTGCCCCAATTAGTCCAAGTGGACCCAATGGTGCTAATGACTATAAATAGATTGGATGGACTCCTGATTTAGACTTGAATCCTGATTTAGACATATGACCAAATTTGGACAAGGGAGGATTAATAATCGTAACACCCCCTCTGAATGCTAACTTGGACAATCTGTGGGCCCTGGTAACTAAGACCATAGGTCACCCATTACATCAAGTAAAATAAAGTAACTGCTTAATACAAGGAGCTGGGGGAAAAACCGCATGGGAAAAAAGCCCCCCTCTATCTAAGCAGGTAGAATCAGGTCTCAAGTTTGAAAAAATTGAAAATATGTTGCTGCAATCTCCATCTCTGTGAGGTAGCGAAGTAGCATGCATGGCGTGTTGTGCACAGGTATTCTAGGGCCTGGCATGTAGACTTCTCCTTCTTCTCCAAAAACGATGATGGAAGGAAGGAGGAATGTAACCTTTGTCTCTTGTTGAATGAAGAGGTGTATGATCATATCCATTCTTATAAAGGTAGTGAAACTGATCCCTTTCCATATAGCATCTTACAGGAACTCTATTGCATCTCCCTGAAGGAGGTAAGATAGCATGACATAGTGCAAGGATCTTTCCTTTCTGAGTGTCAGGTGAGTTTCCAGTCATCTTCCTAGCTTCCAGTTTGGAATTAGGGACTGAATATAGATCTGAGTCACCATAAATTTCAAGGTCATAAACTGGTAAAGATGGATCTACAATACTATTAGAAGCTATAAAAGAAGTAGATGCAATGATTTTACCTTCCCTTGCAAGTGGCTACTGAGAGTGCACTGGTTCTGAAGGAGGCATGAAATGTGAGAATGCATATGATTTTGAAGCATGATTTGCAGTACCCTTTGCTATGATGCTCCCAGTAGAGATATCTGTGATCTCCACTGAGTCAGGACCAAGAATCACTTGCTTTGGAGATCCATTATGGGTCATCTGATAGACAGATAACAGGTTTGAAGCTAGGGAGGGAAGAAATAGCACATCTTTGAACCTTCCATGTTCAAGTTTGACAGAGCCCTTCCCCTTTGTTTTGAATTTACTGTTATTTCCCATTTGAATACTAGGACCATCAAAGGACTGAAAATAAGAGAATGATTCTCTGGATGCATCCATATGGTTGGAAGCTCCAGAATCAATGAGGAAGACATGTGATGATGTGTAGCAAGCCTTCAGTGCATGGCCTTTCCTTTGGTATTCTTCATCTTCTTCTTCTTTAGAGACATCCTTCCTTTCACTAGCAGGTAGAGAAATGTTATGTTTCTTCAAAAGAAGAGCCATTTCATCAAGTTGCCTTCTCATACAGGAGCTTTCTGAATGAAACCCCCTTCCACAGTAAGAGAAAAGGACCTTGCCTTTGCCATTCTTCTTTCTTTTCTTTGAACCTGAAGGTTCTTTTGACTGCTCTTTCTTCACAAGAGACTCATCCCTTTACTTCCCTTTGTCATTCGCTACCTTATCTCCTCTTGCAACTAGAGCTAGATCTTTGGGAGATCAAATGATCCCCATTTGGATCAATTTATCATTCTCAGAAATAAGAGATTGGATGAAGGCATTAAGAGTGGGCATCTTCCAATTTGTGGTATTGAGCCTTACTGTTTGGAAGATGGATACAAATACTGAGTACTCTGCATTGAGCTTTGTGAGAATGGCAAGGATGAGCTTATCTTCATCCTTCTTCACTTTGCATTGCTTCAACTGATATATCATGTTCTAGAACTTTGTGAAGAATTCATTCAGAGATTCGAAATTGGATGGATTGAGAGTAATCAGATCATTTTCTAGCTGATGGATCCTCATCTCATCATGCTTATCAAATAAGGAGGCAAGCTTGTCCCAAACCTACTTGGGAGTCTCCAAGTCTTGGATGTGAAATCAAAGATATCTAGAGATTGAGGAGAGCAAGTGTCCATGGGCTTCATCAAGCATGTTCATATACTTAGCTTTGTCTTTATCTGATTATAGCTCTTCCTCTGTTTCTTCTATGAGTTTGAAGAGATGTTTGGTGCGGAGCATTACCACCATGTCATCCTTCCACTGGTGATAGTTGAAGGGAGTGAGAGGCTCCACTGGATGAGCCATTTTGAATGTAGTAAGAAGGACTGAGCTGCTGTAGCGAATGCAGTGAGAAGAAGAGGTTTCTTGTAGCGAATGCTATAAGAAAAGCTGATAAGCTATCACACAATAAAACATACAAATTAAGGTCAACAGTCTGCACTTTTGGAATTTCCTTCACACCCAGCATAGTTGATCAAGAAATCTTGATCAACAATTTCCTAACTTGGGATATTAAGTGGTAAATTCTCTGCTTCAGGTGCAGTACTGGAAGGAGCAATTTGCTCAAAAAAAATGATCCAGCTGGAGATCTAAGGAGGAGAGGTGTCTTGTCCACTGAGGCTCTCATACCATATTAAATTGAGCACATAGATCTATGGACAAACACACAACTCTCAAAATAGATCACACAATTTACTCAGCAATTGAATAATGAAACAGTGCAAAAATGGTTTGCAACTGTGAATGCTTTCATTAATCAAAAATTAATTGAATAATAATTACAATGAAGTACAATGGCTTTAATATCCACATGAAATTTGAATCCACATGAGGAAATTCGAATTGACGGACTCTACTTGACTGTAGGTAACTAAGACCTTGTCTAAATCACTATCGGAGGACTCAATAGTTAACTGACCTTGTCTAAACCATAACCGGAGTTCATCAAAGCTCTAAAACACAACTCAAGTGTTACATTCAGTGTTGACTAAGGCTAAATGATTGTGGTAGGTGAGAAATGCGCCCCTCCTGAGTGTAGTCAAGTAAACCTAGTGCTAACTGAATGTAGAGGACTAGAACTGAATGTAATTGACTCCTAACTTAGCTTAACTAGTCATCAACTGAACTAAACTGACCTTGGTTGGTTTCAGCACTCCCAGTGGCTTCCTAAATTGTAGGGATTGGTATAGGAGGCTCCTAAACTGATGCAATTAAGTGCAATCAGTGGCAGTAAGCCTCAATTAGTGTTCCCCACACTTTAGTAACTGAAACATGTGCCCCAATTAGGCCAAGTGGACCCAATGGTGCTAATGACTATAAATAGACTGGATGGACTCCCGATTTAGGCATGACTCCTGATTTAGACATATGACCAAATTTGGACAAGGGAGGATTAATAATCCTAACACATTGAACATCAAAGTCTATAACGTCACTTAAGTGAAATTTGCATTATCCAATAGAAAAAGCTTAGGGAATGCTCAACAAATGTCTCTTTTACATAGAAATGTGGCCTGCATGTGGTTTCAATGTCACTTAAGAGACTATATTCATGTGGCCTAAATGATGCTTAAGAGATGTCAACCATGTTTCCTTCGCCTGGATTAAACATGGAAATAAAATCAATTAAGTGATGTCCCTCATGTTGCCTAAATGTCATGCAAGAAACACTTATTGCATGGGATGGACATCTCTTCAGGGTCACCCTTCACTTTACTTTGACATTTTTTGTACCAAAAACATTGATGAATGCCCCTTAATGGGTGTTCATTACACATTTAATGTTAATTGTACATCCATTAAGTGTCATTCATTTGGTATGAGAACACCACTTGATGAACGCTCATTAGTCATGAACTATTAGTTATATGTCTAATAAAAGAGGTACATTTGATTATTCTAATAAGTGACAAGGTGTCCTTCTGACCAACATAGGACAAAATAAAATTTTGGTCAATACTTGCTTACTTGAAGATAAAAGGATTAAAGTTCTACAAATTTTATTATTTTACTTTTGAAAGAGTTTTTTATCAAAGAAAGAAAGTTTGGATGGTGGTTCAAATGGTTGTCTATCGGTGATTGGTTCATTTTAATCAAAGTGTGGTGTATCATATCCCTATTACTAGAGTTGTCTTGTAATCATCACCATGTGTGTATGGATGAATATTAAAAGGATGGAAAATAAAAGATGGAGACAAAATAGGTCTGC
>LPNX010500743.1:21283-50320 GCA_001517045.1 Pseudotsuga menziesii | reverse complement strand
TATATAATGAATTGGTGATCTTTACAATAAATTTGTGCGATTTATATATATATATATATAAAGAGACACCTTTAAACAATTTGTCCTTCTAATGCCGACTTTTACATAAATAATTTATAACTAAACTAACAAATTATATAATATACTTTTGGTATATTACAAATAATAGTTCAATTTATGCTAATATTCATAAATTAGAAGGAATAATTGCTTGACATAAAGATCATCACATCAAAATGATAATAATTCATCATACATTTACAAAACCATCCTTGCAACCATGTATGAAGTCTCACAACCAATATATATTTTTCCACACTAATTTAGATCAGTCACCTTGGCCACACATGCATTTTTGTACTTAAATCTATACCGATTTCAATGGGTCCTACCATATAGACCCATGTGTTCTTATAAGTGGGCATTCACACCTATAATCATATATTTCTAGAAATGCTAATATATGTGATGGAACACTTATATGTGCTAGATTTTCATAATATTGTAATTATATATCTTAATTGTATTTATCAATAGGATCACTAGAAGATAGAAAAATCACATAACAATAACACGAGTATTTTTTATCCTGGGAAACCCAAATGGGAGAAAACCCAGCAATCTTCATCTAGAGATGATAATTCTGAGATCATAGTACAATGAAGAAGAAAGAGAAATTATGGAGAAGCTTTGCAAAGATAGAAACCCTAAAAAACAGTATTCTTCTGCAGTATATGTGAACTTCTCTCTCCCAGAAAATTGTGAAATTCATTGTGTTGTTGTGTTGTTGTGTGTAATAATGAAGAGGGGTGCCTCCTATTTATACATACTTTCTTTTAACTGGGGCCGACTTCTCTTGGGGAAGCAACATAATTTATATTTTATAATTTTATTTTGTCTTTTCTTTTTCTTGCTTTTCTCCCCAAGGTCTACATTGTTCTTCTAGGGTTTGTATGATTGATTACAATAAGTTCACCTCCGATAGGAGGTAAGAACAATAAGAATAGCTTCTGAAGTTGCAAAAACTCCAACACTCCCTCTCAACAAGGAAGGTATTCTTTGGTCTTCATCAACATCACGATCATCTAGGTTTCATCTATACATATATATTGTCTCTATCATCTCTAAACGTACTTAAGGTTGTCTTTATGAATTTGTTTTATTCAGATGTCTGAGAGAAAATATCTTGCTACCTATCTATCTCTAATGCCAATGGAATACTTCCATGCCTAGCTAGAGATACTGAATGATAAAATGTGTACAACCATCTACTACCTCTTTGTCTCATCTACCGATGGGGTACTCCCATACCTAGTTGAGAAACTAAACGAGTAAATGTGCACGACAATATACTGCATGTCCATCTCATATGTCGATGGGATACTCCCATACCTAGCTGAGAACCTGAACGAGTAGAGGTGTATGTGCAATCACATGGCCATCTGCTACCTATCTAACTCATATGCCGATGGGATTTCTCCCATACCTGATTGAGCACCTGGACAACTAGAGGCACCTGTGTGAACCCGACCATCTACTACCTATCCGTCTCATCTATCGATGGAATTTATCTCGTACCTGGCTAAGAACTTGGATGAGAAGAGGTACCTAGGAAAAATTATGGTAAATGTCTCTCAGTCATCTCTACCTCTCAAGGAGGGATACGTTCTCTTCTATTCCAAGTATTCCATGAAAGTATTCAAGATTCATCCTGGGAAGAGGGTTGGTGTGAACATCAGTAGTCCATTCGTCTATTGGAATATACTGGAGCTCGACCACACTTTTATGCATCATATCATTTATGAAGTGATATCGAATCTCTATGTGCTTTGACTTGTCATGAAATGCATGATTCAGTGACATCTACACACAACTTTAGTTATCATGGTGAATCGCAATTAGATTTGGAGTCTGGCCAAACATTCCTGCAAGAAGTTTATGAATCCAAACTACTTCTCAAGCTACTGAATTGGCATACATATACTTGGTCTCTACATTACTTAGAGCTACTGATTTATGCTTCCTACTGTACTAGGAAATTACTGTAGAACCCAAACTAAAACAACATCCAAAAGTTATATTTCTTATCTGTAGTTCATATGGACCAATCTGAGTTTGTAAACCCTTGCAATATCAAGTCACAATCTGAATTATATCATAGATCATATCCCGCAGTGACATGTAAGTATCTGATCACATGTTTTGCAGCAGTCCAATGAATCTGCCTTGGTTCGCACATGAAATGACTGAGGGAATTCACAGCAGAACAAATATTTGGTATGGTGTTTGTTAAATACATCAAGGACCCAATCAATTGGCGATACATAGTGGGATCGATCAAATTTGAATCTGAAGCAGAATCTCTTAGCTTCTTCAAATTTGCATCCATCGGAGTAGCTATGGACTTGTAGTCCAACATTCTGAATCTCTTTAGTATATATATGGTGTACATTCCTTGTCCTATGAAAAATATTCTTCTTCCTTTACCATACTTCTAATCCCAAGAAGTAATGCATCAACAATATTGTTGAGAAAGGTTGTATTGACATTTATCTAATACAAATTCCATCCCATTGTTGAAGTAATAGCAATGACCGATCTGATGGAAGTATATTGCACCATAGGAGCAAATGTATCATCATAATCGAATCCATTTTTCTGAGAGAACCCTCTGGAAACAAATATGGCCTTGTATTTTATTTTATTTTCAATGCTCCCACCTGCTCAATGTGGAGTTTCATGGTCCTCTGCATTCTAAAAAATCTGTCATGCCCATATGTGTCTTTTTCGACTTGCTGCCATATTGATGGGAGCATCATTTGGCTCAACTGGATCAATGGGAATGATTTATTTATTCCTTTCTCTAGACTCCCTCTTAATGTTTGGAGGGGGAGATGATAACATCTCTTCATCATTAATCTCCATATCTGATCCTCTTCCTTTTCGGATGGCCATTTCTTCTTCAAAGGTTACATCCCAACTAAATTCGATTTGCCTTGATCCTGGGATGTACATTTTTTAAGCCTTTGAAGACTTGCAATATACCACGAATGTTCCCTCCTTTCCTAAAGGTTCTAACTTGGACACATGAATGTAGACTGGAAAGTAATTATCCATCTTGGTGAAAACCAGGTTCATCAAGGATCATTCAATTTCCTTGTTTGAATCATGACATCAGTGTCATAGAGTTCTTATCATATGTAATAAACTAGAATCCTTTTCTTTTTGGGATAATTCCCTCAATCTCTCATAATTCAGTTGAGTAAATCTTGTCGAAGAAGAAAATAGACCGACATTTATAGAATCCTTCCGCTTATGATCGCATGAGATCATTCTGGGCCTGAGAGTCATAATTCATGCTTCTAGAGGCTTTACGCTTTTGTTTCGTCTGTATATCAATGGGATAGCGCATCCTTGTAGATCATGGCATTCCCTACAAGTCAAATCCTCTCATATGGTTAGCATTATTTCATAATAAATGTATTAACAAAATAATGTAGGAAACCTTTTAGTCAATGCTTCGACACAACACACGTAAGGCCATTATTTGTATGTTTATGGTCTCCATTATAGCATACCATTAAGAGTGCGTACTACTCCTGTATGTTATAAAGGAGTTGTCATCCTAGATGAGTTTTCCATCATGACAAGCTATTTAACTACCTGAATTTAGAAAAGTAGATATGTTTAAAATATATTCAAAAACAACCAGATCTAATATACTAGAGCAAATACTTATATTTTGTATTTTTGTGGGCGGGCTCCCATTGTCAGAGTCCACTGATATTCATATGCTTGCTTAATGATCATTACAATATGGATCTTCGTATCATTTCTTAGAAGAATAACTCTGAACGATCATCCTTCATTGGCTCCTTACATCAGTAGTTGAAGCTTCATGCTTCCTTTTATTTGAACTTCGACAGCTATTGGCATAATGACCATATTTCTTGCACCTATAGCATTGTATCTGAGATAAATCCTTCTTCTCTTGTTTCTTCTGATCTGGGGGAGGACTTGATATCATATCTTGGTGCTTGTGATTGAAGGACTTCCTTCCCTTTCCCTTTCCTTTCTTGGAATGAGATATGAACGCTTGATTCTCCTCAAGTTGAGCGCCATGAAGTCTTTGGCATGTTAAGATTCTTGTTTCTTCCTGAGTGCATTATGCCCATAGCTTATCAAATTTGGGCATATTGGTTCGACCACTTATATTTTGGATGAACGACTCCCAATATGGTGGAAGACCATTTAAGGTGGTCATAATGATATCCTTTTCCTCAATATTGTCTCCACTAGACTTTAGCTTGTCCCGGAGTTCGGTGATCCTCATGAAATATGAGGCAATATTCTTGGACTTTGTCATATTCATATTTGACAATTTATTCCTCAATGTGAGAGTCATGTTGATATTACTGTGTTCAAATAGATTCTTTCAGGTTTTGAACATCTTCCTTGATGTTGTCTTTTCTGAGATCTGAGGAACCAAGTGTTTTCTAACTTATTCCACTAAAATCCTTCTTGGTTTGGCAGCATTCTTCCTCTAGCGAGGTTTGTCTTCTTCGGCTTCTGATTCTGGGACCTTTTCATTTACACACTATAATAGGTCATTTCTTATAGTAGAAGAAGAAACCTATAATTCCAGGGGATGAAGTTGGAAGCTCCTTCCAGGCGATCTTGAACCTTCATGTTGATCATCTTGACTGTAGATCTAGATCTGAAACCCTACTAGAGACTAGGTCAAAACTAAAGGTTGGAGTTTTGGAAAACTGAATCCATAGATAAATGAAACCTAGAGAGGCGAGCTAAGAAGTGATAGAGTCGAGCCAAAACTGTGGAGGGCGTAGGTCAAAAATTGAAACCCTAATTTCTGTTGTAGCTGTAGAATTAGGTCAAAATTTGGAAAATATCAGAATTAAATTATGTCTTCACCAAAATATGTGCCCTCCTTAGAGAGAAATTCCCAAGGCTCTTTTTCTACCAAAATGTTGAGTGAAGACCTTGAAAGATGAAACCCTAGTTATGACAAGTTTCTGACAAAGTTCTGGCAATGGATTCTACTAGCACTGCTCTGATACCATGTTAGATTTTCATAATATTATAGCAGTATATCTTAGTTGTATTTATCGATAGGATCACTAGAAGATAGAAAAATCACAGAACAATAACACGGAAATAACACAAGTATTTTTATCATGGGAAACCCAAATGGGGGAAAACCCAACAACCTTCACCTAGAGATGATAATTCTGGGATCATATTAAAATGAAGAAGAACAAGAAAATATGGAGAAGATTTCCAAATATAGAAACTTTGAAAAACAGTCTCCTTCTGCAATATATGTGAACTTCTCTCTCTCCTAGAAAACTGTGAACTTCATTGTGATGTTGTGTTATTTTTTTGTGTAATAATGAGGAGGGGCACCTCCTATTTATATAGATTTTCCACTAATATTTTAACTAGGGCCGACTTCTCTTGGGGGTTCAACATAATTTATATTTTTTCTTTTATTTTTCTTGCTTTTCTCCCCAACGTCTGCATTGTTATTCTAGGGTTTGTATGATTGATTACAATAAGTTCATCTCCCATAGGAGGTAAGAACAATAAGAATAAATTATGAATTTGCACAAACTACAACAATATGATACGGGGTAATCCACACTATAATATGTGAGTAAACAATAATGTTATCTCATGACCATATTAAACTTCTCTTATGTTGCATCATGCATTTTAATATTGCTAGTGATCTATGTTTCATAGAAATTAGGTCTTCTAAAATTTATGCATCTCACATATTCTAACGACCCTCCAAGGGGTCCAACATATACTACTAAGGGTAAAAGCATGGTAATGTGTCTCACTTTTTCCCCTTGTGTGGTGATGATCTTTTATAAAAGATAATGAAATAAATATATACAAATCCATTAACAATTAGATAATGTTGTAATGAAACAAAAGTTTTCAGTGTGAATGAGCTTTTAAATGGTATTTTTTTCAAATTAAAAGAAATTAATTTTTTCTTATTTATTTCATTTTCTTTAAAGGTCATTTATTATTATTCCAGCATCTAATAAGTACTCACAAAACCATGATCCCCCATATCGTTCTTCATTTATTTTTTTAGTTCCAATTGTTTTGAACAAGTTTTTTAGGGACAATTTTAATATTGTTGTACAATTTTTTAAAATTTATTTTATGGTATATTTTAATTATTATTAAACTATTAATATAAATAATAATTTTTATGTGTACGTAAAAGCGCGACCCAAAAAACTATCATTTTAAAACTTCAAAATCAATATTTTTTTATATGAATACGAAAATAGTATACAACTGATTGTTAAAATTATTTTTAAAAAATTTTAAATACATTTTTAATTTTTTTTATTATTTTTGGATACATTTATAATAACAGAATACATTTATCTTACTGCAAAGTGAGACACATTACCATACTTTTACCCCTAAGGCATTCATATTTTCCAATAAATGGATCATATCTAAACAAAATTCAAACATATATTTACATTTCTTTTAATTCAATCTTCTAATATCCCATAAAACACTAATTTAAATTTCATCATTGCACATGCATAAAAGCCTTAAGATTTTCCTCGAAGGAACAACTAATTTTAATAATTCTAATTTATCAAATAAAAATAATTTTTAAAATAGTAGAATACATTTTGATATCGCTAGTCATTGTCGTTTGAGGATGAGGTTGAAGGTTGTTTTGCCATCACTCTGTTGTAGTTCTTGTCGCTAGATTTCCAATCATGTTAGGTCCACCGGTTTCCTCCCTACCATACCCTGACGAGTACTCCCCTTCCCTCGGGACCCTTGAGCTCAACGGGGCTATCAATACCTTGCTAGCAATAGAAGTACGATTCCATGCTACTATTGGGAGGCTCCCAACCCAAATCACATCATATGGAACCACACTCTTTCATAATCGCCTCAGAGCCACCAAATTGGTTCAAGCTCCAAACTATGGCAGGACCGAAGAAGACGAAGATTAATCTCCCCCTGTTCTTCCATTTCTTTAGCTTTTATTAACCATTCCGTTAATTCCCATGCACCAATTTCAATTAACTCTTTAGTTTTCTTTAATTAATTAATTTTATTTACCAACCCACTTTTTAGCTATCTTTAGTTCTATGATTATTTTTCAAGTAGTTAGGATTTCCCTTTAGTTCAAGTTCCTTAATTTACTATGTTAACTAATTTCTTAATTTAGCTTTATTTCAATTTGTTTATCCTTATTTATTTAGTTAGTTAGTTATCATTTTTAATTTAAAATCTATATACACACGCACACACCCACTTAAAGTTATTTATTATTCATTTATTATTTCCCTTAGTTAAAATAGATGTTGATTACCATTGGATTCTCGTTGCGACCAAAATTATCAAGGTTCTATGCTCCCAGCATGCCCTTCTGATAATTCTCACGGGAGGGGGGTTGGTTATGACAACTGAGCCAATGTTACCTCAGTTCACCTACCCTATGAAGAGTCAGGTGGTTCCTGGGGAATAAGTCAAAATCCTTATTGTGCACCCCCCTAGTAATAATATTTGTGAGTGACCGACTCACAACCTACCCTCACGAAACACACATCTGATGAACTGTTTTTTCCTCACTCTATTCAAAGTTCATCGCGTCGTCCAATTTGCTAGTCTTACATGTATAATTTTTCAGCCCTGTCACCTTATGTGGATCGATTAGCAATCACAATCTAGTCATCTACACATAAAACATTATGTGCATCAAATCTTATAAACAGGATTTCAAACATAATATAAATATCAAATTGGCATTAACTATCGAAGGTTCTCGACTCATTTAGAGTCCATGCACATCATACCTCATGTGCACCAAGCATATCATAATTAAATCATATCATAAATAATATTGATATAACCTTCCATAGTCCTCGACTCAGGTAGAGTCTTTTCGTACCGATGTTTTATTGCGGTTCATGTACCTTCCTTTCTCGTCACACTTGACGGAACATCAAAGTACATGCTACACAAATTTTTTCAATAAAACACTATACAACTTTTAATCATTGCTGATACTTCACATGATTCTTCATTTCACAATCATAATATCAGTGCATTCACATTTGACCAAATGTCGACAGCATTCTCATAGTCATAATTTACTCATCAGTATGTCAGATAATTCTTCTTAGGTCATATCTCATCAGTAGTTAATCATTTCACACATATACGGGTCATCCGAAATTGGATTCCCTCAATAGTACGTCCATACAAAGTTTTAGATCCCAAAATAATAAATAGCTAGGTCATTCATCATAGAATGCCCTCAAGTAATAGCTGTTCCTATCTCACGAGTCAGGGTAAAAATAGGGTGTTACACACACCCCCACTTTAGGAAACTTCATCCCGAAGTTCTAGAATAAGTATGGATACTATCTACGTATTTCCAATGCATCCATTTAGATCGCAATATTGGAACTATATCTATCATTGATATTAGATCATCATACATGAATCATGCCCTACCAGTTTACACAGAGACACTAACAATTATACCTTAGTATCAAATCGTCACATCTATTTATAAAGAATGATTTCATTGAATTACTTTTCCTATCCCTAAATGGGGAATTACGTACTCCCCCTTCTTTAGGACACTTCTTCTCCAAGTTATTATTATTATTATTTTATATCGTGCATTAAGTTCCAGTTTCACTTTCTTTTCATGTCATTATATTATATTTTTCATCAAATAATCATGGCCATGAGAACTAGTTTTTCTGATGTCACTGATTTTATGTTTCATCCAACCAGGTGCCATCACATTCTCAATAATTCTACAGTAATTTTTACATAATGTAAATCAACTAATACCTTTCAATAGCTGCCAATACATAATTATATTTCCAACACTTCCTAGTCACCTACAAGGATCCGAAATATCTAATTTAACAATAATCTAGATCACATCAATAGCCATGCAATAAGTACCGAAACAACTTTTAGCACAACAAAATCCAAGTAGGAATTAAAATCTATTTAGCGATCCTCTCCTCCAAGCAAGGAGATAAACATCATACAATCTTTAGTAAAATACATATTGGTAAGTTATAATCTGAACTACCAAATCAAAAGCAACTATCACATACTCCAATAACCAATGCATAAGTCACTTAACATTCCCTTAAGACTACTTCCAAACCCATAAGTTTTTAATAAAGTTGATTCTCAACTTGATACAATTTCCAAGCATCAGAGCTTAGCAACTTAGTCGAACATATTAAATTGTATCTCCAAGTTATTTTTTCAACGTCATCATGTCTAGGTCAAGAAGTTTATCCTTTTCTTACCTCATTTCATCATTTCATTTTCATATGACCACTTCGATAGACTTTCCAAGTCACATCATGTGTCATCATAATCCCATTGAATCTCGTCTCGGGAAATAGTCATCTTTTCATTTAGGATTTTCCAATTTAGGTAGTTGATGCTATGGTGTTTATCTCATCATGTTGATCCTATCCATGCCTTGTTTAACAAAACCTCCTTCATTTGATCCCTTCGACCGTCGGTGGGAGTTACGACAAAAACATTCTTCTGAGCCTTATCTATTAAAGTTTGTCAAAAATTAATTATGTTAACTAACCATATTTTCACTTTTTCTAACATGATATTTTCTTATACACCCTCTTAATTTAAAGAATTCAACCCTTCCCAATCCATGGGTTTGAAATGTAATCCCCAACAACTCTAGCCCCACAGAGGGATGGAATTGGGAACCTTACATTTTATTATTTATACTTAGGTTGTAAATGTATGACGATGAGTTATCCACGATCATGTGTCAAATGTTTAACATTTTGACCCTTGGTAGTCATAATCTTGAGTATAAGTATAATTGGACACATTTAATTAAACCTCGTCTCTTTTAACGTGTTAATTTCATCTATTTCCAATGAATCCTCTATTGTTTCTCAATCATAAGCCCATTATCTCTTCTAGTTAAACCTCAAACATCCAAAAAAATAACATGATGATACCCAAGTAGTTCTATTAAATTAATGATAATGTCTATATCGCAACTAATTTAATTACCATGGATTACTAAATTATCATAATGCATATGTAAAATTTGTGTTAATCCTTGGAACCTACTCATTTCATCTATTAAATTACTATAATCTAACTTTTCCTTCCACAAGTGGTTTATTGAATCACATTTATTTATATATATAACCAGTATATCAAATCCCACCTAAATAAATGGTTATATAACATTTTGTAACCTATCTATTGACAATCACATAGAATAATTTGCAATCAAAGAGAGAGTGATAAATTATAATTTATAACATTTAAATATAACAAATAATGTAGATCACATCCATACTTTGTTTGAAAAAATCTTATCCAATTGAACCTTTCGACTCAATTGTCGAGTATCATTTCCTCGTTGCCATAACATGGTTAAATTCAAGTTTGTAGTCTTTAATTCGATTTTTAGTTAACATCGTCAAGATGTCGCAAAATCTATGTCCTTGTGCTCAAATCATGTTGTCGGTAACATTGACATCTTGTTTTTCAAATCCCAAGCCTATTTTACCATTTCGATAATCTGTCGAACTCTCGACAGAAGTTCCTTTAGTGTTTTATTAGTTAGAATTTATTAGTTTTCCCATCATTTGGTACATTCACCAAATGCATATGCCATAATGGCCCAAGGGTTATGCATCAATTAACATTTTTGTAGAAGCACATCTCGTGTTATTCCTCTTACATACGAACAATAGAAACCCCTTTCAAGTCCAACTAGGGCCAATTGCATTTTTTTTTATACATTACCTCCAAAAGTATATATATGGTTAACTAAGTCATTACACCTAGAATGAAATAATTCAAATTAATATTTAAAAATATTCGTGAAGGTGCATAGGGTAAAAGAATAATTTAACGAGTAAGGTGTGTAGTTCAAATGGTCTTAATAAAAAATTTAAATATTATACTATGTAAATCAAGGTTTTATAAGGAAATGTAACTAATTCTTACTAATAAGTAATGGAACCAATGCAATTATACTATATGTAATCAATCACCTAGAACATAAATTAGTGAATATGGATTTATTAAAACTGTAATTAATTATGTTAATAAATTAAGAATTTACTAATATGTTTGAACCAATATCGTATAAAGCTTTATAATTCAACACATTGATATTGTATTATCTAATAGTTAGTAAAGTTCAGGGTAATAATAATTAGTTATTTTTAAGTAAGAGTCATATAACAACGCATCTTCACCAAGGTAGGCTTTGGAGGTGAGTTCTTAACACAGACGTAGTCAAGTTAACAGCTTGTTAACATGGCAATAACCCTTATGCGCACTTCAAGAAATGATAACATGGAGTGGGTAAATTGATCGTCGGTCAATCTAGGGTTAGGGTTCATGTTCAATGACACGATCTTGAATGTCGGAGTTCTCCACACTTTGAGTTTAACTCGGTTTTGCCTATCACTGCAGTCATTGATGGTCACATTCAAGGAGTATAGGCTTTTGAGTGATACTCAAAGGAGTAAGCTATTTACTTGATCATTTGCACCTGGGTTTACTTGCCTCTGTCGGGTAATAGATTACTCCTGTGTAACACTGAGACCAAGAACAACAGATTCTGCTTAGTTTCTTGTATTTTCATTGCAAATCAATTCTACTACAAACTATTATTACACTCCAGTATAATGCAATAATGAAAAATACTAATTTACCAAATCAAATTGAATCTACTGAATGAACAGATTTAAACCTAATCTGAAATTGTGTTCTAAAAACTTGTAATTTGAAATTCAATTGTTATGGATTTGATAACGTCAATGTTCTGTGTGTATGCTAGTTTAAAACTTTAACCTCCGTGATCATGAAGGATAAAGAATCCAAGGTTTAAATCTGGATTGGGTTCCATAAAACAAACAAAGGAGTTGATTAATTGTTACACGGAAGTTGGTAAAACTTTCCAATTTTTAGATCTTTCCAGTTATTTTTATGGAGTTAGACTAAAATTATACAGTTCTAAACATACATTTGCAATTTTCATAAAAATTCCAATCAAAACTCAAACTTACACTTGAAAAACAAGAATTTTCATGGCTAAATTTATGGATGGATAAATTCGAGAGCACAGTTGGTGTGTAAGTAGGTGTTGGAATCGGTTGTTCTTGTTATTGGGTGCCGTGCAAATGGTCGAGTAGAAAGCTCACTCCATATGCAAATGATTCCAACACAATTTAAGAAATAATTAAATTAACAGCGCTCCCGTGTTCTTGCCAATGCCTCCCTCCCCAACTGTCTCTGAGATTTTAACTGAAATTCCAGGGTTCCTTCTTTAAAAGTTCATAAAATGTCTTTCGGTTTTAGAAAGCACTGTCGATAGAAGCTTTTCAACTGATTTCGATTCCTCTTTTACTAGTTATTATTAGCAGCTCAGGCGTAGAACACCAGGTCTCTAATCCTTGATATATCTAACGATTTGGAGTATCCTCTAGCGTCTACCTACCTGATTTGGCCTACCCGTGGTTGGCGGTTTCCAGTAGCATTCGACCTCCAGATATTAACTACTAGACCTCTTGCTTGGCGATCTACCCCATAGTGAGAAAACGATAAACCATCCTTCCAAGAAACGATACGCAGATGGTGTTAGGGTACAACTATACTGAATAAAATAATTAATGTTTAGTACAAATCAAGCTATGAACTCCATTCCTCTACTGTTACGCTTCAACAAAATGATATGAAATTAAATGATCTCTACAACCATTACCTCGAGACACTGTGCATACTTCATGAGAACTCTTTAATACATGGCCGGGGAGGTGTATAAACTGCAATAAGCTAAACCATTTGCACTTAAAATTTGGCGAGTTTTTTTTTTTTTTTTAACCAAAATTCGGTCAAAATTGTTCTAAAGGTAATTTTTAGTGATTGGAATTATGTAATTTGGGTGTTCAACAACAAATAATGTTGCCAGATTTCGGCTAAACTTACCTGTGCAAACGGTCTAAAGATTAGCCAACTCAATATAAACCGGTTTCTATAATGATTCTAACCTACTACTTAGCATTGTTCCACCGTAATCAACAATTTTCAACCCTAAATATTTTTGTTTGAGTGTGCTTTGAGGCTGACTACGAGATTTCATGAGGAGGCCGAGTTGCATACAATTCATGGATAACATAAACCAGCCTACCACAATTAAGTATGCTTCGGTGGCGCTTGTAACTACAAAGATGCTGAAATGGGTGCTTCAATAGGTGAAACAAAAACTTCCTTTGATTCTTCAATCAGATTAACATCAACTGAGTCAACGGGGTATGATTAAACCTAGGCTACTCGGTCTATATTAACTGGGTATCGATCTGTTGGGTCTGGATCAAGATCAACTGGAAAAGGCTATTAATTTGGAACTTACTTTGCAACTGGTTATGGGTGTGGCTCCTCCGCTGGGGAAGGAGTAACGAGAAGGTCCAATGCCCAACATTTCGTTCCTGGTCCTAAATCATTAAGGAATTAATTTAGTAAGGCCATAATTGAAGGGCGCCTTGGGAGAATATGATCTGACAACAACTTCCGGAAATGGCATTGTGGCACTACCGGCAGATAGTTATGGGCCTAGGATATCATGTCCAGGGGAAAACTTAGATACGGCAACATCGTATCATGTATCGGATGAGGTTTTTCCTATATTCCACCATCGTTTTGGTGCGGTCGAAGGAATATCATCTCGGTGTAGAAGTAGCTGTTTTCTTAGGTAGACTTTGGGATGCGTAAGCATGAGTTCCACCCTCGGCCTATACTCTTTATCAGTAACAAGAATTTTTATTATTGATTACTCTACGCTTGTACAATTATCCATTTATTCAGCGAGATTTTGTCATTGCGCCATTGAGGCACGTCACCAGCTATATTTTGCACCACTAGAATTTTATTTTTTGCATTTTGTTTCTTAGAGTAAGTTTGCCCACTTACTTATATTCTAATTGTAGATTTTGATTTCACACACCATTACTTACACTTAACACATTGCATTTATGCATTTCTCTTCGAATAAAATTCACTCTGTGCATCATAATTATATGTGGTTTTACTTCATAGTTAAAATATATTTACCCCAACTTCTAACAGTTTCTGCTTTGTGGAACTACATGTTATATTTGTGGAATGTCAAAGCAGTAAATACATATGTTTCAGAATTACACAAAATTTTGTATCTTAATTGTAGATATACATGTTAAAGTATTGTAACTTCGGAAGATATTCTATTGTACTTTTGTTGTATTCTCCTTCGAAGATGTCCTTGATATAATTGGTCATGTAAAAGTCATGAGGTAAACCCTCTGTTGTAAGTCCTAGAAATAGTACCCACAAAAGTCATATATATAATTTATTTTGAGTCTCCTTAGGTAGTTCGTACCTAATTAGAGAACCTGGACGACCTAGTTATTTATTTGAGTCACTCACCTAATGAATACAAATAGGTGAGGCGTCTCTCTCATTCTTACACACCTTACACTCAAGAATTGTGCAAGAGAGAGAGAGAGAAAGAAAGTATATTGTGGAAGAGGAGCAACTATTCTTGTTCTTGGGGTTTTACACTGTACTTGGTCAAATTCTATACTGAGGAAGTTTTGCAGGGTTTTCTCCCTTGTGGTTTCCCCAAGGAAAATATTTGTGTTATCTTTTGTTGTTGTACTTGTATTTCTTTTAGTGATCCTTTGCTTATGGTTATGATGTTAGTATGCTAAATATTTTAGATCTTGTATAACCATTAAAAATCTAACATGGTATCAGAGCCACCCTGAAATAAGTCTTTGCGCAATTGAAACACGGCTACAGCTACAACTACTAGAGATTAGGGTTTCATGCTTAAAAAAAACCCTAGAAGGAAAAATATAGTCATCTTGGCATTTTCGCTATAAATCAAGTTTGGCAAAGTCTCGAGAGCTGAAACTTTTACATGTCGAAGTTGAAATATTTTTGTACCTTGTGTGAAAGTTTCATCCTCAGATTCGCTATAATCTAGGAGATATGATTCCTCCAACTCAGGCTTTCATCCTCTCCCAGAATTCAACCTTAAACAAGTGACCTAAGGAGAATTGATACTCACCTAGGAAGGTCCAAATGAAATTTCTCAAGATGTTACAGATAGGGAACGAACTTTAGTTTCTATGGTCAAAGTTTCAAAACCTAAAGGTGAAATACAAACATGTGGAATTATGTACAAGTTTGTTACGTTGAACAGTCCTCAAATAATCTACCTTGGGAAACTTCGCATATGTCCCACTTGGGGAATCCAATTCTGCTAAAACTATGCGGTTGGAAAGAAGACAGACCAGGATACTTCAGGACAAAATTTCATACCTTGAGGAGTAGAAAATTCAGAGCTATAGCAGAAACAAGATCCATTAATTCTACAGAAGAAACTGGAGAAAAACTTACGCTTCTTGTTCTAGGCACTTCCCTCCACCAATCAATTGAAAAAAGAGGACCATCAAAATCTCCCTAGGAGGGCGCATATTTCTATGTAAAAAGTGTATCATTTTGTGGAATTTCAATTTTTGACCTAAACCTATTGTCGAGGAAAACTAGGGCATCAGATATTTTGCAGTTATGTCCACAGTTTTGGGAAAATGAGTATGATGCTCAGCTCGCCTTGAAGAGGCACATCTTTCTATCCAATCAGATATAAAAGATACCTAAGTTGAAAAATTGTGGTTTCTCTATCAAACTCTAGGTCCACCAAAAGCAGTCTTCCAGAAAAAACTTTCAGGCAACATCAAGTTGAAGCAATCTCATTGGTAAGTTCTATCCCCTCTATTTCCATTTGAGGTTCTCATTTTATCATGATGACAAATTTTACTAGAGTGATTCTCATACTTGAATCACTCTTGAAGAAGCATGACATGGAGAACTATGTAAAAGAAGAAGCTAGACATCCAGACAGAGATGAAGTCAAAACAAAGCACAAGAAGATGAGTATTTTTATCTCCATTGGATATCACATGTATCATCCTTGAAGAATCCCAAATATATGTTCGATAAAATAAACAACTCATATGAAGATGAGCTTGAGAACTCAACTCAACGATGTGAAGATGAAAATGTTAGAAAACATTCAATGTTATTTCACAAGGAGATATCAGCTCATGGAGCAATTAGAAGACATTAGAGACAATGTCAAAGAAGCAGAACCATAGATTACAACTTTGAATGGTATTCCAAGTTCACTTAAGAGAGTTTTTCTATAAGGAAGTTTTGAAATATTGTAACTTCAAAGGATATTTAAATGTATTTTATTGATGTAACCCAAGGGAGATGTTATTACTCCTCCGACGGGGTGTTACTATTGTATTTGGTCATCATAGAGTCATGAGGTAAAGCCTCCACTTGTGTCAGGTCTTTAGTACCCTAATAAATAATATAATATATTGTTTTGAGTATTCCTAGGTGAAGTCGGCCTAGACAGTTTAGTGGGACCTATTGTCTAGTGCAAAAGTCAGTTGACACATTATGTATAAATAAAGGAGTTGTGGTTCTTATTTGGACATAGACTCACTCACTTGTGCAGCGCATAGGAGAGAGAGAGGCGGGACAGAAGGAGGATAACACTTATTTTTTAGTTGTCTTTTATACATCTTATACAGAGGAAGTTTTTGTTGGGTTTTCTTCCCCTTGAGGGTTTCCTAAGATAAATGTTGTGTCTATCTTGTGATTGTGTTTCTATCAGTGATTCTTGATATGCTATTGCTATGATTTTGAATTGAATACTATTGAATCTAGTCTAGCATATGAAATCTTAATAGGAAGATCGCCTATGGAGGAATGCATGTAAGAAGGAGATTGATTGATGGCAAGAGAAGAATAGATGGATAAATATTACAATCAATCCTTAACAACTCATGCCAAAAAGAGAAAGAAAAAGAAGGAATAGAATTCCCGTAAATTATAGAAGGACATATCACAACTCAAATGTTAAGTTGTGATGAGAAAGAACACTTTGCGAAAGAATGTTCTAAGAAGGAAGAATGGAATGATGATTTGATCAAGAAGTACTAGTTGATCATACATAATGATGTTTAGATATGAGTTCAAGACATGAAGGGAATTTTTGTAAAGTCTTCCAAGAAGATCTAAAAGATCAAGTATACAACATATCGAAGTACCAAAATATACAATTCAAGGTTCGTGGTTTCTATCAGAAAGAGAGAGTCAATTATGAAAAGACACTTCTCTAGGGGCTAGACATGCCTCTTCAGTGATGGATATTACACTAGACAGTTGGTGTAATCAAATTAGAAGAACAGATCGAGCAACCTACATGGTTTGAGACTCTCTACAAAGAACCACCTATGTAGAAAAGGATTTGTACAAGCTCAGCAAGCACCCATGGGATAACACATAGAGTTACATGAGGAGCTTGAGGCTTAGGTAGACTGATGGATACCCAAACCTTTACTACAAGGTTTAAATAGAAACCTACAAAGGATGAAAAGCTCATAGATGGGTGCAAGAGAAAACTTGAAACAAATTTCGAGATGAAGGATCTTGATATCTAGTGACCATGATAGGTGACATAGATGGATGCAAAGAAGATTAGTAGAAAAGGAGGCTACCTATCACTCCAATGTCCTGATGCATAGAATACAATATGCAGAGGGAGGATGGTTCTCCACCTCAAAGGGAGTGACTACAATAGGTCTCAAAGTTTGAGAATCTTAACATGATCTTGGTATTAGAGGTCCTTGGAATCAAACGATGAAGTTGAACACATTGGTAAAGACTCCAGCAATTCAAGAAGACAGAGATGAATATGGAGTCTACCAAATAAACAAGGATAAGTATTTGAATTTTCATTTCCTATATATCTAATTGTCCAGTTATGTACATAGATATGTTCTTAGATTTAGGAAGTTTATTATGCATGCTAGAGTGTTTTGCATTTATGAACAATTTACTGCTAATATGCATATGATGGGTAAGTGGCTCATGGTATTGTACAACATTCCATTTCTATTGATCTAGAATGAAACCTCTTTTTTGACATAATGTTTTGGTAGATATGGAAGGCATCTAGAAAGTTACCGTATGTATACAGGATATGGATGAATGTTGTATTAGCTGAAATAGTTGCATAATTATATAACACATATCTTTATGCATAAGAATTTGACATTAATGAATATGTTATTGAATGTCTCTAATCATACAATTGTATTTGACTTGTAGTAAGCATTGCATGCAATCACCTACAAGATAATAATTATGAAGTTGTGGATGTATGATACAATTGCAGATGTACAAGAGAAGAATGATAAAGAACAAGTTGTAGAAGGAAGTTGTAAAGCTCAAGTATGTTCCTGCACAGGATCATGTAGCAGATGTGTTTACTAAGCCTATGTCTTGTGTAAAGTTTAAATACCCTCGAGAAAATCTTGGTGTGGTTGGAAAGGACCTTCATCGAAAGGGAGAGCAGTGATGATGATGTTGTATTGGAGGACCTTCCTCGAAAGGGGGAGCAGTGATAATGATGTTGTAGTGGAGGACCTTTCTCAAAAGGGGGAGCAGTGATGATGATGTTGTAGTGGAGGACCTTCCTCAAAAGAGGGAGCAGTGATGATGATGTTTCAGTGGCATTGTATCATCTCTCAGCATTAGTCCTAAAGTGATTTGCATACTTTTATCTATGTGATGTGGTGGGATTGTATCATCCCTGGAGATTAGTCCTAAGGTGATATGAAGAGTTTTTGTCTCCGTGATGTGGTAGGATTGTATCATCCCTAGAAATTAGTAATAAAGTGATCCACAGACTTTTGTCTCCGTGATGTGGTGGGATTGTATCATCCATGGACATTAGTCCTAAAGTGATCCACAATTTTTTGTCTTCGTGATGTGGTAGTATTGTATCATCCCTGGACATTAGTCCTAAAGTGATCCACAGACTTTTGTCTCTATCATGTGATAGGATTGTATCATCCCTGGACATTAGTCCTAAAGTGATTTGCATACTTTTGTCTCTATTATGTGGTAGGATTGTATCATCCCTAGACATTAGTCCTAAAGTGATCCGCAGACTTTTGTCTTTGTGATGTGGTAGGACTGTATCATCCGTGGACATTAGTCCTAAAGTGATCCATAGAATTGTGTCTCTGTGATGTGGATGGTATTGTATCATCCCTAGACATTAGTCCTAAATTGATCCTTAGACTTTTGTTCTCAGTGATGTGGATAGGATTGCATCATCCTTGGACTTATGTCCTAAAATCAAAGGCATTGGTCATCCTGTAATTGGATCATGTGTGTTGCAGGTTCGGTATTTTTATATTGATGTTGATGTGGCAAGTTCAATATTTTAATACTAATGTTGATGTGGTAAGTTCAGTATTTTCATACTGATGATATGGCAGGTTAATTATTTCTATATTGATGATGATGAGGTAGTTTCAGTATTTCTATGTTGATATTGATGATGATGTTGCTTCAGCATTTGTATGATGATGTTAATGATGTAGTTGTGGTACCAACACCTTGTGTTGATGATGTTGATGATGTAGTTGTGGTCCCAACACCTTGTGTTGATGATGTTGATGATGTAGTTGTGGTCCCAACACCTTGTGTTGATGATGTTGATGTAGTTGTGGTCCCAACACCTTGTGTTGATGATGTTGATATGGTTGTGGTCCCAACACCCTATGTTGATAATGTTGATATGATTGAAGTCACAATACTTTGTGATGATGATGATGTTCTAGCATATCTATGTTGATGATGATATAACATTTATTGATGATGTCGCTTTAGCACTAACATGTTAATGATGTTGTTGTTGTTTTAGTATTTACATATTGGTGATGTAGATGATGATGTTTCAGTATTTACGTACTGATGATGCAGATGATGATGTTTCAGTATTTACATACCGATGTTGCAAATGATGATTTAGTATTCACATACTTATGTTGAAGAATAATATTCAGTATTCGCATATTGATGTGGCATAAGAAGATTCAGTATTCTCATACTAATGTTACCGAAGAAGATTCATTATTCGCATACTGATGTGGCAGAAGAAGATTCAGTATTCACATACTGATATTACAGAAGAAGATTCAGTATTCAAATATTGATGTGGCAGAAGAAGATTCAGTATTCACATACTGATATGATAGAAGATGATCCAGTACACAGAAGATGATTCGATATCCACATACTGATGTTGCAGAAGATGATTCAGTATCCACATATTGGTATTGCAGAAGATTATCCAATACTCATAGAAGATGATTTAGTATTTACATATTGAGGTTGCAGAAGATGATCCAGTACTCATAGAAGTTGATTCAGTATTTACATACTGAGGTTGCAGAATATGATTCAGTATTCTCATACTAATATTGATGATGAATATGCATGATGTTGTTCCAAAACTTCCTATGACATATAGAGATTCACCAGTCAGTTGTATAGTTATAATGATGGTTGTTGTTGATGTATGTTGACGTATTTATAATTTCAGAATGTATTCATCTATGTATCTTATGTATTGTAACCTGATGTTTATTTCGGGATATATCTATAATGTAATTCAGTCATGTTGTCATGCCTCGATGTTCCGATCGGGAGGATCAATAATGTAAACAAGTCATGTCAAGTCATTGTGGGTAACCCTCTGATTGTCTAAGAGTTAAATTCCCCGCAGTTCTGGGGCACTAGGGTTATTAGACTCTCCTAGTAGAGGTCGGCCGTAGTAGGGTTTTAGTCATGCCAGGATTAGTATAAATAGAGATTTGGACTCTCTATTTAACACACAACTCATACACACTCAAGTGTAGCACATAGTTGAGGAAGGAGAAGACACTGGGGCTAGATAAGAAGAAGGTTACTGCTATTGGGAGATCACTTACTGTTTTGGGATTTTACTATTTTGGTGTTGATTCTATCTCTGAGGAACTTGTGGGGTTTTCTACATTTATGGTTTCCCCGAGGAAAAACACTGTGTTCATTGTCTCTTGTGTTTGATTGTTGTACTTTTTATTCTCTCAGTTAAAGATCCTAATAATGCTAGCTTAATGTTGAAAAACTAACATGGTATCAGAGCTAACCTGAGAAGAAGACATTGTGCAGCTGCGGAAACTAGGGCTTCCTAGTTTGTGGATATTCCTCCACATATTTTCAGCAAAAGTAAGGTGGAATAACTCTCCTCCTTAGGGCGCATCTTTCTGTCGAAGCAGAATCCAATTCTGAGGTTTTTTAGTTTTGGACCCGACACTGCTACTGGAAATTAGGGCTTTTCACAGAAGAGGAATTTTTCAGTGAGCCCAGGCCTGGATTGATCTCCTCCCCAAAATAGAAGCTAGGGATAAAATTCAATGCATTTGGGTCGATAGATCTCCGGAAAAGCAAAACCCTAATTTGCTCCTGATCCAGTACTGCGGGATTTCAGCTCCAAATCCAGATTTAACATCTTGACCTGGTAAAATCTAAATATTTTGTATTTCCATTTGAGCTTCTCAATTTAAGATGTCTCATCATACCAAGCTTGATTAAAAGCTTGAGGGAGCTGATAAATTTCGAGCCTGGAAGTATAGGATCTCCCTGGTCCTGGAAGAAAATGAGTTAGACTCCTACATCCATGAGAAGGTTCAAGTTCCAGAGGGAGATGAGGCTAAGGCCTTACATAAGAAGGAGATGGTTATGGCAAAGAGGATCACTGTTGATTCTATCAAAGATCACCTTATCCCACAGGTGTCCTCTCTCAAGACACCTAAAGCTATGTTTGATTCCCTAACCAAATTGTTTGAAGGGAAGAACATAAACCGGAAGATGACTCCGAGGAATCAACTCAAGAATGTGAAGATCTAGAATGCAGAGACCATCCAGTCTTACTTCACAAGGGTTTCTCAGATAAAGGAACAATTAGAAGCAGTAGATGAAGAAGTGGAGAATGTAGAAATTGTGATGACCACCTTGAATGGCCTCCCTAGGACATGGGACTCCTTCATTCAAGGGATCTGTGCTAGAAAGAATCTAGTCAAGTTCAGCAGACTATGGGAAGAATGCTCTCAAGAAGAAGCTTGGATAGTAGCTCGAGAAGAGAAGATGGGAAGTGAAGATCAAGCTCACATAGTTCACTACAAGAAAGGCAGAAGAAGATCTCATTACTCCAAAGGTAAGGATCCCCATCATAGAGATAACATTAGAAGCGACCCATCTAAAATGATATGTTATACATGTGATGAAAGATGACACTTTGCAAAATATTTTCCTAAGAATAAGGTTCACTTTCATAAGAAGAAGGGGAACAAAAGAAGGCATCATGCTCATGCTGTAGAAGATGATGAACCATCCAAGAAAAGAACCAGATATGAAAGTGAAGATTCTTCAAGTGAGGATGAATATGTTTTGATCTCCGCTCTCACGGGTAACATTACTCTTGGAAGTGATGATTGGCTTATAGACAGTGGGGTTTCCAAACATATGACTGGATTCAAGGAATCCTTTGTGAGACTATCAGAACATGAATCACCTCACAAGGTGAAGCTAGGTGATGACTACCAATATCCAATAAAATGTAGTGGGGAATCTTCCTATAAACTAGATTCTGGAAATTCTCTAACAATGAAGGAAGTATTATTTGTGCCAGGACTCAAGAAGAACCTCCTCTCCATATCTTCAATAGATGCAAAAGGAATGAGGGTTTCATTCATAGATGGTCAAGTCATCATGTGGCCAAGAGGAAAGACTATCGATGATGGGATGGTGATTGGAGAACAAGAAGGAGGATTGTACAAATTAAAGGGCCATCCAGAACAAGCCTTGGTCCATGACACAGTAGAGACAAGTGAAATTTGGCATAGAATGCTTGCACATGTGCATTACAGAGCACTACCAATTGCAAGCAAAGTTGTTGAAGGTCCTCCAGAATTCCAAACAAAACATGATGGGGTCTGCAAAGGATGTGCGAAAGGAAAGAACACAAAGAATACATTTCCCAGCAGTGAAAGTAAAGCCAAAGAAATCCTAGAAATCATCCACTCTGATGTATGTGGTCCTATGTCATCAAGCTCACTAAGCGGGTATGCATATTATGTTTCTTTTATTGATGATTTTTTTAGGAAGACATGGGTTTACTTCATGAAGAACAAAGATGAAGTATTCACCAAATTCAAGGAATTCAAAGCCCTAATTGAGAACCACACTGAAAAGAATATCAAGACATTTCGATTAAACAATGGCAGAGAATTCACTTCGAATGAATTCAAAGAGCTATGCAAAGAATCAGGGATTAAGAGGGAGTTGTCCACTCCTTATAATCCACAATAGAATGGGATTGTGGAACGGAAGAACAGAACTATCATGGAAGCTACAAGAGCTATGCTTCATGATCAAGACCTTCCTATGCATCTTTGGGCTGAAGCTACCAGAACAACGGTGTATGTACAGAACCGTACTCCACATAGAGTACTCGAGAACAAGACTCCTGAAGAAGTCTTATCTGGAAAGAAACCAAAAGTCAGCCATCTCAGAATATTCGGTTGTCTGGTGTACATACACTTCCATCAGATCAATACTAGCTTTGGTTGCAGTAATGAAATGGAAGATACACCAGATGGATGTCAAGACTGCTTTCTTGAATGGTGTAGTGGAAGAGGAAGTGTATGTAGAGCAGCCACTCAGTTTTGAGACTCATGGCAGGGAGTCTCATGTGTGCAGATTGAAGAAATCCCTGTACGGTTTGAAACAGGCACCCAGGACCTGGTACGGCAGAATTGACAGATTTCTATCCAGATTGGGTTTTACCAAGAGTAAAGCAGATTCCAACCTTTACTATAAGGTTGAAGATGGCAACCTAGTGATACTTCTACTATATGTAGATGATCTATTTATGACAGGTATGGATGGGTTGATTGTTGATACGAAGAGAAAGCTTGTTGTCGAGTTCGAAATGAAGGACTTGGGGATGATGCATTACTTTCTAGGTATGGAGGTGTGGCAAAGTGCAGATGGAATCTTCCTTAGACAAGGGAAGTATGCAGTAGAGATCCTGAAGAGGTTTGGGATGATGGACTGCAAGGCTATGGCCACACCTATGGAATCGAACCTAAAGCTATTGAATGATGCTTCATCAGAGTCGGTTGATACTACGATGTATCATCAGATGATTGGGTTTTTGATGTCCCTGAGACCAGACATTTGCTTTGCTGTGAACACCTTGAGCCAGTTCCTGACAGATCCGAGACATGTTCACTTGATTGCTACAAAGCATATTCTGAGGTACCTAAAGGATATAGTTGATTATGGGCTCAAGTACGATGCGAATCAGAATATTAACCTGGAGGGTTATGTTGATTCAGATTGGGAAGGCAGTGCCATCGATAGGAAGATCACTTCAGGGTGTTGCTTCAGTATGGGATCAGGTGTGATCTCTTGGTTTAGCAGGAAGCAATCATGTGTGGCACTGAGTACAGCTGAAGCAAAGTATGTCGCAGCTTGTTCAGCTAGTTGTGAGGCAGTATGGCTGAGGAAGCTACTGTCTAATTTATTTGATCTCCAGTTAGATGCTACTTGTATACATTGTGACAACCAGAGTTGCGTGAAGTTGTCAGAGAATCCACTATTCCATGACAAGTCGAAGCATATCGAGATCAAGTACCACTATATCATGGATATGGTGTAGAGGGGAGCAGTGAAGCTCCAATATGTTGTGATGGAGGAACAGATAGCTAATGTATTGATGAATCCATTGGCTAGGCTGAATTTCGAGTACTTCAGAGAGAATCTTGGTGTTCTCCAAATCGAGGTTTCCTCCAAGGGAAAGTGATGAGACCCATAGCCATTCTGACATGGTTAGAGGATTGGTTCCTTCCATGGTCAGATGTAAGGGCTGAGCCATTCTATCATGGTGAGAGGATTGGTCCATTCCATGTCAAATGTGAGTGCTAGCGATTCTGTCAAGTAGGACAAATGTAAGGGCAACTGCCATTCTGGGAATGGAGGTACCTGGTCAGTTACTAGGAAAACTCAGTCTAGGACTGAGAATCCATTCTGATGTGATAGAGGGATGTGTTCCCACTTGATCAGATGTAAGGGCTGAACCATTCTGTCATGGCTAAAGGATTAAGTTCCTCCCATGTTAGATGTGAGTGTTTGCCATTCCGACGAGCAAGTCGGATGTAAGTGCAGTATCTATCTTCGATCATGTGTTGATTAGATAGAAATGACGTGCCTTTCTTCTATCATGTGTTAATCAGATATAAGTGCAGTATATATCTTCGACCATGTGTTGATCATATATAAATGATGTACCTTTCTTCGATCATGTGTTGATCAGATATAAGTGCAGTATCTATCTTCGATCATGTGTTGATCAGATAGAAATGATGTGCCTTTCTTCGATTATGTGTTGATCAGATGTAAGTGCAGTATCTATCTTCGATCATGTGTTGATCAGATAGAAATGATGTGCCTTTATTCGATCATGTGTTGATCAAATGTAAGTGCAGTATCTATCTTCGATCATGTGTTGATCAAATAGAAATGATGTGCCTTTCTTTGATCATGTGTTGATCAGATATAAGTGCAGTAACTTTCTTCGATCATGTGTTGATCAGATGTAAGTGCAATATCTATCTTCGATCATTGGTTTATCATATATAAGTGCTGAAGAAGACCTACATGGAGGCTAGGCCTACAACCAGCATGAAAAAGGGTTGGCTTTGTAGAACTTCCTGTGATGAGAAGAATCATGAGATAGAACCCGTGTTGATCCAGATCGAGTGATGATCCAAATCCAGAGATGATGTCCAGTGATGATCCAGATCGAGTAATGATCCAGATCCAAAGATGAAGATGACTTAAAGACGAAGATGACTTGAAGCTGAATATGACTTGAAGATGAAGATGACTTGAAGACTAAGAAGACTTGAAGATACAGATGACGAGATGATCCAGAGAAGAAGACCAGTGCTGAAAATTGTGTCGAAAGAATACCTTCCTAGTTAAGAGGGAGTGTTGATGTATTTGTAACTTTGGAATGTATTCATCTATGTATCTTATGTATTGTAACCCGATGTTTATTCCAGGATGTATCTATAATGTAATTGAGTCATGTTCTCATGCCCCGATGTTCCGATCGGGAGGATCAATAATGTAAACAAGTCATGTCAAGTCATTGTGGGTAACCCTCTGATTGTCTAAGGGTTAAAGTCCCCGCAGTTCCGGGGCACTAGGGTTATTAGACTCTCCTAGTAGAGGCCGTCCCTAGTAGGGTTTTAGTCATGTCAGGATTAGAATAAATAGAGAGATGGACTCTCTATTTAACACGCAACTCATACACACTCAAGTGTAGCACATAGTTGAGGAAGGAGAAGACACTGGGGCTAGATAAGAAGAAGGTTATTGTTGTTGGGAAATCACTTACTGTTTTGGGATTTTACTATTTTGGTGTTGATTCTATCTTTGAGGAAGTTGCGGGGTTTTCTCCATTTATGGTTTCCCCGAGGAAAAACACTGTGTTAATTGTCTCTTGTGTTTGACTGTTGTACTTGTTATTCTCTCAGTTAAAGATCCTAATAATTCTAGCTTAATGTTGAAAAACTAACAATGTATAATACCTTCCGAGTTAAGGGGGAGTGTTAAAGTATTGTAACTTCAGAAGATATTCTATTGTACTTTTTGTTGTATTCTCCTTCAAAGATTTTATTCCTCCATTCAAAGATGTCCTTGATATAATTGGTCATGTAAAATTCATGAGGTAAACTCTTCGTTGTAATTCATGGAAATAGTACCCAAAAAAGTAATATATAAAATGTATTTTGAGTCTTCCTAGGTAAGTCAGCTTGAAATAGAGAACCTAGATGACCTAGTTAGTTATTTGTATCACTCGCCTAATGAATATAAATATGTGAGGCACCTATCTCATTCTTACACACCTTACATTCAAGCATTGCGCAAGAGAAAGAGAGAGAGAGTGAGTGAGAGAGAGAGAGAGAGAGAGTATATCGTGGAAGAGGAGCAACTATTCTTGTTCTTTGGGTTTTACATTGTACTTGGTCAAATTCTATACTGAGGAAGTTTTGTGGGGTTTTCTCCCTTGTGGTTTCCCCAAGGAGAATCTTTGTGTTCTCTTATGTTGATGTACTTTTCTTTCTTTCAGTGATCCTTTTCTTATGGTTATAATGTTATGATGCTAAATCTTGTATATCTTGTATAACCAGTAAAAATATAACACTACAATGGTATCAGGTATTAACTTCGATTAGTTTCAAGGATTTAATTATGCATGAGCTAATATTTGATTTATAGAGATATCTAGGGTTTAACCTCCAATAATTTCACCTATAAAGAACCAACCATATTCATGATTTAGCTTGCAGGTTATAAGAATTATAAATATACAAATCTAGGTTCAAAGTTTATTATGACGCTTTATAATCAATGAACCCTATTCATACTCAATTTATTCAATACATTTGAGCAGTAGTACAGATCAATCTGTGCTCCATACTTCTTGTAAACTTCATGCATATAGTTATACCTTCAAATCTACAGTTCTGACCTTTAAGAATTCCAATGTACATAACCTTATTCAATTTTATCTCAGATTTCAACCAACGCATGAATACATGTTTCATTAAAATCTACATATCAGATTTAGGCTATAGCGGTATACATATTTTGATTAATTCCAAGAACAATTCTAAAATAACGGATTCACATTTAAACTAAAATTAGTACTATATGCAAAGGGTTTATATTAGCGCTTCTAGGAACTTTGTTAATGCTACCGAGAACATATAAGGACCAATTATATTTTAGATCTATCCATTAATATTGAACATTGACACAATTACATATATATAAACAAATATACACAGTAAAATTCTATGAATGGAATAAATAATCATTTGTATGATGGATCTATACCAAACAATATGCTCAAACTAAATTATACAGAGTAAGATGCACTTCCATATGGTTGTAACTCTCTGTATCCTTGGATATCTTAGATGGAACAATAGTAACAAACATTTTTAACCAATCGATTTAAAAACTTCACCCTTTCACCTGTAATAAGAGCAAGTAAATCTTAGGTCTCAACATTTGAACCATGCTCCCATACCATGTGTAACGACCCTCCAAGGGGTCCAACAAATACAACTAAGGCATGCATATTTTCCAATAAATTGATCTCATCTAAGAAAACTTTAAACATATATTGATGGTTCTTTTAATTCGATCTTCTAATATCCCATAAAGCACTAATTTAAATTTCATCATTGCACATGCATAAAAGCCTTAAGATCTGCCTCGAAGGTACAAATAGTTTTAATAACTCTAATTTATCAAATAAAAATAATTTTAACAATAGTAGAATACCTGTTGATATCACTATTTGTTGTCGTTTGAGGACGAGGACAAAGGTTGTTTTGTCATCACTCTACTGCAGTTGTTGTCATTGGATTGCCAATCATGCCAGATACACCAATTTCATCTATACCATACCCTGACGGGTACTCTCCTTCCCTCGGGACCCTTGAGCTCGATGTTGATGACAATACCTTGATAGCAATGGAAGTACAATGCCAGGATGCTAGTAGGAGGCTCCCAACCCCACTCACATCGTATTGAAACACACTCTTCCACATTCGCCTTAGAGACACAAAATTGGTCCGGGCTCCAAACTATGGCAATACCAAAGAAGAAGAAGAAGAATCTCCCCCCATTCTTCCATTTCTTTAGATTTTATTAACCATTTCGTTAATTCCCATGCATCCCATGCACCACTTTTAGTTAACTCTTTAGTTTTCCTTAATTAATTTATTTATTTATTTTATTTACCAACCCGCTTTTTAGTTATCTTTAGTTCTGTGATATTTTCTTATTAGTTAGGATTTCACTTTAGTTCAAGTTCCTTAATTTACTCGGTTAACTGATTTCTTAATGTAGCTTTATTTCAGTTTATTTATCCTTATTTATTTATTTATT
>LPNX010500743.1:0-21269 GCA_001517045.1 Pseudotsuga menziesii | reverse complement strand
ATATATATTGATGGGGGCGGAGCTCTACGGTGAGGGGAAACAGTGCGCAACGAAATACCCGAGGTATCGATCCCAGACAGAGTGATTATTAACACTTCTTTCCATTTTCTAACTCTTAACATGTGGAAAGTTACTAACAAAATGATGATAGATGAGGTGGAATATGATTCAAAATCATCGGGCATACCTATATTCGTGCATTCATTAAATATGGTGAAGTCACAGCAGGAGGTTAGGTTGCCATCCACACTTGAAACACCAAAGCTCGGAGGTCGACACCTCATTAATCGATAGAAAAGGTGGAAATCATAAATAGTAAGGTGAACGGGAGCCAAAGCAAGGAAAACCTCTACTTCATTAACAGTGGGAAAGGACATAGAGCTGACAGACTTACCGAAGTATTTGTCTCTGGCTTTGGTCAGACGTTTCTGTGGGAAAACAGTCACCCCGGTTTTGACCCTATGGTATTTAATTGCATATGATGTGAATATTGTATTAAAGCATGGTGTGGAGCTCAAGGCAAAGGCCCCACCATGGGTTTAGTGTTTGATGTTTTCGATGATTAAAATCGATGTCGATGGTTTATGTGCTAGCCAAGCACAATGTTTTTTGAGACATCATGTAAAATGCAAATTAATAAAATACCACAACTAGCTATGCATCGCAACATTAAAGAGACGGGGGCATGATTTCACAAGGTATAGGGAGGGGGAATTATTCAACCTTGAGCCATTGGGGAAAATCCAAATGTCTAAGGTAAAACCCATAGAGTGGTCAACTACCCCTTTTTGTCTTTTGTATCTAGTCACCTCTAGGTTGGTGGAGAAAGCTATTTCCTTGGGATGAAGAAGATATGGAGGTCAAATTCGAATTTGGGAGGTCACCCATTTTTGGAAAGTGTGTTTTTGACTTGTGGGGCAAGTAAATGCTTGGGAAGGCATGCACAAGCCATTATGCAACCATGCCTTTCATTTCCTCACCCATTCCATTCACATGGAAGCTCTCTCAAGAAGCAGCAGCAGGAGGAAGCTCTCTCCCTCATGTTTGGATGTCGTTTCTCCATTTCGGCATGCCCAAAAATTGATTTGGGGTTTTGTCGAGTGAATGTGCAACAATGATGGATGATTCGGGGGTTTCTAAGGGGCGTTTTGTCCTCCTCACGCAGTAGGATCTTGCCGAGTAAGTACCTCCACGGTTTTCTATTAGTTCTCTATTTTTGCATACCCGTATTTTCATTTGTGGAGTTGTGCAGCAAATGGGCAAAGGAGACCCACGATTTGGGCATGGATGGGGGTTGTATCAGCCTCTACAATGCCTAGAAATGTTTGTGAGACCAGATTTTACTCACAGGGTGTTTTTCCCCAATTTTTACCAGTTTGTTCATGGTTGCAAAACCGTTTTTGGTTTGTTGTGCATTTTCCCTCACATGGGCAGTCGTTTCTTTCAATTTCCCCAGACTGGGAATTCATTTTTGTAAAGATCGATGGGTAGGCTCCCTCCCCCATGATTTGGATGCATTTCCCTGTTGTTTCCAAGTTGGAAAACATTTTGTGGTAAGGCTCGATGAGTGGAAGAAGAGACCCACATTTTCTTAGGTGTTGTTGAGTCCGTTTTGGCCACATTAGGGCCAAAACCTCCTTGGAAATTGAAATTACGTTCAGGGGGTTGTTTTACCCTTGTTTCCTTTTCCATTTTGGTTCCCTGGAATGTTTTGTTCATACCCAATCGTTGTGTATGATTGTGTTTGATTAAATGGGTTGATTATGTGTTTGATGCAAGTGTGGCTTGGCTGGAAAGGTCCAAGGAACCCATGTATTGTTGGCTAGTTGCCTTAGTAGTGTGTAAAACCCAATTTCTTATTGGCTTGCTTGGGCAGTCTGTGAATCCCAATAGTGTGTTGGATTGACTTTGGACGATTTGGTTTTGGGTTATGTGTGAGCCTGTTATCTCCTTAGTGCCTTGTGGAATCATGCCCAGCTTGGGGGTGGCAGTGATGCTGAGAGATTGATGAGCACGCTGGCTTATGGTTGGGTGGAACGTTGCAACGACGTAGCTAGTTGCAGGCCAACTTATTTTCCAGATAAGTATTCTCTTGTATTTAAATCTGTAAATGTATTTCCATCGTAGACTATCATGAACATGTTAAATGCTTGAACAGGATTAACATTGCTTGTTTTATTGAGTATGAACAGCATGTATGTGTTGAATGAAGTGTATGCTTTCGCTGTAGATTGAATGGTTTACGCATCTATGTATGTATTTATGATCAATGCATTTTAATTATTATGTTTTAATGTTCATGAGGCTATTTCGCCTGATTGACAGCAGCGGTGCGTTGGTCATGTCCTCTCCATCGTCGGTATGAGGGGTGGGGACGTGACAAAAACTATGGGAAAGGTTGCGTTGCGTAGGTGGATGGAGGATAATTGAACCTCCCACCTGCAACAAATGTCGGTTTTTCATATTCTCTCCCGTGGATGGATTCTGTTCAAAGTTAAAACGGAGGAATAAAGACAAAAGTTAATGAACAATTCATGGCAGTGGGAGCCCCCTTGGCTGATATTTAAAAAATGGAAGGTTTATTTTGAAGCGGACAGAGAACCATAGAACGTACAACAAATATGGACAATATTACCTGGTCTTCTGATGATGTTCTAGAAAAAGGAAATCCTGGAAGCATTTGGAGGAAGTATAGGTAAGTTCATATCTCTGGAAGAAAATTGGGAACAAAAAGTAGACAGAAGATGCGCTAAAATCTTGATCAAAGTCGACTTATGCGATGGCCTATTCAAAGAAATATTGCTGGAGTTACACGGTATCTCGTGGAAGTAAAGGTTGAATTACTGGAAGATACCATTTCGGTGTTTTTCTTGCAGACAAGTTGGCCATGTTGTAAGATACTTCTCGAACACTGGAACCAATTCTGTAAATTAAGTGCGGCACAAAAAAATGTGGGTTAAGAAGGAAGTTTAAAGCATCAATGAGGTCCAGAATAACGTCAGAAAATGAAAAGGTGGCGAACATGGAGTGCCTCATGCAGAAACGGTTACACGTATGAACCCTGGTAAGATGGAACCCCCCCTCAAAATTCTCCCTTCTATCAAAGTTGTAAATATCCTGAAGCAAGATCTTAACTCTTCAAGGACAGAGGTTGATATTAACATAGACAGTGCGGTGACACCCGTAAGTGTTCAGGAAAACAAGGACATGTGGTAAATCCTAGGAAATGTCATAGGAAAGGTGGAATCCCCTCTAAACTTGCACTTTTGTTAGCTCCAGGCCACATGGAGACAGAAGAAGTAAAGGAAGAATAGAAGAATACTCACAGAATGATGATGTACATTTTTTACAACCATTTTTGTGTAAGCTAAAACATTTTAAGAAGAGAATAGCAGCCAAAATAGGCATGAGGATGAATACAAGAAAATTTGTATGAAATTTTTGTAAAGATAAGACAAGAATGTCTTCAAAGTGCTTAGGGTGACATCCCTTGTAATAATTTTGATGTAAAGAAAGTTCCTCAGGAATAGTTCATGATCACTCTTTATTTATGGTGATGGATATTTTCCTATTGGAAGATATATATATAACATAAAGTTCTTTATTATCAAATTACTATTCCCCTTAATTAAAATAGATGTTGATTACCGCCGCATTCTCATCCCAACCAGAATTATCAAGGTGTTATTATCCCAACATGCCCTTCCAATAATTCCTACAGGCAGGGAGTTGCTTATGATGACTAAGCCAATGTTACCTCATTTCTCCAACCTTGTGAAGAGACAGGTGGTTCCTATGGAATAAGGTTGAATCCCTATTGCATGCCCCCCAGTGATAATCTTCGTGAGTGATAGACTCACGACCTACCCTCATGGCACATGCATTTGATGAAATAGATTTTTACTCACTCTATTCAAAGTTCATCGTGTCATCTAATTTGCTAGTATTACAATTATAATTTTTCATCCCCATCACCTGATGTGGATCGATTGGCAATCACAATCCCATCATCTGCACATAAAACATCATGTCCATCAAATATTCTAAACAAGATTTCAAACATAATATAAATATAGAATTTACATTAATTTGAAGGTTATCGACTCATTCAAAGTCCATGCACATCATACCTCATATGCATCGAACATATCATAAACAAGATTGATATCACTTGCCATAGTCGACAACTGGGCTAGATTCTTTGCAGACTGATGTTTTCTTGTGGTCCGTGTACCTTCCTTTCCCATCACACTTGACAAACCATCAGAGTACATGTTACATAAAGTTTGCCAATAAAACATTCTACAACTTTTCATCCTTGTTGATACTTCACATGATTCTTCATTTCACAGTCATAATATCAATGCATTCACATTTGACCAAATTTCAGCATCATTCTCATAGTCATAATTTACTCATCAATATGTCAGATAAATCTTCTTAGGTCATATCTCATCAGTAGTTAATTGTTTCACACATGTCCAGGTCATCTGAAACCAAATGCCCTCAATAGTACATCCATACAAGGTTTTATATTCGAAAATAATAAATAGTCAGGTCATTCGTCATAGAATTCCCTCAAGTAGTAGTTATTCCTATCTCACGAGTCAGGGTAAAAACAGGGTGCTACACATATAATGGATACAAAGCCACATAATACATGCATATTATACTTAAGCTCCATGGTATATCTCATACAAACATCCCATAAATAATGAAAAGATATAACCCATACCTAATCCCTTTCTATACAATAGTGATAAAGCAAAACAATGAATAGACAATAGGAAAACTGCATTAATAACAAATTGTGAACAACTAGAATAAACAAACAATAATGAACACCATTCCTAATAGTACCTATAGAAAATCCAAATGAAAAATTACATAGAAACCATCACTTCATTCTTATATATGAAAATGAAAACATAAATACACCATCCATAATCCTAGTACATATATTCACCCATTTGAGTGAAATTGTTTCCTTTTTCTTCACCCATGACTACCGCATAGGACTATTGTTTTCATTTTTTTGTTACACCCTTCCTCCCACATAGGACTATGGTGAATATAGATAAGACCAAGGTAGTCACATTCTCCCTCAAAATCAAACAAATAAAACCCAAGTAACCTTTAAAAAAATCCATTGGATATTGTTTAAATCTATAATTACTTAGGTTTAGAGTTGAATGAAAGTCTAATATAAGAAGCATGTACAAGAAAGAGGCTATAGGGAGGGTGGAAGGAAATATTCCTACTATAAATGAAATTTTAAATAAAATAAAAATGTGTAATTTGAGAATCGTCAATTCTCTATTCCATACATTGGTAATACCATTGATTTTATACTAATGTGAGAAACGGGGCCCTAAAATATTAGTAAGGGAAGTATAACTTACTAGATGCACACTCATTAGAATGAAAGGTGGAGGAAGTGCATGTCTAGGAATCATACTTACACACTGTTAAAGTATTGTAACTTCGAAAGATATTCTATTGTACTTTTGTTGTATTCTCCTTCGGAGATGTTATTCCTCCATTCATAGATGTCGTTGATGTAATTAGTCATGTAAAAGTCAAGAGGTAAATCCTTCGTTGTGAGACGAGGCAATAGTGTTATCCTATAAAACGACACTTATCCGCCTGAGTACTGACACTCAAAGCATCGGTACACAAAAGGACAAAATGGATAGAAGTTGCTAAAAACCTATAAATGAGCATGTTCCTTGATACATCTTGTTCCTTCTAGCCTTTCCCATATTTTCTAAATTGCTTAAGGTGTAATCACGAAAATTGACATTGCATATCGTGAATCATTAGCGGGTATTAATATATACAACCCGCGATTACATGATCACATTTTTCATTCACATGTTTCCTTCATAAAAGGTGTGGTTCACTCGCGACTTGCTAGTATTCATACCCGCGATAACCCTAAGCCAAAAGTTAAAAATAAAAACATGTTTAGTTAGAGACAGTTGGGCTCGTAATCATAACATTCCCAACTTCCCTAACCATCTCAACCTTCGTAACTCCTCTAATTAATCAAGTATAAATAGAGGGGAGGGGTTGAGGCTAAAGAGATATCTCAAGAGAGAAAGGTTATGCTGGAGGAATACCCTTGGAGATTTGCAGCAGTTGACCTCAGTTCCTTGGATAGCAAAGGAGGACTTGTATCAAATATAGGTTGTATATTTCATCATTGCTTATCAATAAAGAGAGATTTTCTTCCAAATTGGTGCACCAATGTTCTTATGTGTTATGATTCATGAATTATATTGTTGTCTTATTGTAATCATAATATTTCATTAATCTCTTATATAACATTTAAGATTCTGCATGAAGGCATCTATCTCTTTTGTAGGTGTGAAGATCCCTTGGAGTTGCTGGAGCATTTGGATTGAAGGTGAAAGCTTGGATCGGCCTTCATAAACAAGGTACACTAGCTTTCTACCCTATTTCTCTTTCAAATTTCTAGATAGTTGTACGTCTACAAGTTTGATATTGGTATGTTGGTGACCCCAGACCTTTAGTTCATAAGGTATATTTTCCTTGAATAACAAAACTGGCGACTCTATTGGGGAGTCTAACCTGTTTTGGATATGTTCTCTAGCTTTTTCCTGTCCAGTTTGCTATGTTTGATGTTGTAAGTGTTTTGCTTGGTTTTTACTTTCGGTTTGTAGTGTTTCATGCTCAGGATCCTTTAGTCATTTCTTTTTCTTTTGGAAACATTTGACTGTAACTGTGGGTTGTCAATACCTGTAGCCGTGAGTGCCATGGTGTATTCATGGGTTGACTATATATACAGTCGTAATCCAATCACGGGTTTTCTTAGTGGCAGTCATAATTTCCTGTAGGTATAGGTCAGACTGCTAGGGTTTTTCCTGTTCTTTGATTTTTGACTTCTCAAATGTTGGTAAGGTTCCTTCTTTAGCATTTTGTTGTTGGTGGTGGTGTATGAATTTTACTTTTACTTGTTGATCAAGTGTTTTTTGAGTAGGTTAGGGGTGAATCCTCTTTTTGTGGATGTGTTAGGTCTTTCCTTCATGGATATTTGGTTTGAATGCTTGTGTCTGTATAGGTTACTGGTGTCTGAGAGTCCTTTTAGGACACTCACATACCTTGCATTGTTGTTGTAGTGGTCTAGGTTAGTCATTTTTACCAATTCTTGATCTATTGGTCTTACCAAGTCAATAGTTATGTCCAAGTTAGGGTTTGAGAAATATTTTGTTTACTGGTTGAAGATTGTTACTGTAAAGATATGACTATTAGCATTTTCATTTATATACGTTCAGATTACTTCACTTGCCTAGGTACATTTTAATTGCATAAAATTTTTGAGTTCTTTGAAAAGAAAGACAAAAGGAAGTTTCATTTGCATAGATTTGCATTAGTTGTTTTTCCATTATTTTTAGGAAAATCAAAATATTAAAGTCTTGTGTTTTTCAAAATCATTTTAAAAAAAGGATCCATTAGTTTCATTTAAAAAGAAAAAGGAAAAAAAAAAAACATTGTCAGTTGCATTCATTTTGAAATTTATACCTCATTTGCTTTCACATGTTGATTCCAAACACCATTCAATCCCACTCCACTACCTATGAGTAATAAAGCCATAAAAAGAATGCTTAACTTAAAATTTATTAGTAATCTTTCTTTTTATAGGTTCGATCATCAACTGGCTTGGGCTAGGTTCTTGGACTAGGAGATTTTAACTGTCCAAGAGCACTTTGATTTCAGACATATTGGTCTATATTTAGGTAATACCACTTCTACGAGGGATAATCTTGAAATATCCTATAAAACAAGAGTCAAACATGAGGCCACAAGAGAACTTGGTTGCGGAGATAACCCTCCAATTCCTTGTTTGATCGTATACCAATATTGTTGTGTGTACGGGGGTTCTATCAATACCACTTATTGGTTCGCGTGAGGTGTTGGTATTGTTAGTATTTCGAGCTTAGCTACCCTGCCCATGCACATCGATCAGGCCAGTGACTATTCCATCGGACTCTTGTTGTAGATTTGGTAGCCTTACTCTCCAGACACTAGGTTCTTACAAAGGTGGCATTGGAAGGCTATTTCTAGTGCACCTATGGTGGAATTGGAAGGTAACCTCGGTTGATAATTTGGGAGGGTGGTTGGGTGATTCCAGTGCTTGCACCCAGGAAAACTCTTCACGAGATGCAAAGTAACCATTCTTCAATATTCACTGGTTGGATCTAGGCCCTAATCATCCTAGAATTTCCTTTGGAAGGTGTATATTTTACTTCGTGTGTCTATGATACTTAGGAAAATTTTAGTGTGTTCTCTTTGGTTTGTTTGTGTTTTTGTTGGGCTTTAGGTGTGTGAGTCATATTTTTAGTTGTGGAGGACCATCCTCTTCATAGGTCTAGAAGGTTGCAAAACCTTCCTCGATATTTTATAGTGGAGCCTCCACCGCCACCTCAAAGGTGGAGATTTGACACAAATGGTTCTTTCGAACCAACCGGAGTTAGAGAAGTTTCAGGTGAACCGAAACTTAGACTTTCTCGGGAAGAAACCCCACCGGTAGAGATAGAAGGCTTGCAGGTTGATGAGTTTGCAAGGAATTATAACACACCTCTAACTGATCTTAACGATCTTGTAATAGTCCAATTCCTTCCTTTTAGTTCTTCTATTTTTGGTATTTGTTTGATTCTTGATATGTCTAGTACAGGAGAGGGTATGTCTACCCCTACTTCAGCCATGTTGGCTGGTGGAGTCTCACCTCCCCAGGTGAGTTCTCCAAGACCTAGTGCATCTATTGCACCTCTTTATTCAAGTGCTCGAGTGGTCAATCCCTCATCACCTTCTAATGTTATAGTTCAGTCTATTGGGGTGATCACTGGGATTCCTTGTGTACCTTTTACTTTGTCTCCTTTCATGCAGAGTGCTCAAAGTGGTCCAAGTGGGTCCACTTTGTTTTTCCAGGGATTTCCATGGAATGGAGGGAATATTCCTCCATCCACACCTTATGTAGGCCCATCACCTACTTATGTGGGCATGTCATCTGGAAACCCAAACACCTTCACAGGTTACCATTTTCAGACTTCCAGTCAGGTTTCGGCTGCCCCTTTTGGGAGCTCTCCCTTTTCATTGTTTAGTGGACGAATTTATGCTCCTACTTTTCAAACTCCAATTTTAGCTAGAGCAGGCCAAACCACTTATCACACACCATAATTCAACAATCGTCTGACTTTTCGGGTGGAACCCTTTTCAAAATAGTGCTACGACATCACAGCCGGTGCCTGGGGGGAACCCCACCTTTTCTTTTGAGATCCCTAGGGAAGGTACTTCCACACCCCAGAATCCTCAATATCAAACCCCGGTTAGGCTGAAAATTATTTTCCTAGCAACATTAAACCTGCCAAAATTGTCTAAACTCATGAACGACTCCATGTGTCACAATGTGGTATGGCCACCTGTACCCATCAAACTGCCCTCATACATCCCAAAGTTTGAAGGGAAAATTGGTGAGGATCCAAGTGCTCACATCACCACATTTCACCTTTGGTGCTCTTCCAACTCACTGAACGATGACTCTATTTGGTTGAGGCTTTTTCAGAGAACGTTAACCCATGTAGCAGTTAAATTGTACATAGAAATTTTGTATGTCGCATATGATAGCTTTCTTGATTTAGTAACCATTTTTCTAAATCACTTTCAACTTCCTTCCTGGTATGATGTTGGTACAGACTTGTTGTCGAATTTTTGATAGAACAAGGCCACACACATATCCAATCATATCCAGGATTGGTGAAGGATAAATAGTATTATTAAAGCCACCATCCCTCCCGAGTTCTTGTTGGATTGGTTCTTGAAATCTATATTGCCTTATATTTCTAAGGACATATCCACATCGGGGGTTATCACGGAGGAAGAGGCAATCCTCAGGGCCCAACAGTTAGATCTGATATATGCTCCACCATAGATTTTATATGAAATTATCCCTGATGCATCAAGGTCTACGAATGACCAGGAGAAACCCAAGCTTGGACCCCATGTCAATGGTGTGGTTAGTTCAGTAGGTACTCCCACAGTAGAATCACTGGCCAAGAAACTCCATGAGTTGTCAGTGAAACAATATGCAGCAGAGACAGCTAAGGCTACTACTCCCTCACCGCAAAGTGCGAATTTCTATTCTACACAATCTTCCCAAAATGGCAATCAACAACCCGGTAGGAAAAAGAAGAAAGGGAAGAAGGGTGATGGAAACCAAAACAAACAAAATCCCACAAATAATGCTGAGGGGGGCAATAAATACAAGAAGAACGTTAAGTTTCCTTGCAAGTTGCGCTAAGGAGACCATCTTACTTATCAATGCCCCTTAATGGAACAAGCATAGAAATTGCTTAAAACTCAACAATCAGTTGTCCTGAAGGATCCCTTTCCCCAAGGAAAGAATGCAACTTCTTCTTCGAAAGATTCCAAGGGCACAGCTAGTTCTCCTACTGATCACAATTATATCAAAATGGTCCGAACCAGTAATTTCCTTCAAACAAGAAACAAAAATTATGAATCGAAGGCTCAGGATAAAGGTAAGTCTACTATTGAGACTTCATCCACTCTCACCATTGAGAACCCGGCTGAACCAATTCCCAAGATACCGAAAGGTGTCTTCAAGAAAACATTCCACAACCCTAATGCTACGGATGCTTCTAACTACTCTGTGGTAGAATACTTATCTCAAACACCTTGTGTGATGTCAGCATTGGAGGTGCTACAGAGCTCCTTCTCAAAGGGATGCACTCTTGAAATCCATAGGTAGTATGGACTCAGTGAGGCTGTTGGAAAAATTTGATCTTTCTGATGTTAAAATACGCCTGCCATACCATTTGGCCTTGTCAATCGATGTTGTCCATGGAGGAAAAACCATTGAATGAACTGTGGTTGATGAAGGTGCTTCTGCGTGTGTCATTTTGATGTCTTGTTGGAAATCCTTGGGATCCTCAGAGTTGGTCCCATCAAACACTCTACTTACTACTTTCAATGGAATATCTTTTCGTCCGCATGGTATCCTACCATCTTTCGAAATAAAGTTTGTGGGGAAAGCAGTGTCTGTTGAATTTGAAGTGATCAATGCTCCCTTGAACTATAATCTATTGTTGGGGAGAAGTTGGAATTATTCCATGTGTGATATTCCCTCGTCTATTTTTTGAGTTGTAGTGTTTCTGCATGAAGGGAATTTGGTTACAGTTGACCAGCTCAGTTTCACTTGGAAAGGCCATTTGGAAACTAATGAGTCCATGGTACCATTTATCGATCAATCAAAACCGACAAATGAGAGCTTGGGGTTGGAATGTATACATCATTGATGGGGATATTCGATATACTAGACCCTGTTAACTACTTAGGTTCAAGGAGTGTCAGGAAGTCCATCGCGACGGTTGTAGATAGAACTGGCCCCTGGGTCCTCCCTTCGCGAGAAGATCCTCAAGTGCCCTTATCACTGGTGGAAGTAGCTTATCAAGTTATATTTAATGCCATTTCTAATTCCAACGGGACTCTTTATTCAGTATCAGACGATTTAGACGAAGCCTATCCAGCCGCCTGGGAGGAGAACTCTACATATTCCTATGATTGCTTGGATATGGATTTTCCTTTAGATGAAGCCATTCTGTAAGCTATGATTGGACGAGAAAATATTTGTGAATACCTTCACCACAAGTCCTTCTTCCTTCCAGAGTTAAGCAAGATTGAGAATTCAAAGTTCAATGTGACACTGGAAAAAGGTGTTGATCTATCGATTAATCCTTTACCCAAGGAGGGAGTATTTTCCGAGGGGAATACGGAAAATATCTCTACTACCATTCCGATCAATATTTTTTCAAAACCTAACATCATGGAAAATGTTCATATTGGCGCAAACCATTCTCTGGAAGATATTGCCATTTACACTTCCTTATTTAAGTAATTTTGCGACGTCTTTTTCTGGTCATATGAGGATATTACAGGCATTGATCCATACATAGTTGAACATGAGATCCATACCTACCTTGACACGAAACCTGTTCAATGGAATCTTAGACCAATAAATCCATGGAAAGTGGAAGCCGTCAAGTTTGAAGTGGAAAAATTGTTGAAATATGGGTTTATTTACATGGTAACTCTAACATAATGGGTATCCAATATTGTTCTAGTTGATAAAATAACAAGGGATTATACGCATTTGTACTAATTTTTGTAACTTAAACAAGGCATGTCCCAAGGATAACTACCCCACACCATTCATCGATCAGATTATTGATGCTTATGTGGGTAGTGAGGTATTTTTGTTCATGGATGGTTTTTCAGGATATAACCAAATTCAAATAAAACCGGAAGACCAGCATAAAATAACCTTCATTTGTCCTTAGGGAACCTTCATGTATAAGAAAATTCATTTTGGTTTAAAAAATGTCAGAGCTACCTTCCAGCGGGAAATGAATTTTGTTTTCCACGATATAAAGAATATCATCGAACATTACTAGGATGATCTACCTTCCCATTCTCGCAAGAGGAAGGACCATCCAGACCATCTTTGTATGACTTTTGAACGATGCAGACACTATAAGATACGCTTGAATCCCCACAAGTGTGTTTTCTGCGTTAAGTTGGGGAATTTACTAGGGTTCATTTTGTCAAATAGAGGAATATAGGTGGATCCATTAAAAGTTGAGGCCATTGTAAATCTTCCTCCTCATCGTTCTATCAGGAAAATGCAGAGTCTGCAGGGGAAATCCAATTTCCTTCGATGGTTTATAGTCAACTATATCAATATTAAAAAGGGTTTCATGCACTTGTTGAAACAATACACCCCATTCCTGTGGGATGAAACCGCACAACACGCTTTCAAGGCTTTACTATCGACTCCTCTCTTACGTCCTCCAGATTACACTAAATATTTTATATTGTATTTGGTCGCATCTGAGTTGGCCATAGGAGTATTACTAGTTCAAGAAGACAATGAGCTCCAAGAGCATGTTGTCTACTACCTTAGTTGAGCAATAGCGGGACCTAATCTTAGATACTCGCACGTTGAGAAGTTGGCATTGGCGACAATCTCTGTCGTTCAGAGGATAAGACACTATATCTTGTTGAGGAAAACCGCATTGGTTACAGATGTGAATCTGTTCCAATATGTTTTATCCCAATTTTTAATCGAGGGCAAATTTAATAAATGGATAGTCATTCTTCAATAGTTTGACTTGGATTTCCAGTTTGAATTGGATTGATATCGGAGTTCCCTATGGAAGAGACTATAGTGGTGGAAGAAGACTCATTCCTAAATGAGTATATATTTTTAATTTCAACCTCTGATCCCTAGTATGGAAATATCCTAGAATATCTCCAGACTCTTAAGTGTCATGTGTCATTCTCGCGGGAACATCGACGTAAGTTACGGGTTAATGTGAAAAAATACCTTATCATCAGTGATACCTTTTATCGATGAGGGGTGGATTATATTTTGCGTCGGTGCCTCACCCTCGAGGAGGCAGAGCATTTCCTAAATGATTCCCATAGTGGAGCCTGCGGGGGCCATTTATCTAGGTTAGAAACGGCCCAGAAGATTCTACGTGTCAGTTATTTCTCGCCCACTATCTTTAAATATTGTGTGGAAACTGTAAAGCATTGTCATCCTTGTCAGCTCTACACCAAGAAGATGCGGTCACACCCTACTCCTTTATTTCCCGTCATCGCGTTAGGTCCCTTCACCAAGTGGGAGGTTGATTTCATGATGTATAACCCAGTTTCTACTGGGGGGCACAAGTATATCATCGTCATTGTAGACTACTTTACGAAGTGGGAAGAGGCAATTGCTACCTTTAAGCTCGATGGCGAAACAACAGCTTATTTCATTTTCAACCAAATCATTACCAGGTTTGGCATACCAAAGAAAATTGTCAGTGATCGTGGCATTCATTTTCAAAATAATATGATGACTAAGTTGACCACCATGCTAGGGTTTAGGAAATATCATTCATCTTCCTTTTACCCTCATCTGAATGGACAAGTAGAGGCGGTTAATAAGACCTTGAAAACCATCTGAAGCTAACAATCAACGCAAAAAGGATCAAATTGGCATATCATGTTGTACCCTACACTTTGGGCATACTGGACTAATGTTAAGACTACTACTGGTTTCTCGCCTTTCTAGCTTGTTCATGGGGTGGAAGCAGTTACACCGGTTGAGTGGGAGATACTATCCCTAAAAATTGGTGTTCATATGCTTCCTGACACTACTGATATTGAAGAACGTTTGGTTCACTTAGAGGATATAGATGAATAGCGCAGAGATGCACTGACTACAAATGAGGTTCATAAGAATCGGGTCAAAAACAAATACGATAAAGTCGTTAAACCTAGAGTTTTCTCTGAGGGAGAGCTTGTCTTGCTTTGGGATCAATACAAGGAACCCCTGGGGGTAGGAAATTTTAATTCCATGTGGTTGGGCTCGTATGTCGTGTTGAAATTTTTAAAGAAGGGAGCTTATGAATTAACTAATTAATATGGTAATAAGCTGTCGTAGCCCAGAAATGGGCTCTAACTGAAGAATTATTATGCTTAAGCACAGTACTTTTTCTTGTATTATTATTGTATGTTCATGTAAAATAGGTCATTGAATAGTTAGTGTTTCTTACATAGTCTGTTGGTTGTTTTAGATGTCATCTGAGTGGTTCATAGGTTTTGTTGATAGTGCCAGCCATCACACTTGTAATCTGGCTTCAGCTGCCTGGGTTATTTATGCACCCTCGGGAAAACTAGTTGCCTCTTTTGACGCTTGCTTAGGTCCTGTGACTAATAATGTGGTTGAATACAGTGCAGTCATTGAAATATTATGGGATGCTACATTACGTTGCATTACCCGTCTAGAGGTCAGGCTTGACTCATAGCTCATGGTTTCCCATCTTAATGGTGACTATCAGGTGCGAAACACTACCTTACTACGTCAGTTTTTACGTGATAGGTTACTTGAAATAAATTTTGAATACATTTCATACAATCATATTTCAAGAAATTGGAACAGAATTACTGATGCATATGCAAATTATATACTCGATTGGAAATTAACACATACATTGTAAAATAAAATATACAGACACATTTGAAGCACATTTACATAACCAGATATATATTTATATGTGTGTGTGTGTGTGTGTGTGCAAAAATGTGTCCATAGATACATTGAGTATGATCTGAAGATCCTATCATAAGTACACCAAAATACAAAAATAGGATCGCAATCCATAAAATGCCTAGATGTAGGGTTGATCCTCAGCCTCTACGGTTGTGAATGCCTCTACAGCCTCTCGATAACAAAGTGTGTCTCTATTTACCCTTCTGAGAAGGTGTAACTAGGACGGAGGAACCCCAACTACATGCTCATGCATCGCCATAGGGATCTACTCCATCCTGAGTGTGGGGAAATCCTAGGTTAGCCTGGCCAGCTTCCCCTCTACCACAAGAAGCATCACATCATCTCCACTGATCTCCATAGGCCACGCAAAAGTCCTGGGATTTTCGTCAAGCCGGACTAGTCCAACATCTGCATATAAACATAAAGAAGGTCAAACTCAATTACATATGTATATATAATTTTATGAACAAGATATCATAAAAAATCAAATAATGAAAAAGTAAAAAGTCATACCTATCTCTCCCCATGCTCCTTCAGGAAGGAGGATGAGTACTGGATCACCCCTAAAATCTAATCCTGCATAGGGGAACTGCTCAAAGAAGGTACCTGTCTACTCCACCTGGAGTAGAAGTCATCTTCATATCCGCTCGGGATCCCACTGCCACCACCCTATCGGAGGAAAATATCTCCCCACCATGTGAGTCTAGGATCACTGGGTGGGCATGGTGGTAAGGTCACTGTGGGACTGAGAGCAGGAACCCTCTCAAAGAAGAATGAAACTAATATGCTAGCATATCTGAAGTTCTTCTTTTGACCCCTCCTACAGTCAAATAGTTTTTTATTCATAATTGGGATCAGTCCCGAACACCAATCGAACAGTGCACCCTGCATACACTCTACTGCTACATGCATATGGGTCAGTGTTGCTAAATGTAGCGCAAATGACCCTACAACTCTGAAAATGGTGCTTACCATGACTTTCAGTGGAAATCTGGTAATGTGTGCAATTAGGATTTGTGTCCCCAATTTTTGTGTCCTGGGAAAACAATAAGTATTGGCGTAATATTACACACTGAGTGAGTCACCGCCTCGGTAGGTGCCCTCCAGGTTCACAGGTTTCCCCCTGTGATATAAGTCTGTAATAAAGTAAATGTCATCTACGGTCAACTCCAAGGTTTCCCCTTGAAGGTCAAAGATCCCAAGCTCGTGATCCCATAAGTTCACTAATGCCTCCAGTAGATGGACTTGGGCACACATATTCAATGTGTAGTAGAACTTCAACAAACCACATCTTTGAAAAGCTTGCAAATTTAGAGGATCTCCCATGGCATCGCGATCCATGTCCTCGTGCTCCCATTCTCTCCATTCTAGCACCATGATTGCCTACCAAGAAAATATTTCCATTGTTAGATTCCATCAAAAATCCATCTCATTATTATTTTTTTGAAAAAAGACTAGCTTGCGTAGTACTCGCGGGTTGCATTGCAGGAAACCCGCAGTTGAAAGTCACGCTCGTAGGTCTAATGAAGGCCACCTGCGATTACCCTGGGATTCCTTTAGGGATGGCATTAAATCACTAAATTCACTATTAAATTTAAAATTGGAATGGATCAAATGAAAGAGGAGGAAGAGAACACCAACTTGCAACTTGCGGATTCGAATTGGGTCCACCAGATTGTCCACAACGATCAGTTGAAGTATGGAGGTAAAATTGCTAAATATAGTTAAAAATTCCAAATGGTATGTTTTGTTTTCATTTTGATCTATTTATAGTAAAAATTTAAATTTTTACCCACTTTCTATAGTTTAAATTCAAATTTGGTTATCGAAACTAATACCATGTGGTTTTCCTAGCTATTACAAGTCCTAGATGATCCAGAAGTTGATTTATGTTGCATATAGGGTAGGATTTGATCTTCATTGCATACTTTACACTCATACCTCATCCTTTATTAAACCCTAGGATCTCATTTCATCCATGCACTATGGTGTATGACCACTTTTTACCTTGTACACATCATTGTTCTTTTGTGGATAGGACCTTCTTTACATGGGTAACCCTGGTTTAGAACATTTACTTGTCTTTTTGGTACACATGCAGCAGTTGTGGTATGTTGTGCAAGCCTTCGTAGTTGTTTTTCATGACAAAATGAGCCTCATTTTGCATCTTTTTACCAAGCTATGCCCGTTTATAAGGCTCATCATCCTTATGGAGTTATCTTTAGGCCCTGGTCTGACTCCTTAAAAACAGACTGGACAGCCGAGTAAACTTGTTCGTTCAGACTCGTTACGGTAAATTGAACGATCATCTACATTGGTGGTGGGTTATCTCTTTTTCAAACCATGTAAATTATTCACGAGAAATGAACACTCTCTTTTCTTTTGAATTGAGAAGAGTATATTCAGGTGTAGGGTGATCTATTTTTCGTACCTGAAAGACTAAACTTACGGAAAAGGAACTCCCAATATGAGCTTAATTTTCTCTTTTTCGTGCTTTAGACCCTAACATGAAAAAGATTACAATTATACTTTATGTCTTTGTCATGCTCGCTAAAACCTAAAGAACAAAGCATTGATTTTACTATTGTAAGTTCCATTTCTCGTAAACAAATGGAACTTTCTGAGTGATATTGCCTTCCTTCACACTCGTTAAACTCAGGCTATATGCTTCTTTTGAAGGTGTGTCATTCTCGTGATAGTTTACCCCTTTTTCGTACCTTATCGACTAAGTACGAAAAAGGTATACCTTAGTTCTTCGAAAGCTAAGAGAGTTCTCTTGTGGATTGTTTTATACTTTTTCGAACTCAGGAGACTAAATTTACGAAAAAGCACCCCCTAGAGTCTTCTTTGGAGTTTTCAGACTCTCAAAACTATGAAAACACCAACGAGCATATACTAATTCGGACTCATAAAATCCATGAATCAATGACATATCAAGCAATATTCTCTCTCCTCTTCAAACTTGTCAGAAATGAAGAGAGAATCGAGTTTACTTTATTGGACTCATTAAAACTTAACAAGAAATAAAAGGAAGAATTTCACTCTTTGGGTTATAAGCAGTGGTAGCATGTCATCCTTGAACAAAGCACTCTTTGAAATTCTCGATACTCATGCCTCAGTTTTCCACTTCCATCTCAGCTACCACTTCGAGTGTTTACTCCTCCCCTTGTCCTTTATACATTGGGAATCTGATCATGTCTCCTACATGGAAGATAAGTCTAGTTGTCCTATCTGAAAGTCTAAATTTTCCTTGGGTCATCTCTGTGTCATGCTCAATGTTCAAAGATATTTACCTCTATCTAGTCATCATGATTCCCATCATCGTCATCTCTAAGAATTCCTTGTGTCTACCTTCCATCATCCAGTCTTCCAGTTACTCTTGAGATCTGTTGAAGGATTCATTTCCTTCCCCCTCACACTACAGTTTCTCATCAACATCTCCTAAAAACAAAGACCTAGAGTTTCAAATTTGGTACCTTAGGATTCACTACCCACATTGGTGAACTCCTTTGCTTCAGTTGTCAGCATCACTCATTTATTGACACTCTAATGAATCCCTTCCATGTTTAACTTCAACTCACATATTCATATAGTAGGGGTTGTACTAGTTACTTTCATGTACCCATACCCCAATTTCATGCGAAATTAAAATTTCATCAAGAACCTTCATTGTTCATTGAAACACAGGGCATGGTCATGAACCACATATCAATATTTCCAACACTGTCACGCCTCCTCCTATCTTCAATAGCCTAGTTCAACAATCTGTAAGGAAAGATCTTAGAGGAGATTGGATGGCGGAGAGAAAACGCAATGAAAATCAATGATCCTGTAGACTGGAACCAAATCAACGGTTCAGGATCCACCTACAAGGAGCAACAGTGTGGAAATCCCGAGTTACGGGGTCAAAAATTGCAAAAATTGCGATCTCACTTCCTACAACCTGCATCCCGCATCGAAAACAGATCGACAACGGAAAACCATCCCGCGAAGATCGACAGTGCGAAAAATTTGACTTGCGGGATTGGGAATGTGGAAATCGCAACACCATGAGTCTACATCCCACATCCCACAAGTTGCGGAGGGGAAGTTGCGGAAGGGAAATCTGTAGAAACCAAAATCTACGAACAGCATTCCGCATCCCGCATCCCGCAAACCTGCAAATTTGCGCAAGGGAGGATTTCTAGCAGAAAACTCAGCTTTTCCACTGAATCCTTGGATCAATCTGATCATTCTAGCCATTACCAATATGACCAATATACCCTACAACTTAGTTCCAAAATGCATTGATGGAAAAACATACATAGATGCCTGTAATTGCAGTTACTTAAGGAACAATGCATCAATTCAACATAGCAACATGTTCATCACATTCCATCAAGCCATTTGCAAAACAATAAATACAATTGTAGAGAATAACATAGACAAGAACACTTATCTTGAACAAAACTTGTCCCGCAACCCGCTATGTCGCCGCAACGTTCCTCCCAACCATAGGCCAGTGTGTTCCTTAGTCTCTCAGCAACACTACCACCCCCGAGCTGGGCATGATTTCCTCAAGGAATAAGGGAACACTAGAAAAATCATACATAGTCAAGGTGCAATAACACTCAGCCAAGCTAACACAGTTGGGTTTATTAGGATGTAAGGGAAAACATCCCAATAGATGGGTTTCACAGGCCACTTAGCCAATCCATCTCATAGTTGGGTTCACAGACTGAACACAGTCAATCCAACATTCACCTTTAAGGACCAGTCAAGCCAACATATGGGTTTATCAGACTGTTCACAGTCAAGCCATCTCACTGCTGGGTTTATCAGGATAACTAGCCAAGCCAGCATTCGCAGTTGGGTTTATCAAACTGTCCAACCAAAGGTTATTCACCAGGTCAATAACAACAAGACACAGCCAAGCCAACAGATGGGTTTATCAGGCTACCAGTTAATCCATCCTTCCAGTTGGGTTTATCAGGATTCTAAGGCAACAAGCAGGAAGAACTGCTAAGCTAGTGAACTCAACTACAGAGCTAAGAACATATTCACAAGACCTATATGGCTTGGCTTCCCTACTACCTACACACCCAACACAAGGAAGTGTCCCCTTCTCTACTCCAGAGTCCCTCAGGCTACACCTTCCATTCCAGTGCTCTTCGTGATGTGCATAGCAGGTTCACCAGCCACTCTTATCTTATTGTGAGGTTCCACATTAGGTTTATCAAACACATTCTATGTCTCTCCCATTCCTAAGTCTTGTACATAGCTCAAACCTGAACTAGGGTGCACAACACAACAACCACAGGGAGACTCTACAACATGAGCTTACTCTGGAACACGAGTAACAAGGTCTCATACACTTGGTAGTTTAAGGCACGATGCAACACAGCAATTCACAGTCCTTCCAAAGGGAAGACACTCACAGAACGCGAAGGATATACACAGGTATAGCTCTGCTGCTACCATAGTGTCACTAAACATTCACAGAACGCGAAGGATATACATAGAAAAAGCTCAGCTGCCGAAGAGATTTTTCCGTGAGTGGAGAATGGAGATGGATAATGAGCCTGAACGTTTCGCCGCTCTCAAAACGTGAGAGTAAATTCCCAAAACGTGAATGCATGGGTCCAAACTAGCATACAGTTCTGGTGTTTTCTTGTCCATGCAAGCAAAACACAACATCCCAAAATTGGGTGCTCTACCCAATTCGAAATTGCCCATACTTTTCCCCTTCCAAGCAATAACTACCTCAACCACCTTCTGGTAGAATAAATGGTTGGGAAGAGAAGACAAGAAAGAGGGTAGTTGACAGTTCTGATGGGTTCTCCCCATGACACATGGGGGTGTGTGCAAGAAGTTGATGGACCTTTTAGATGCAATGGTAGAATGAAGTCAATCACGCTTGATCCATAAAATAGAAATCATCCCAAGCAATCCCGACCCTGCCAAGCCTAATCCCAAGGCTGCCAACATGCATGCCAATTAGGATAGTAGACAAAAACGCGCGCGCGTTTTGTTTCACTAAAACGCGTGCACGATTTGCAAATCATAAAAAAAAAATTAAATACACAGTCCCGCCCATTTTCACAATCAAGAAAGTGAATTCAAATATTATTATTTTGTTTACTAATTTTTT
>LPNX010500736.1:364891-397281 GCA_001517045.1 Pseudotsuga menziesii | reverse complement strand
ATGTACATTATATACAACCTTTATGTGCTGAAAAGAGTGGGAGAGGATAATGGAATTCTTATTCATTGTAGTGGATAGGTAACGAGGGAGAAGCGATGATAGAATGGATGAAGAATAAATAAGAGCTGATATCAATGGGATAAGGATAGGAATATAGAAGAGAGGTTAAGAGGAGTTGGTAGGGTCACATAGTAATGTTTACTTTGTATGTAGGAATAACCAAAACCAACTATAAATAAAAGGATCCAACATACTAGGTAACAAAGATTAAATGAAAGGTTCAACATATTCCATTTACCACCGTCCACCGTCCAGCAAGAGTAAAGGGCTTCTCAGAACATCGAGCGTTAAGCCAAAAACCAAGGCACTTGCTACAGCTATTGCTCAAACCTCTACAGGAATCACCGAGCGGGCTCTTTCTACAAGATGGGCTCTTTAACAGGAGGGGCTCTCAAGAAATCACCTCACGGCAATCCAGAATCGCCGGACAAGAGTCACGGCTCTCCAAAAATCACCAACTATAGAAGGAAGAAAATTGTTTGGAAACCAATGTTCATTTTGTCGTCTATTCATCCAACCATGCTTCTCTGTGTGTCTTCTTCGTGATCCGTTGGTTCTCTGCATGTCTTCTTCGTGATACACTGGTCCTCCACATGTCTTCAAATTGACTCTTGTTGGGTAGTATAAAACTTTGGTGTTGATAGTCCAGCCTTCCGGATGTTTTGGAGCTAAAGGTTAGAACCCATTCCGGGCTCCTCTGCAAGTGACAACATTGATGGTTGGACCTGCCACTTAACCCCCATCCCCGAGTTCTTAATTGATTAAGGTTTCTGGTTGGTTCCTTGCTTTGTCCTAGTTGACAATACAAGAAACCTATGTAAAATGCGTAGCGCAAGAGGAGACATGCGTAAAAGTAGCACTGGCAGGTAGGATGATGGCATCTACAGTTGTTTAGAACAAAGCTTCAAAGAAAAACGCCTAACAACGTTCCATTCAAGTATGTGATTTGATTTCATTGAAGATGCAAGTGAAAATTCTAAAATATGTTCAATTATAAGTTTTAGTACAGTTGTCTATATTTCAACTTATTCTTTACTTTGCATGTGGAATCATCCATCTCTCCTGTTACATTTCATTACTTATGACTTAATGCTTTATCCAAAACAATTTAGAAATTTTCATTTTTACTGGAGTTTGGTGAAGCGGAAAATCCAAAGGGGACACAGTTTTAGTTTTTCTTTTGATTGTTTTAGGATTTTTGAAAGTTTTAGAGAGAGACCCTCAAAACCTCTAGGGCATGGAAAACTATCTTTGAAACTTTAACTTATAAAACTATGCCAAACATAAAATTTTTGCAGAATTTCTACTTAAAACTTATTCTTGCACCCTCTTGGATAGGCAACTTGCCTTACTCATTTATCATTTATCCTCAACATGGCAGAACTCTATGGACATTGATTTGATTCATATGAAAGTGATAACATAATTGTAAGGTCTTTGGACTAGAATGAATTTAGAATCCATTAATTAAAAAGGGAAAATGACTTGTAGAGTGCACTCTGCACTCAATGGATTCTAAAGTCCTGAAATAAAAAAAGGCTTCCTCCTCATGTGTAAAATTCTGGTTCCCTCAGGCAATCTATAAAGACCATTCACAACTTGTGTTACAAGCATTTACAGATAAAAAGTTTTCGGCGTGTGTCAAATTGCTAGTTGACGAAAGGAATTTACAAAAACTCCATGAAATACTTTCACCTTTTTCATTTTTTTTTCTTTTTCTGTAGCTTGTTATTTTATTTTATTCCTATTAAGAAAATCTGCAAAATCTTACTACATATGCAATTTCCCTCGCTCCTTTAAATAACTATGCACCCAGAGAATACAGGGGCACTCCATTGGTCTGGTGTCTACATGCATATAGTAATGTGCATTATAGAAGGTTCACTAAATATAAAAGATGTATTCCATGCATTGAACATAGACATTCATCTGCTTACAAATTGGATAAAGGTAAGCAACTCTAACATCTTTTCTCTCTTTGTTCTATTTTTTATACCACCAGTGATTTTTAAGTTTAGTTTTTCATAATGAACATTTCTCAATTTTAATGCCTAGCAACCAAAGTGACATTGATATAGTTTCTTCTCGTAGCAAATGTCGGGATTGATTTCAGAAAATTGCTTCTCGCCCCTTTCTTTCAAACAAATTTTAATCCTTTATCCATTTTGGTTTCCTTAAATACAATTGTTTCTTGATTGCAGAATGCTATATTTTCCATTTCTTAGCTTCCTGTAATCTCTAGAATATTCTGGATTTTTACTGTTAAATTGTAAATTCCACCTTAAGAACCAAGTATATTCTGGATTTTAATTCTTACTTTTATCAAGCCCTTCTAGCTATAAGGGATTGGGTAAACAACTGAGGTAAATGTGGCAAAAGCTGTTTTCTAAGAAACAACTACATTGAGAATTTTGAAAGAGTGGTTCTATGTAAAATCCTCCCTTGGGTAAGTAGCTGGGGGTAATTGTTGCAAAAGTTGTTTTCTGAGAATCAACAATAATGGAAATTATGAAAGCGGTTCCATGTAAAAACAAACCTATCTTGTAGTTTTGAGACACTACCCTATTATTTGGTTTGTAAGAGATACCCGTACTTGTAGATTAGAATTTAGCTAAAGTCATCTAATAGTTTCCTTGGTATGAGCTAATTTTGACTGAAATTCTAGAAAACAAACAATTTTAAAAAGTTGAAGTTGATTATGTCAAGTTCATTTAACACATACTCCAATTGTATTATGATTTTGAAGATATTATAACTCGATACAGTTGAATATTTGAGTAGAATTATTAGTGTTGTTCAGCAATAAGTAGAAGATATCTAAACGAATGATAAAAATAAAGTCCTGAACAATATTCAACATTCAAAATCAGCACAACTAATAAACCAGTGGATCACGAAGAAGACATGTGGAGAAGCGCGGTTGGTTGAAAAGACAACGAAATGAACAGTGGTTTACCAAAGAACTCTAGGGAAAAACGCCTTACAGCATAAAAATTACCATGCAAGCATCATTGGGAATACTATTCGATTAGATACTCCTTTTTTCAGTCTCGAAAGAAAGGGAAAAATAGGGTTGATAAAGAGATGACCAGTCCAATTTTTGGACCCTGCGCCTACAAAGGATGTCTAAAATCAGAAGTGAAAAGGTCTAAATTCAATTCATTCATTCTTCCTACTAAAGGTTAATAGCAATGGTATACTAACCCCATTCGATCTAATAAGTTCTGGTAGTAGTTCCTAGGGCAGTTCTGAGGATTCTGGAGTGGGCATACCTAGCCTGAAAGTACAAGTGTCCCGACTGTTTCAGTTTTAACCACAGCTTCCTTTCCCTTAACAAAATTATCCCATGGAGTTTATTTGAAAGCAGGCCCTAAGGTTAATGATGGTGGAACATTTGTGCGCGGTCACCGATTAGGAGTAGTAATTTATGAGATGGACTGTAGCAGTTGGCTTTGCAACAATCGATCATGATTTGAAATCTCAATATGTCCAGTGAACTTTACCTAGTTATAAGTAGTATTTGCCATCAACTTACAATGCAGGCCTCAATACCAATGGCGAGATTGGGCTGCCAATCAACTCATTTAGTTTGGACAAATATATTGAACAATTGACATTGTATCTGGTTTATGATCAGTTCTTCATGCAAGGCAGGGGTGGGAAAAACAAAGAAGTAATGCAACAATATCAAGAAAAAGCTGAATATTTCATGTGTGCATGCCTTCGGAAGAATGGGCACAGTGTATAGCGAGCACCAAGTTTGGTTTCATCAATATTCCTTCCAAAATACATACATCATTTTATCTTGATAGCAAGCCACAAAGTGGACTAAATGAGTACATCATTGGTTGTTTAGGTGGGCTATTGTATTGGCAGAAATGGAACAACATGCATTTTGTGACGAGTGCCTCATTCCTTCTCATAGTCTACTTTGATTATTTGTCTTTTGCTGGCAAGCAACTACAATGCCCTAGTGGAGAAGTAGATCCACCTCAGCTGTTGGCATTATCTCAGTCGCAGGTATAATAATTGTAAATCCCATGATGGGCTAAAAACCTCCTTATCAGGAAGATAGATTAATGAGTCCAAGATCTAGAAAGCCTTAAATCCTATTCAGTCCTTTGGATAAAATGACGTTCTTGTAGGTTGATTACATACTCGGTGACAATCCAAGAGCTACAAGATACATGGTGGGATATAGTCCAAACTATCCTCACTAGGTCCATCATAAAGCTTCCTCCATTGCATCATACAAATAGGATTCATCATTTGTGAGTTGCAAAGGAGGATATGCTACATGGTTCAACCACCAAGGAAATGATCCGAATATTTTAGTTGGTGCTATTGTTGGAGGACCTAATCATAATGATAACTTTGCAGATGTAAGAGACAACTATGAGCAAACAGAACTTGCAACCTACAACAATGTCCCAATGGTCAGAATTTTAGCTAGACTTCAAGGTGGAAATGCTGGGGACAACCAGCTTCTCCCATGTACTATTGTTTTATAGGATGGAATTAATTTGGTTTCAGTTTGTTTTAGTGATGTTGATGGTGATGCTTTTAATGGTTGTTCTTCTGGTAGTGACTGTGCCAAAGCATGGATCAGATTCAGGATCTTCTGCTCCAACTACAGTTCCAAAGCCAAAGCCAAATCCCTCTCCTAAACCTAAAAGAGTTCTCTTCCTACTTCCCCACAGAGTAAGTCCTCTGAATCTTAAATTTTGTCCACCACAATTCAACTTCAGCAGGAATGAGCTAGGGGTTTCAGGTATTTCTTGTTTTTGGGGTAGTGGGGTCCATAAAAAGTATGCCAAGTGGGTACTCGTTGGATGCAGATTTTAGTTCTGCATCCAATGAGCTCTCCTGATCGAAATTTGAGTAAAAATACGGGGAGATATGTTGAAAATACAAACAAAAAAAGTAGTTTTTTTGTGATACCTATCCCCAAATTTATCTTAAAAACGTGTTTAAGACCTATACGGTATTTCAAATTTTAAGCAATTTCATTGGCTAAGACATGATGACATGGAATTTGAGTTAAAGTTAAAAGGCCCATTTTGAGTTGAAATTTCCTCTAATGTAACATATTAGTTCATCCAGTTCTTATAAGCAGGTAGGTTTTCCAACGGACGGACCCAATTAACAGCATATATAATTTACCAAACCACAACATGTAACCCTACTATTGATTCAGGGGTTTTGAATTATTCTAAGCTATACGAGAATGGCGGTTTAGTGGCTAGGCCAGCTACGGTGCTTGATTCTTTTAATGGCAGTTTTGCGAAAATTAATGAACGATTTGTAGAGCGCAAAAGATATGACAACACCCAGACAAGCCTACAAGATTGACACTAACAATCCTGGATCAGATCTTGCAGGAGAAAATACATTCTGGGCCATGCTAAACAAGTAATTTGCACTGATTCATAGAATTTAAAATCAAGTGCATTATTCCTCGGTTGAATAATTGTAATTGGTAATGCTCTAATCTAGTGTATTATCTTAATATTCAATTGATTGGGAGTCTCGCACAACAAATTTGCAATAGAAATGAAATTGCATAGAATGAAATCTAGGAGCAGTGGAAAAGCAAAGTACCTATGTTTTTTTCCTCTTCTTTGGCTCTTTGAATCAGAATTCCTGCAACTAGAAACAATGCAACTTCTCTGTGCAAACCCAAATAGTGCAAATCCTTTAAAACTGCGAACTAAATGTGACCAGTAAACACCATTTATGCAGCAGGGAGGGGTGGTCACCATGAAAAGATGTTCAACCTCCTCCTCCATGAATAGCAAGCTATCTAATAAATTCAGAATAAATGCCAAACTGAGAAAAAAACACTTCATGTTTCGGATGGGCTCTTTCACAGGACGGGCTCTCTAGAAATCGCCCACAGCACTATAGAATCGTCGGACAACTACGGTTCTGACCAACTCAAGAGTCACGACAAAGACTATGAACAATGCTCAGCAAAGAGGTGGAAAACACTTGAAAACTAAAACTTGCAGGTGAAATGGGAGGACAGAGCAAGGCAGCGACCGGAAACCTTCAACCATCAATGCTGTCACTTGCGGAGAAGCCCAGACTGGGTTCTAACCTTTACCTCCAAAATATCCGGAAGGGCCGACTATCAGCACAGATTTATACAGACTCAATTTGAAAACACACGGAGGACCAGCGGATCACGAAGGAGACACGCAGGGATGGGGGTTAAGTGGCAGGTCCAACCATCAATGTTGTCACTTGCGGAGGAGCTCGAACTGGGTTCTAACCTTTACCTCCAAAACATGCGGAAGAAATTCAAAACATGTGGAGGACCACCGGATTGCCAAGAGGACACGCGGAGAACCACCGGATCGCAAAGAGGACATGCGGAGAGCACGGTTGGTCGAATAGACGACGAAATGAATAGTGCTTTTCCGAAGAACTTCAGAGAAAAACACCTTATGGCGTAAAAATTAAAATATGTAAATTTAACAAATATATTAAATTGTTCAATTTAATTATAATTATTATAAATTTATATTAAATTTTATCATTCTATATTTATAAATATAATTAATATAAATATAAAACAAATACTATTTAATAAAAAATTATTATTGTTATTTTTTAACCATTATTTAATTGAAAATTATTTAAATCTTAATAAAATAAGACAACCATAAAATGAATCTTTATTATACATTTTAATTAATGTTGTTAATTTGCTCAAAAGAACCTCAAATCTAAAATAATAACTAAACACCTATTTACATAATTAATAATTATACTAGTAAAAAAATAATAACTAAACACCTATTTACATAGTTAATAATTATGCTAATAAAAGTTAAATGATTCCTTTTCAAACTACAACTTGAAAGAAAAGGAATAAGGTTAAATGTTAAATGACATCACATGCAGGAACACAGACTCTCTTATCTTATTTATAATAAATTGATTTCCATTTGAGCTTCTTACATAGAGAATGAGCTAACCTGGCGGCGCGGTGGTGGAGGCGAACCTAGGGTTTCTTCGGCATTGAGCTTCCCTGCACCTGTACCTGTGGCTTTTGCGGTGTATTGGGGTATTGGACTGGTGGGTGGTTTTGCTGGGATTTTTTCTTTTTTACCCACTAGCGGCTCCTTCGGCGATTTTGGACTGGTGGGTGGTTTCGCTGGGATTTTCTACACCCATTTCAATTTTACCCACTAGCAGTTCCTTTGGTGGTGTGAATCCTTGCTTGGTGTCACGCTGGTGCTCTTATTTGGAATGTTGTCGAGTATGCATGGCAATAGAAGATTCTTTGCATAGGGGTTGACTTTGGGGCACTTGTTTCTCGGTGATGGTCTGGTGCTTTGTTGAGTGGGTCGGTGATTGCTTGCTCGGGTTTGATGGGATTAGCTCGCTTTATCGTTTGAGAGCTCTGGTGCTTGTTGGAAGACTACAATGCAGATCTATGACCGGTTTGGGGGACCGACGAATTTATTTGGGTTTGCGGCCTGGGTTTCCTGGACCGAGGAAAGGTGAATCCCTAGCATCAGAATTGTTTATGGCACTGGTTACCTGTGAGGAGGGGTTTTTCCGGTGGCATCCTTTGTGAGCTTTGGCGCTTGTCGGATGACTACTCTACAAGTATTTGACCAGTTTGGGGGACTGGCGAACTTTGTTGGGTTTGCAGCCTGGGTTTCCTAGAACAAGGAGCGGTGAAGGCCTAGCGTCGGAACTGTTTACGGCTCTAGTTTATGGTATTATGGATTATTTGGACCGGTTTGTGGTTTACCTGTGAGGAGGGGTTTTTCCAATGGTTGTTGGGGTCCTACTTGTCTCCTTGCGAGGGTATTCTCCTTTGAACCATCTTCTTTACTCTTGTTGGAGCTGGTTTGACTGAAGGGTTGGTGAATGTAACCCTCTTTGGTCTCTTGGGTTTGTTGGTGCGCCTGCATTGCTGACCGATCCATGGTGTCGGTTCTCTTTGGTGAACGATTTCGGCTGAAGCTACCGGTGGATGGGCATGCATCTCACTGGCTCTTGGTTCTGCTGTCAGGATTACCTAACTCTAGGTAACTATGTCCATTTCTGACTGCTCTTTTTTTACTGTTTGTGGTCGGAGTTTTTGTGGCTATTCTTAGCTATTATATGGAGTTCACCCTCTTATGAGGGTTAGTTCCAACCATTAAAAAATGGGAACATCCTTTTTGTTTTTGTTTCTGGTACTGTATGTGGTTTTTGCGGTGGGGTTTTTTTATTATTGGTTATTTCCTACTGGGATTATTTCCTTCATGGTTTCTCCTGAGTACTGTTTTGTGGTGCTTTGAGGCTATTTTTTGTCTTTTGGTATTTTTATTATTTTACATTTATATGCCTGCCTACTCCATTTTATGTGGTAGGGTTTGTACCCAGTTTGTTGAGTTGTTTGAACCCTATGTTCACGGGGTTGGAGTGGGGCCTGGGGTTATATATCTCAGTTGTTCCTTGGGCTGTAGATAGGATATTTTTGCTCTATCTCACTGGGTGTTTTTTATTCTACCCATTGTGTATTCTGGGCTGACTGTTTGGCTCACCCCTGTTTTTCTCTTTGGCCAACCTTGACTGGGTCTGACCCGGGGGTGATATCGGGTATTGGTTACCCCTATGTCTTGTGCCGCTCTTGTGTCTGCCACTATTGTTATCCTCCTCCTTTGGGATATGGAGGGCCTGACCATGGGTTGTAAGCCTACACACCCTGGGAAGGGACGGCTTCATTATACATCAGGTCGAAAGGCTAAATCCCTTAAGGCCTTTGAACATAAACCTCATTTCGTTCTTGGACATGATGTATATTTGGACAAGGTGGAAACCCTTTGTCATAGGGCGTTGATCGGTAGGCTGGAGTATTGTACCATGACGAAAGAGGGTTGGGTTAAATGGGAAACCTTACATTGGAAACCTCTCAATCATTATGTACCCTTGATTAGTCTACTAGAAAATAAATGGCTGGTATTTGTCTTCTTAGAAGAGTCTGATGCTTCCCTTATTCTGGATAAACTTTGGTTGGTACTTGAAGGTTCTGTTGTTCTGAAGAAGTGGCGCTCAGGGTTTGATCCTCTTACTAAAAGAGTGACTATCAGACATCTCTGAGTATTGTTACCTACTTTACCCTTTCCTCTTTGGAATAAGGATGTCCTTATAAATCTGGCTAATCTTCTTGGTCGATTTGTGGCACTTGAGAGGGATTTTCATCTTATTTATGATAAAATATTAGAGAAGATACTGGTTGAAGTGGATATCACCAAGGGTCTTATTTCTGAAATTGACATTGTATGTGGTGATATTATTATCACCCAGAGATTGGATTATTTACATATGCCATTCAGGTGTAACTTTTGTCATGAAACTAGACACCTTCGGAATACCTATCACAGTCTCCGTACTAGTATACCTATCAAGAGTGGTTTTAACTTCATACCTGTCCCTGATCTGCCCCATCCTGAATCTTGTTCCTAGCCTATTGCTCCCCTGGAGGACTCCACTGACTCCACTGATCTACCCTGTCTTGATTCTTGTTCCCAGCCCATTGTTTCCCTGGAGGACTCCATTGATCTTATTTATAATTCGTCTTCTCCTTCCACATTTGATGACCTCTCGAAAGGTTAGTTGATGTACATTGAAGACATGGAAGCTGTTGCTATTCATTCACATGTAGCACCAGTGGATAACTTGGTCTCTTCAGCTCTGGTTTTTTCTTCTAAGCAGGTTGATGCTGATGGCCCTCCTCCCCTTACCCTAGAGCACTATCCCTCACTCCCTATGAGCTCTTCTGGACTATACTCTTCTACCACCCCTTCCTCTCCTACTGGCTTCTCTGTGCCTATTCCTTTTTAACTACCTCATCTAGTCCTCCTGAAGCTCCGGCCTTCCAGGACCCTTCTCTCCTTATTGCTCTCTCTATCTTCTTGGACAGGACTCCTTTATCCCCCTCCACCTTACCTTTAGACTCTATCCAGTTTAACAATGTGACCATCAGAAAATCAAAGAAGCCTCCTCGGGAGGGCACTGGGGACCCAAAGACTTACACCCTTCTCTCGACTCGTTTAAAGCAGGCAGCCAGACACTCACCTTCCTCTCCTGTTTCCTCTCAAGTACTTAGATCATGTACACTTGTGGAGCCCACTTCTCACAAATATTTTATCCATGAATATCTGTGGGTTTGGGGGATTAGCCAAACAAAAATCCCTTGGTGTATTATTATCTGACCTTAGACCTGATATGATTCTCTTACAAGAGACGATGTGTTGTCATGCACAAGCTCTTTACGTATTCTCTAAACTTAAGCCTGGTTGGAAATTCTGTGCTTCTGATGCTTCTGGTCTCTTTGGTGGACTACTTGCTGGTTGGGACCCTCACTTGGTCCGTTGCAAGGATTTTACTTCTCTGGCTAGTATTGTACTTAAACCTATCTTTAAAGGTCTGGCAGATACTTTTACTATTATTAACTGGTATGGTCCCTATGTTCAAAGAACTACCTATTGGAACAACTTGGTGTCTGGAGGTCTTATGGGAATGCCTAATTTACTACTGGCAGGGGATCTCAACTTCACATTATCTTCTGTTGAATTTTGGGGGCTTAATGCTAGGTTGGATCCCTTGGCATCTTTCTTTTCCTAGCTTAAATCTAGAAATAAGTTGGTTGATCTTTCTATGTACCCTTCTGCCCCTACCTGGAGAAATGGGCGCTCTGGGGCTGTTGGTATAAGCAAAAGGTTGGGCAGGTTCTTGCTTTCCAAGTCTCTCCTTCCTTGTTTTTCCTTCTATAGGACTTGGGCTACTCCATCTGATGTATCAGATCACTACCCTATTTGTTTGGAATGGGGTTTGAAAGCCTGTGTTCCTTGTAGGCCTTTCAAATTTAATAGAGCCTGGCTATTGGAGGAGGATTTTGCACATTTGGTCCTTTCATCCTAGAAGGCTCCTCTAGATTTGATTGATTATTTCCATATGGATGTACTCACCTTCAAGTTGAGTAGACTTAAAGGCTCTGTGAAGGACTAGGAAAGGGCTAAGAATATTGAAAGGAAGTAGCAGATTCTAGATATAAACAAAGGTATCTTGGTCTTATTATTGGTAGACTCTAGTAATTTATCGGCTCCAAACGTTGAAAAGTGGGAAACTCTTCAGGAAAGCAAGGGTAAATATTAGGCCCATGAGATCACTACTCAGAGGCTGAAGAGTAGGGTACTGTGGTTAAATGAGGGGGCTGCAAATACGAGATTTTTTCACTCCTTTGCATCTGCCAGAAGGAATACAAATACCATTTGGTCTCTAAATGACCAGGAGGGAAACTCTGTCTCGGAGGACAAGGCACTTAAGCTTCTTGGCAAAAATCACTTTAGTGACCTTTTTAGTGATGACAAGTCCTCAGATATTGCGGATCAACTGAATGTTGTCAGGCTCTTTCCGTACATGACTACTGATGAAGATATTGATTACATTCTTAAGCCCATATCGGGCCTGGAAGTTGAAGCTATGCTCAAGGGGTTTAAGAAGGATAAGAGTCCTGGGCCTCATGGGTGGCCTGTTGAGTTCTTTCTGGCCTTCTTTGATTTGGTGGGGTAGGATTTGGTTCTGGATGTGGAACAAGCCAGATTACATGGTAAAGTCATGGGTGCCCTAAATTCTACTTTTTTGACCCTGATACCAAAATGTGAAAAGCCATTGACTTTTGTTGATTTTCGTCTGATCTCTTTATGTAACATGGTCTACAAGATTGTTTCTAAGATTGCTGCCATCAGACTTAAGCCTATCTTAAACTGTTCTCTGTCAGCCCATCAGTTTGGTTTTCTCAAGGATAGACAGATTACTGAATCGGTTGGTATTACCCAGGAATTACTACACTCTATTAAGACTAAGAATTCAAATGTCTTGGTACTAAAATTGGACCCGGTTAAAGCTTTTGATAGAGCCAACTGGACCTTCATCAGATTGATACTCATTCAGATAGGTATCCCTCTTATGGGTGTCAATTGGATTATGGTTTGTGTCACGAGCTCCTATTTTGTTGTATTAGTAAATGGAACACCCTCTGATTTTTTTCCTGCCTCCAGGGGGCTATGTCAAGGTTTCCCCTTGTGACCCCTCTTATTCATTTTGATTATGGAGGGCCTCAGTCGCATTATTATGGATGCATAGAACAAAGGATTGATAATGGGTTTTCAGTACTCTCCTCATCTGTCCTTAATGCACTTGTTTTTTGTGGATGATGTTATTCTTATCGGTGTTGGTACTATTGAAGAATGGAGTGCTTATAAAGGTGCTCTTGATTTATTTTGTTGGGTATCTGGGATGTCTATTAGCCCATTAAAATATTCTTTCCTCTATCAGAATGTGGATTCTGACATCAGGGGAAAAATAGCTGAGCTGTTTCCTTTCAGGATGGATCCTCTTACTGTGGGTTTTAAGTACTTGGGCTATCATCTTAAACATTTTGGGTACCAAACCTTGGATTGGAGATGGATGATCGACGTATTTGAAAGAAAAATACATAACTGGACTTACAAGTATCTTTCTCTTGGTGGCAGAGTGGTCCTCATTAAAGCTATGCTAACAGGGTTGGCTGTCTATTGGTTTGCTTTGGCTAGATGCCCTAAATCCATACTAAATGTACTGCGCAAACTTATTTTCTACTTTCTCTAGGGATCCTCTGAAGGACATCATAATTCTCATCTGGTAAACTAGGAAACTCTTTCCTTACCTATTGAATTCGATGGTTTGGATATCAAGAATCTTGAATGGTTTGGTATTTCTCTGAGACTTAAGAGTATGTGGCAACTACTTACTGGTACTGGGATTTGGAGTAGAATCATTGTCCATAAATTCTTAAAGAACAGACTTGTTGAAGATTGGATTCGTGACTGAACATTCAGTATTGTTGGTACTTCATATTTTTGGAATGGGTTTATAAGGATAATTGAGTGGATTACCTATCAGCTGGGATGGAAGGTGGGTAATGGATTAAAAATTAAAGTGGGCATTGACCCCATTACAGGGTACAACTCACAGTACTTCCTTTCAGAGGAGCTCAGAGAATATCTCAATGACCTGGGGATTACATATCTTGCACAAGCTCAAAACCTGGATGCTTGTGGTATGGATGGACCAGATTGGTACTCTGCCTCAGACCTGCTATTGGGGGGAGAGTGGGCTACTCAGTGGCCCTCCTATGTAAAAGGTCTGTCACATGGGGGTATTAGGATTGGACATACTGAGGACATGATGTCATGGATGTTTGATGAGCAGATGGGTAAGGTGACAACAAAGAAAGCTTATGATTTTATTGTCTCAAATCACAAAACTGCTATGGAAAATGATATTATGATGAATATTTGGTACTTTAATATTCCCCTTAATACTAAGTGTTTTGTGTGGCTCACTTGCAATAAGAAAATTAATACTTGGGATAATTTAAGCAAGAAAGGATGGATCAGACCTAATAGGTGTTGTCTCTGCAATGAGGAAGCTGAATCGGTTGATCACCTATTTGTTAGTTGTCATTTTCTGAAGGAGGTGATCTGTTGACTCAACTGTATTTTTGATGTGAACATACTATGGAATGCCCCTACTTTTTTGGAAAATCTCTCTATTTGGGTATCAAATAGGGGTTCTTTACTGTATCTGCCCCTTTTCCTTATGTGGAATATTTGGAAGGCTAGGAACCGTTTATGTTTTGATGATCATAAACCTATTATGACTATCCTGTTACATAATATTTTTGAGGAGGTAAATACCTTTAAACCTCTTTAGAAGCACAGGCATAAAATTAGGAACATTTGGAAGTCTCCTACTTCTGTTTTTCCTATGATCTTTTTTGATGGTGCAACTGCTAATAACATAGGTGTAGCGGGCTTTTGTCTTTGGTTGAATGGTCATCACATTCTTGCTTTCAAACTTGGATGTGGCAGCTGCACTAATACTAGAGCAGAACTCTTAGCACTCTGGGCATCACTATGGGTCACCAAGGAGATTGGGTTGCCTTACCTACATATCTTTGGGGACTCCTTTGTGATTATAAACTGGGAAAAAAAGGAATCTACCCTGGACATGGTGAATCTTGAGGCTTGGTGCTTCAACACCAGAATTCTCATGTCCTCTTTTACATGGGTGGATTTCAGTCATGTCTATAGGGAACATAACAAGAGGGAAAAAATATTATCCAAGGAAGGATTGCAATTGGCTCCGGGCCATCTCTTGCTTATTGAATCATTTGGAAATGAGATTATTGGGGTTGACTCATCACAACTTTTTTAGAATATGCTCATTTTATTTACAGTTTTATCTCTCATGATTCACTGAGCTACTATCAGGTATTGTTGAGCAAGCTACTACAGGATACTAGAGTCACTCTCCTTGCTTGGATCATATTTATGGGCTCTTGTTATTTTCTCTAGGGACATAGATGACTGATTCATACAGCTCTCTTATGAGAGGGATATTTTGTAGTGATTCCCAGATGCTTTGGTACCTCTTTTTTTCTGTTGTTATCTATTTTGATTATGATGTATGTATGTTGGATTGGAGATTATCACCTATTATTTTTTGTGCTGACCCTTGGGGCATTTATGTAATGACTGAAGATGTAAAAGGTTCCTTTGATTCAATGAATACCAAGGAATGGTTTTTTCGACTGAAAAAAAAAATGATTTCCATTTGCGTGGCTAATAGAAATAGAATCATTTATTCCCCTTCCCAATTCTTTAACCTGCGATTATTTATTGTCAAGTGATGGGAATTGATCGAATCTCTCCGACGTGGTAAACAGAACGGACTTTGGTTGTCAAATAAGAAAACCACGACAATCTCTCATACAATATGAAATTGAATTTGGTTTTTGTTTTTTCTTATATTATAAGTCAAGTAGGAGAAAAAAAGATAATTTCAATCGCAAAGCTTAAAAGGGAAAGGGTACAGTAACATGGAATTGGTTTTATGCCTTTATACTCCTCACCAAATGATTCGGGTGTCGTTTATACGGCAGAAAACGTTGTTTGGTGGCATTGGCTTAACACCACTAAAATATTGATGAATTGAGACGGACATGAATCATTCTACTTGGTCCCTGTGTGTAATCAGACAGGAATCATTCCACTCTCGGCGACGATGGCGGCGGCGGCGGCGACGGTGACGACGATGACTTAAAATATTAATAATTTACATATTCTATCTAGAAATTTTCTATAATGATGACGACTACATCGATGATGATGATGATTGACCTGCTAATCAAAACTTAAGAGATGAGAAGAACAATGATGTGGGTGTATGCATGGCACTCTAATAGAAAGTGAATTTCATCCTCAACAGTCATAGTCTAACATAGATGATATTTATCCTATCCACCCATGATGTTTTAGGAGTTGTTCAGTGCCCGGTTTCACTCTTAAGCTCATGGGAGTTCGTTCTTGACTATATTAATTTTCTTTTTCAAACTAGTTGAGATAGAGAGATACTTTGGATCCTCCAATTATGATCAATGATCTCCTTGTTGGTATTTCAAACATATGTGGACTATTATGAATTGTAAGCTAACGTAAAAATAATTAATCACCTGTTTATTCTTAGTTATGTCTAGGCTTCTCCATTGCTATGAATTGAAGCATTCTTATGTACATTGACAGTTCAAGTTAATAGAGTTTTGTTCTATTATTATGGCTGTCAGCTTTGATCCAATTTTATCACATATCTCTTCTTCCTGGTATGAGAGCCATCTATGCAAATCTCTTCTCATTTTTATTTTTTCATTCTCTCTTGTGGAATATTTTGGTTTTGCAGGCTTGTACGGATATTGAATATTTTGTTTTATAGAGCCTCGCCCATACACATCATGCTCTAGAAATCCAATGTATTTGTAGTTGTGACACTGTGGATCTTGGATTCATTGAGGCTTTGAGTGTGAAAATGAGGCTTTGAGTGTGGCCTCCCACACTACCCATTTCAGCGAAAAAAAATTGAAAGTTGAACGTACATCCTTTAAGAAATTTGTGGGTGCACTTTACATGGATTTTGCTGGATTTGGCTCATACATGTCCCTCCCCTTTGACCCACTTCTAGTTTTTATGTAATGGATTCCAAGGTATGTGGTAGAGGTTAAGCTTGGGAGATTTCATTTTTATGCGTATTGTTTTTTTATGGGATCTATTTACAAAAGCATATTTCTCCATAAGATTTGATTATTGGTTTATCTTCAAGTGATTTTTGTTAAGAATTGCAATTTCAATGGACCATTATTAATACCGCATTAATTAGGTAGTTAGTTGAGTAGTTGAATTGGTCACATTACCTAGAATTAGTGGCTCATAGTATTTGATGACCCATGGTTTTTACCCATGGTTTATACATTTTCTTAATATTGAGAAGGCATTCCAATGCCCACTTATGTGTTCTGTCTATTATCTACTATCTTCTTTTCTTTAACATGGTATTAGAGCCCGTGGCTTGATCCATTCTTTATTGTCTTGGGTAAGCCTTTTTCACATAGTGGAAAGCACACACACAAGAAGGTTTCCATTGAAGCGAACACATTGAGGAGGAATTAGGTGTATTTTTTTTTCTTTATTTTTATCTCTTTGGTAAGCCATTTCACAAAGTGGAAATCACACACACAAGCATAGATCCAATCTTATTAGAGATTATGATATAGAAAAGAAGATCAATTCTTGAAGATGGTGTTACTAGAAACACTACCAGAAGAATATGAAGAGGTAAGAAATATATTAACACCAGAAGATTTATGGCAGACTTTCAATGGAAATGAGTATGATGCATGGGAAATCAAAGTAATTAATCTGTTAAAATTACAAGATTTGTGGCACTTCATTGTTGAAGAGGATCCCATTGATCCAGAAAAGTTTAATGCTTTGACAGAGATTGAAAAAGAAAGAAGGCAAGTTGTTGTCTTATGTCTCATAGAAGATACTATAGACTGTTCCCTATTTCATTACATTGTAAAAGTCGATACTCTAAAGAGAGCATGGTATACACTGAAAGAAGTGTTTAGTAAGGAACCAACAATAGAGGAAGATAACTTTACAAGTCAGGAAAAGCACCAGGAATTCCATAGTGAACTGGAAGACAATCAATATGAATGTGTCTATGAGGCAGCTATTGATCATGTAATCCCAACAAAGATTGTTGATCTTGTCATGTTTGTTGATGATAATGAAAATAAACTTGCTAATGTAGCAATACTCAATGATGTGAGTGATAGTCTCTTTGAGCAAGAAATAGTTGATAGCAGTGGAGAAGCTGCAACAGTTGCTGATAATGTACAACAACCACTTGACAGTAGCACAAAAGAAACCACAACATGCATTCCACCCCAAAACTAGAAAACCAGAAGTTGGAGGAATATCTATGAGCAAACTCCTCTTAGTGATGAGCACCTACAGTATGCTTTGTTTTCTTCTCAACCCACAATTTTTGAAGAAACAATGAAGGATGCACAGTGTGTACAAACAAATGAAGAATTCAATAATAAAGTAGCTTCCATTGATGAGAAACACCAAGATGTGAATGCTCTCAAAGAAAAGATGAAATATAATCATATCTTTTCTGACAAAAAATTTCAGTTCGTAGGTAAAGATGATAACCAAAAAAATCACATTGAAAGAAAAGAAGAAGACTTGCACTATGTTCCAAAAGCTACAGAATACATTGAAGAACAACTGCTTAACATCAATATACAGAAGACAAAGAAGAAGTTCAGCCCAAGTTCACTTCAAGGAAAAAAGTAAAGTTAAATTTTTTGAGTGAAAGGTAAGCCTAGTTGACACATGGACCAGTAGGAATTTTTTTGCATTGATAGTGCTAAAAGTATTGTCCTAGTTGAGATTAAGGGGATGTGTTAATAATTGTAATCTCAACGAAAAACTATCAATACTGCATTAATTAGTTAGTTAGTTGATTGGTTGAATTGGTCACATTACCTAGAATCAGTGTCCCATAGTATTTGATGACCCATAGTATTTACCCATGGTTTTGCTGTTATGTAATCCTATAAATAAAACTTCTTGATATTGAGAAGGAGATCAATACGCACATAGTCCTTCTGTCTTCTATCGTGTTTTCTTTAACAATATTCCAGAGCCTAGGCATGGGAAATGGCTTGTCTCTCTCCTATGCTTTCTTTAATGATTGTTTGTGTGGATTATTAAAATTCGGTGGAGATGGACTTGTGAAGGATTTGTAGAGAAATCTGGCCACTTCCTTTATTGATCGATATCTCCATCACCCTTCTATCCTTCCCCCAAATTGTGGCAGCAATCAATGTGATCTATAACTTGCAAACTATATGATTGTTAAATAATTTTTAGTGTGGAAATTATTTGTTCGTCATAAAAAATATGTTGAGGTTGTAGATTATGGTGTCCCATTTATGGTGATCTCATGGACATGCCTTTTTTTTTGGCTTACTGTCTCTTCTACACATCTAATGTTAGAGGAGTTGATTTGTGCTTTGGTCTTTTATGAATAATACCATGGATCTATTCCCTTGACCACCATAATTTGCAAGCTTATTGGCAAGTTCTCCATTGGTGTTGGAGGTCAAGCCATTTCTCGTGAAGGGTGATGATTCATTGGAAACTAACTTTTATGCATATTTTCATCCTTTACATTGAGTAATGATCTTTTTCATAATCACCATATTATGCAAATGTTTGTATTATGGAGGCATATTTGGCATTTTTTTTTCTAGATTATTATAATGAGGTTATTGGCTACTTTTTCCATAAATTTCAATGGTGTTTCCATTTCTCCATTTCTCATTCTATTTGAGGTGTTGCAACAATCTATCTTCTCTCTTTCCATTGAGAAGTTGCACACCACATTGATTTTCTCATAATCTCAATGAATGTATAGTAATTCCTCTATTGTAAATGGGTATCTAAAATGGCCTTGCTTGTTGGAACCCATATTGAGGATTTCTTCCGATGGTGGTATTTTAAGAAGGTAACTAGGAATTTGTCTCCTTATTTCATTTTTTTCAGTGTCTTGGAGCTCTCTACTATGGATTGTTTCTTGGTTAGGTTGTTTTGCATCTTTTTCTCCTTTATCTCATACTCCATACTTTCGCCATTAGTTGTGACAATGATTGTTGTCATCTTTTCAACTAAGTTCAGCATTGTTGGGGGTTGGTATCTAATGATTCCTCAAGTGATATTTTATTTATCATGATCGATTAAGATCAAGCAAATTTATGGTGAGCCTTGTATCAAGCACTAATTCATATTTTGACTCGACAATTGCAGAGAATAGTTACCCATGCAGTCTAGTAAGATGGATTGAAATCCATAGGGATGCCAAGAATATGGGGTTTCTTGATCGTAAATCAGTACCACGTCGGGACCTTTCTTCCAATGTGATTTCTAGAGGATATGTTTCTTCTGGTGGGTGTGCATTTAGCTTTTGCTTCCTGAATAATTTGGAATGTACATTCAATACTGAGGACATTGACATTTTCTATTTATATTTCTACATGTATATTTGATGACATTGAAAATGTGGGGTTTCCTTTCCCTCTTTACAGTTCTCACCACACTCCCTGCCTATTTGATGGTTAATGGTGTTCGCTTTTGTTTGAATCCTATCTTCTTATTCCTAAACAACACCTATTTATTTGGAGAATGCATGTTGTGTCTATCAGTGTTTGAAATGTTTGTGCCTCTACAACCTATCCACTTCTTCAAAGTTTAATCACATTCATTTATATTATCTATCTCTCTACTTCATAGTTTTTTATTTTATACCTTGTGGGTCCCCTTCTCTTGTTAGAATTTTCGCTTCAATATTAGTTATGTTATATCTTTATACACTTCTACTATATCACAATAATAAGAAATAACATCACTGAAATAAATACAAACACAACATAAAAGAGACACAAAAGTTTCTCCTTTAGGAAATCGTTAAATGGGAAACCTAACAACTTCTTCGGTATGGATTCATTAATAAGTACAGTTTCATTCCATTACAATGAAGAGATAAAGATCCTCCACAGAAATATCTCAAATATAGATAATATAAGAAACACCAAGAATAAGATGTCTTCAATGCAACTACTCTTCTCCCAAGCGAACTTGTTCATCTCTCCCTCTCACTAGCAAACTTGCTTGAATGAGTAATGCGTTCAAATGAGAAGTGTGCCCTCTGTATTATACTTGTATCTCAAGTGACTTTCCCCATATGGGACCGACTTCTATAACTATCAAAGTCGAATTCTTAAAGGAAACATTAAATAATCCTTATTTAATGTTATTTCTGAATTCTTTTGAGAGGAATTTACAAGAGGGGTTACATTCAGTATTTTAGGGTTGTTTACATGATAAAATACAATATGAATCTATTGTTAATAAAGTAAAACAATAATAAAATAAGAATATCTTCCAAAGTTACATTCTTCAACACTCCATCTTAACAAGGAGGGTATTATTCTAACGCGATCATCATCACTGCTGTTACAACTCTTTACACTGACCATTAGCTTCTTACATTTCTTGAATATGTACATCACTATAAGCTCACCATGAGCAAGCCATCATCACAAACACATATTAGTAATTATCATACATCTAGTAGCACCACAGTAGAAACACGTCAATGATCCGACGATACACATTATGTCATTACGAGACCATCTCACCACACTTCTCCAACTGGATACACAACTCAATTGAATACGCATACTTGAATGGATACACATACTTGATTGGATACGCATACTCGAATGGATATGCATACTAGGTTGGATATTCATACTCAACTAGATACACATACAAAGTATGGTCACTCTCTTGAGTCATCGCAAGTATGGTCACACTCTCCAACCATCACAGTATGGTCATGCTCTCCAGTCATCATAGGTATGGTTACTCTCTCCAAACATCACAAGTATGGCCACACTCTCTAATAATCACAAGTATGGTCACTCTCTCCAACCCTCGCAAGTATGGTCACTCTCTCCAATCATAACAAGTTTGTCACTCTCTCCAATTCATTGGATACATCGCTCAAATGGATATGCATACTCGAATGGATACGCATACAACAATATGGTCACTCTCTCCATTCATCACAAGTATGGAAACTCTCTTCAGTCACCATGAGTTGTTCACTCTCTCTAGTGCTCACATGCATACTAACTCTAACTGCATACAGAGTCTCGATTGGATAGAAATAGAATCATTTATTCCCCTTCCCAATTCTTTAACCTGCTATTATTTGTCGTCAAGTGACAGGAATTGATCGAATCTCTCCGGCGTGGTAAACAGAATGGACTTTGGTTGTCAAATAAAAAAATCACGATAATATCTCATACAATATGAAATTGAATGTGGTTTTTTTTCTTATATTATAAGTGAAGTAGGAGAAAAAAACATAATTGCGATCGCAAAGCTTAAAAGGGAAAGGGTACAGTAACATGGAATTGGGTTTATGTCTTTATATTCCTCACCAAATGATATGGGTGTATGCAATGTGGGTGTATGCATCGCACTGTAATCGAAAGTGACTTTTATTCTCAACACTCATAGTCTACCATAGATGATATTTATCCTTTCCACCCATGATGTTTTAGGAGTTGTTCAGTGCCCAGTTTCACTCTTAAGCTCATGGGAGTTCGTTCTTGACTATATTACTTTTCTTTTTCAAACTAGTTAAGATAGAAAGATACTTTCGATCCTCCAATTATGATCAATGATCTCCTTATTAGTATTTCAAACACATGTGGACTATTATGAATTGTAAGCTAACGTAAAAATAATTAATCACCCGTCTATTCTTAGTTATATCTAGGCTTCTCCATTGTTATAAATTGAAGCATTCTTATGTACATTGACAATTCAAGTTAATAGAGTTTTGTTCTATTATTATGGCTGTCAGCTTTGATCCAATTTTATCACATATCTCTTCCTGGTATGAGAGCCATCTATGCAAATATCTTCTCATTTTTATTTCATCATTCACAAATTTATTCTCATTTTTCTTTTGTCATTCTCTCTTGTGGAATATTTTGGTTTTGTATACTTGTACGGATCTTGGATATTTTGTTTTGCAGAGCCTCGCCCATACACATCATGCTCTAGAAATCCAATGTATTTGTAGTTGTGACACCGTGGATCTTGGATTCATTGTATTTATTGAGCTGGATCGCATTCTTCTGGATCTTTATTTGTGACTCTAGTAGCTACTACTTAAATGGAATTACGAAACTATGGAAAAAGAGGCTTTGAGTGTGGCCTCCCACACTACCCATTTCAGCGAAAAAAAATTTGAAAGTTGAATGTACATCCTTTAAGAAATTTTTGGGTGCACTTTACATGGATTTTGCTGGATTTGGCTCATATATGTCCCTCCCCTCTGACCCACTTCTAGTTCTTATGTAAATGGATTCCAAGGAATGTGGTAGAGATTAAGCTCGGGAGATTTCATTTTCATGCGTATTGTTTTTTTTATGGGATCTATCTACAAATGTGTATTTCTCCATAAGATTCGATTATTGGTTGATATCCAAGTGATTTTTGTTAAGAATTGTAATTTCAATGGACCATTATTAATACCGCATTAATTAGTTAGTTAGTTGACTAGTTGAATTGGTCACATTACCTAGAATTAGTGGCTCATAGTATTTGATGACCCATGGTATTTACCCATGGTTTTGCTATTATGTAATCTTATAAATACATTTTTTTAATATTGAGAAGGCATTCCAATGCCCACTTATGTGTTCCATCTATTATCTACTATATTCTTTTCTGTAACATGGTATCAGAGCCCATGGCTTGATCCATTCTTTATTGTCTTGGGTAAGCCTTTTTCACATAGTGGAAAGCACACACACAAGGAGGTTTCCATTGAAGCGGACACATCGAGGAGGAATCAGGTGTATTTTTTATTTTTATCTCTTTGTTAAGCCATTTCACAAAGTGGAAAGCACACACACAATCAATCAATGTGATCTATAACTTGCAAACTACATGATTGTTAAAGCATTTTTAGTGTGGAAATTATTTGTTCGTCATAAAAAATATGTTGAGGTGGAAGATTATGGTGTCCCATTTATGGTGATCTCATGGACATGCCTTTTTCTTGGCTTATTGTCTCTTCTACACATCTAATGTTAGAGGAGTTGATTTGTGCTTTGGTCTTTTGTGAATAAGACCATGGATCTATTCCCTTGACCACCATAGTTTGCAAGCTTATTGGCAAGTTCTCCATTGGTGTTGGAGGTCAAGCCATTTCTTGTGAAGGGTGATGATTCGCTGGAAACTGACTTTTATGCATATTTTTCATCCTTTACTTTGAGTAATGATCTTTTTCATAATCACTATATTATGCAAATGTTTGTATTATGGAGGCATCTTTGGCATTTTTTTTCTAGATTATTATAATGAGGTTATTGGCTACCTTTTTACATAAATTTCAAGGGTGTTTCCATTTCTCCATTTCTCATTCTATTTGAGGTGTTGCAACAATCTATCTTCTCTCTTTCCATTGAGTGATTGCACACCACGTTGATTTTCTCATAATCTCAATGAATTTATATTGATTCCTCTATTGTAAATGGGTATCTAAAATGGCCTTGTTTGTTGGAACCCATATTGAGGATTGCTTCCGATGGTGGTATTTTAAGAAGGTAAATAGGCATTTGTATCCTTGTATTTCATTTTTTTTAGTGTCTTGGATATCTCTACTATGGAGTGTTTATTGGTTAGGTTGTTTTGCATCTTTTTCTCCTTTAGCTCGTACTCCATACTTTCGCCATTTGTTGTGACATTGATTGTTGTCATCTTTTTGTAACAACTATAAAATAAAATATTATTTAGATTAGTTAATTATCTTATGAAAGGGTGTAACCCTTCAGTTTACACGCTCAAAGCCTATAAAGGTGATCTTTCTTTGTAATTATTAAATCATCTAATATATTATTATTATTCATATTTCATTATTACAATGATAGTCAGATTCGACTAATGGACAACTGGATTGGGTTGCTCCATTTGGTACCATAGCGGATTTGCTCCTGCACTGAGCTCGGACTCGCCTCCTCAATCCCTACTTGAGATAAGACTCAGCTCATCAATTCTTGATTTCTTCCGCTGCTCCATTTCACAACCTATCACTTCATCCCAAGTGCTGCAAAAAAAAACAAAAAACAAAAAACCAACGCCCTCTCGCTCAACATCCTCACTCTCTCCGCTCCTCACTCTTCTGTTGTGCTCCATTCCTCCGTTGTTCTCTCTGATAGTCATGCTCCAGATCCCCATCTTCCATCATCACACATGTCCCTCCACAACCGCCGCCTCCACCTGCGTTGTCCCATCCACATGGCCAACTCCACTCGCCTTCCTTCCATCTCTGCCACCACTATCCTTCCTTCCATTTGCAGCACCACCACCATTCTGTAACACCACCACCTTCCATCTCTTCCATCCCATCTCACATCATTCCTCCCCTTCAACCGCTCTGCACTCGACTTCTTCACAACCCTTCCCATCCCCAACTCTCATCCACCCGGCTGGCTTCCACACAATAGCACCAACCTCATCGCCTTTCTCGACTCCCTCACCGGCTCTTGCTCTCATCGCCATTCTTTCCTTCTCTCCTGCGCGTTCTCCATCCTCTCATCCTTTGCACACATTTCTCCTCCACGTGAACCCTAACCTGCAACCAAAAAAAATAACCAAACAATATTAATAAAAATAACATATTATATATAATAATAATAAATTAGTATTATATTATAATATTTATTTAAAAAAAACTATATAACAAATATTATATATATAGTTAAAAATCAAATATTTTATTTTTTTTATAATAATATTTGTTTAAAAAAAAAAACTATATACACAATATTATATAGTTTATAAAAGAAAATAATAATAATAATAATAATAATAATTAATTAATTAATTAATATATTATTATTCAATTCACCTCAAAGGCCAAAATAGCGTCGAAATACACACCTCTGTATATAAGGTCCAAGACCATGGAGGAACTGAAAGAGAAGATCGATAAAATGGAGAGGACATAAAGTCCATTGTCGCTAACCAAGAAGGCTTGAAGGAAAAGATGCAAAATAACAATATATTACTCAACGAGGAACTTGTTTTGGTACTAGAAAGAAGGCTCGATGACAAACTTGACATCCTGAACGAAAAACAAAAAGACGTGGATGACAAAATGAGTACTGTGACGCAAAACATAAACACCTTAACACAGAACATGAGCACCATAATGCAGAACCATAATACATTAATCGAGATGTTACAAAGGCTCATACCCAGTCTAAGCCAAGTCAGCAGTCCACACATGCTAGATGCCTCATTTCATGTTGCCACCCAGGAAACACTCATAAAGAATCAAGAAGAATTGCAAAAAGAAATAAAGATTAACAATGCGACACTTAAGCAAGAGATAGAAACAAAAGTACTGCTAGATATGGAGGCACGATTAAACAACAAAATAGACCCTATAAGTAAAATAGTAGAGAAAATAAAAACTAAAAGTCATCGCCAACAACGAAGCAATTCAGATATGTCACTTTCATTGTCCAGTAGTTTCGATCCACCATCAAACCATAAGGAGAAAGGGAATCAGCGTTGTCCTTACAAAGTGTGCCCACCTAAGGAAAAAATAGAGTTGTCGAAATACAATGGGAGTGAAGACCAATGTGTTGCTTGGCTAAACAAAGCAGAAGAATACTTCGACATTTACAACATTTAATCTGATGAGGAGAAGGTGAAATATGCATCAATGCATATGGAAGGGTACACCTATAATTGGTACTTATGGTGGAAGAGAGATAATTTTACCTAAATCTGGAACTTGTTCAAAAATTATTTTTTTAATAGGTTTCAAGGAATCAAAGAAGATGAATTTTTCACTAAACTTACCAGACTACAACAAGTCGGAAACATTGAGGAATTTACACATCAGTGGGAATCCTTATCGACATGATTATTTGGGTTGTCTGACAAGCAAATACTCGAAACTTATTTAGTAGGTGTTAAACTATACCTCCAAAAAGAGTTAAAGTTGCATGACCTACCTAACGTAGAAGTGGCAGACATAAAGCAAAAGACGTAGAATGCAAATTGGAAGGAATTAAAACAAGAGGTGATCACCATTATTGGCAAGAAAAAGAGACACAATGTAGGTACTGTGCAGATACTTGGTCACCCGATCATCAATGCCACAAAACTCAATCATATGCCTATGAAACAAAAAATAGATCGAATTCATCTAACAGTTATGTTGATAATAGAAAAAAGAAGAAAAACATATGTCGTCGATGTGGTGATGATTGGAACCCTGGTCATAAATGTAGGAACAATGAGACAATAAATTTCAAATTCATCAATAGAAAGGAAGTGCAAGTCTTTGCAAAAGAGACCTCGTCCGATTCTAATACCAACACCGAGTCAGAATGAAGAACGACACTAGGAAAATAAGTAAACTTTGAGGACAAAGCTTCCTTAAAGGATGTGGCAATGTAACAACTATAAAATAAAATATTATTTAGATTAGTTAATTATCTTATGAAAGGGTGTAACCCTTCAATTTACACGTTCAAAGCCTATAAAGGCAAGCTTCCCTTGTAATTATTAAATCATCAAATATAGTATTATTATTCATATTTCATTATTACAATGATAGTCGGATTCGACTAATGGACAATTGGATTCAGTTGCTCCACTTTTCAACTAAGTTTATCATTGTTGGGGGATGGTATCTAATGATTCCTCAAGTGATATTTTATTTATCGTGATCGATCAAGATCAAGCGAATTTAGAGTGAGCCTTGTATCAAGCACTAATTCATATTTTGACTCGACAGTTGTAGCGAATAGTTACCCATGCAGTCTAGTAAGATGGATTGAAATCCACAGATATGCCAAGAATATGGGGTTTCTTGATCGTAAATCAGTACCACTCCGGGACCTTTCTTCCAATGTGATTTCTAGAGAATATGTTTCTTCTAGTGGGTGTGCATTTAGGTCTTGCTTCCTCAACAATTTGGAATGTACATTCAATACTGAGGACATTGAAATTTTCTATTTAGATTTCTACATGTATATTTGATGGCATTGAAAATGTGGGGTTTCCTTTCCCTCTTTACAGTTCTGACCACACTCCCTACTTATTTGATGGTTAATGGTGTTCGCTTTTGTTTGAATCCTATGTTCTTATTCCTAAACAACACCTATTTCTTTGGAGCATGCATGTGGTGTCTATCAGTGTTTGAAATGTTTGTGCCTCTACAACCTATCCACTTCTTCAAAGTTTAATCACATTCATTTATATTATCTATCTCTCTACTTCATAGTTTTTATTTTTTCCCCTGTGGGTCCCCTTCTCTTGTTAGAATTTTTGCTTGAATATTAGTTATATTAGATCTTTAAACACTTCTACTATATCACAATAATAAGAAATAACATCACTGAAATAAATACAAACACAACATAAAAGAGACACAAAAGTTTCTCCTTTGGGAAACCATTAAAGGGAAGAAAACCCAACAACTTCTTCTTTATAGATTCATTAATAAGTACAATTTCATTCCATTACAGTGGAGAGATAAAGATCCTCCACAGAAATATCTCAAATATAGATAATATAAGAAACACCAAGAATAAGATGTCTTCAATGCATCTACTCTTCTCCCAAGCGAACTTGCTCATCTATCCCTCTCACTAGCAAACTTGCTTGAATGAGTGATGCGTTCAAATGACAAGTGTGCCCTCTGTATTTATACTTGTCTCTCAAGTGACTTTCCCCATATGGGGCCGAATTCTATAACTATCAAAGTCAACTTCTTAAAGGAAACATTAAATAATCCTTATTTAATGTTATTTCTGAATTCTTTTGAGAGGACTTTACAAGAGGGGTTACATTCAATATTTTAGGGTTCTTTAGATGATAAAATACAATATGAATCTCTTCTAAATGAATTACAACAATAATAAAATAAGAATATATTCCAAAGTTACATTCTTCAACACTCCATCTTAACAAGGAAGATATTATTCTAACGCTATCATCATCAATGTTGTTACAACTCTTTACAATGACCATTGACTTCTGACATCTCTTGAATATGTACATCACTATAAGTTCACCATGAGCAAGACATCATCACAAACATGCATTAGTCATGATCATACATCTAGGAGCACCACAATAGAAACACATCAACGATCCGACAACACACATTATGTCATTACGAGATCATCTCACCACACTTCTCCAACTCGATACACAACTCAATTGAATACGCATACTTGAATGGATACACATACTTGATTGGATACACATACTTGACTGGATACACATACTAGGTTGGATAATCATACTCAACTAGATACACATACAAAGTATGGTTACTCTCTTGATTCATCGCAAGTATGGTCACACTCTCCAACCATCACAGTATGGTCATGCTCTCCTGTCATCACAGGTATGGTTACTCTCTCCAAACATCACAAGTATGGACACGCTCTCCAATCATCACAAGTATGGTCACTCTCTCCAACCCTTGCAAGTATGGTCACTCTCTCCAATCATCACAAGTTGGTCACGCTCTCCAATTCATTGGATACATCGCTCAAATGGATATGCATACTCGAATGGATACACATAGAACAATATGGTCACTCTCTCCATTCATCACAAGTATGGAAACTCTCTTCAGTCACCATGAGTTGTTCACTCTGTCTAGTGCTCACATGCATACTAACTCTAACTGCATACACATATCTATTGGATACGCATACAACAATATGATCACTCTCTCCAATCATCATGATTATGGTCACTCTCTCCAAACATCATGAAATTTTTTCTCTCTCTAGCTATCATAAAGAATAGTAACACATGCCAGTAAAATACCATCTGCTTCTATCACACAATCATCAACTACATCCCTATAATCATATATCAAAATCATCCCTCCCTCTAACAAGGGACATATCTTTGCATCACGCCAAGCTTTTCCCTGAAGTACTCAAACTTCACTCTTAAGAGAGGCTTGGTTAACACATCAATTTTTTTCTCATCCATCACAATATATTAGAACATCAATGCCCCCTTTGGTACTATGTCATTGATGTAATGTACCTGATATTGATATTCTTGTACTTTTCATGAAATACTAGGTTCTCTAACAACTTCAAAAACTTTGGTTGTTATAGAAAATACAAGTCACTTCTAACTTGAGATCAAACAACCCTGCAAGCAACTTTTGAGGCCATATTACTTCACTACTAGCTTAACACACTGCAATATAATCTATCTCAGTTGTACTCAGTGCCAAACTCGTCTACTTCCTGTTGATCGAGAAAATCATACTAGACCCCAAACTAAAGCAGCATCTTGAAGTGCTATTCCTATATGTGACACTATCGGTGCAATATGAATCAATATAGCCAAAAAGATAATCTTCTGATCTAACTCATACCTAAGTCCATACTCAAGTGTACCGTTCAAGTACCTCATCACATGTTTTTCCACAATCAAGTGAACACATCTTGGATCAACCAAGTATTGACTCAAAGTGTTCACCGCAAAGCATATATATGGTGTAGTGTGTGTCAAGTACATCAATGAACCAATAATTTGTATGTATACTATGGCATCAAATACATTTGAAGAAGTATCACACAACAAATTCAATTTTGATGCCATCTATGTAGCCATAGATTTACATTCCAACATACCAAATTTGTTGAGGATCTCCACAACATAGATTTACATTCCAACATACCAAATCTGTTCAGGATCTCCACAACATAATCTCCGCAAAACTTTAAATGGAAAGGGTACATTAACATGGAATTAGTTTATGCCTTTATACTCCTCAACGAATGATCTGGGTGTCATTTATACGATGGAATAGGTCATTTGACCTAATACCACTAAAATATTGAACTATTGTGTCTAAAAATACTCATACAGGAACCATTCCACTTGGTAGTTGTTCAATGTGTGTAATTAGATAGGAATCAATCCACACTCGAATAATGTATGGGATTTTATTCAACCCACAATCCTTAATTATAATATAAATCAAATAAAAAAAATAAAAAAATAATATAAATATATAATTTTATGTATATATTTAATGAGAAATTATAATATCTTACCTAAAATAGAAATCAAATCCCTTCTCAACAAACCTAGTTAGACATATGGATCTCCACCTTGTCTGGTTTACTAACCCTTTCGGGCCAACAAGCCTAGCCAAACATAGTAATATTACTAACCCTTTCAGGCCAACAAACCTAGCCAGACATACCCTACCCTAGGCTTAGGTACCACACCACTGCAACAGAAAACCTACTACATATTCCTCGCTCCTTTTTTTGAGGGAGATCCTTTTGGACAACACCAATATTGTCTCGAAAGAATTCAAAATTTACATGAGACAAAGGCTTAGTCAACACATCTGCCACTTGTTCCTTTGTAGGAACATACTTGAGATTTACAGCTCCCTTTTGCACCATATCCTAGATGTAATGATATCTAATTTTGATATGTTTTGACTTATCATGAAACATCAAGTTTTCTATCATCTTAATACAACTCTGATTATCACAATGGATATCAGTCACATCTATCTCTGCATCAAATAATCCTGTCAACATCTTGCGAAGAAATATTGCTTCGCTACAAGATGAACATGCTACAATGCATTCATCCTCTACTATGTTATGTGCAACAGTGGATTTCTTTCTATTAAATCATGAGATCATTCCTAATCCCAAATCAAAACAACATACTAAAGTGCTATTTCTGTCTTTATCATTTCCTGCCCAATCCGAGTTTGCAAATCCATGTAATCTGGTCTCACCATCTAATGCATATCTAAGACCATAATCCAATGTACACTTCAGGTACCTCATCACATGTTTTTCTGCCACTAAGTGAATATGTCTAGGTTTCAGCATATACTGACTTAGGTTGTTTACAACACAACATATATCTAGCCTCATATTTTTCACAGGGGCGTCACCTAGGGACCAATATGATATCACGTTCGTTCATATTGGGCGGTTAGAAATAAAAAAATTATAAACCAATATATTGGTGGTATATTAAGGATAAAAAGGGGTTTTTTATTTTCTATATAAATATTCAATATGATGGGGCATATTTTATTGCAAAGGTTTCCCATGCCTCTACCATAAGCCTGCGTGATGCTGCATAGGGTTTTTCTCCATCGTTTTTTTTCTCTATATGGTTTTCTCCAAATAGCACAGAATTTTGCAACAATGCCTGGATTACCCTTTTGAGGATTGTTTCCATACGCTGGGAGCTATCCCTGGAGAGCCTGCTGTAATTACATTGAGAGTGTAGCAATGCCTAGTCTGCTTAAAATTCATGTATAATTCCAAGAAATCTATTGTTATGGGGCCTAATGTTCACAGGTTTTTTCTCCATTGTTTTTTTTCTCCAGAGGGTTTTCTGCATCATTTTTTCTAGACATGATGCTACAAAGGGTTTTTCTCCATATTTTTTTTCCTCCATAGGGTTTTCTCCATTGTTTTTTCTAGATTTGGAGCGCGGTTTCTCTAGTGCTGGTTCTTGTATGCTTATATAACTGTTACATTCTCAATTTTTTTTGTCTCAAGAAGCATGTCTTTTACAAGATGGAATAGATGACCTTCCTCTGTTAGAAATAGTCAATATTTTTTGAATTTACCTTTTAAACTTATTGTAATTCACTATTTATGTTTCATGTTCTATGAAACTAAGCACTTATTTTTTAATTTTGTGGCAGCTTTGTGCATGGAAAAAATTATGATCCTAACAGAGAAAGGGAACAGAGAAAGAAGCTAGAGCACCAGATCAAGCAGGAGGCAAGGGGTGTTGCTCATGAAATGCGCAAGGATAACTACTTTTTGTAGGATGTGAAGGTAAGAGAAAGGGCTTTGGCAGAGGAGGAGAGAGCAGACAAGTATAGGAAAGAAATGGCTTTCTTACAGGAGCAAGAATCTAATTTCAGGTCTAGGCAATTAGGAAGAGGAAAGAAACTAAAGTAGGCACAATGACATGGTCTTTATCATTTTCATCCTAGAATGTGGAAGCTCATTTAACTTTGGAAGGGAGTTTTTAGTAGAGGTTACATTACCATGGAATCTCATAAAGGCTTTGTTAAACAGTCAATCGAGGGAGTTACATTTGACTGTGCAATGTTTTTTTTTTTAAATCATAGTCTTTGTAATGTTCAATTGACAAATATATATTTAAAAAATATATATCATTGTCACCATAGAATATGGAAGCTCATTTAACTTTGGTAGGGAATTTTAG
>LPNX010500736.1:350611-364754 GCA_001517045.1 Pseudotsuga menziesii | reverse complement strand
AAGATGACAAGGTGATGTGAAGGGTTTGTACTGGTGATGTGAACTAGGTTGTATGGTCACCCCTCTATGTCAAAATCTGTGGCATGCTTCAAGATGTGTGCAGTCTTAGCAGCAGTGTGATCCTTGCTTCTGGTTTGTGCCCTCACAACACCAATGCCTCTATGATCTCCCTTGGCTCTGGTGCTATTGCGACGTAGCACAGTATATATATTTGGATATATGTTATAGCACAATACACAGATATAGGGAACAATACAGACTCCAGAGAGATATGGAAATCCATTTCCCATATCACCAGGTGTGTGAACACTGACAAAACTCACAGAATTATCGACATCTCTATGATGTGCCTTCTTTTGAGAGCTTTAATTTGGAAGAGCACTCATCTCAGTAGTCTCTCACATGGTCATATAAGGGATCGAGCCATAAAAAAACCTGGGTAGTGTGATGCTGAGAACAATGGGATAGTGCCTATGACATCATGAATGGGGTCATTGCAATGCATGGGCTCTTTGATGGCCTATAACTAAAAAGGAAGGCCTACTTCCCTCCATTATTGTCAAAAACATCATTAGGGTTTGTCTGAAGGTGTATATAGCAAAACCAATTGGGTATATCTGATATCTGTAAAAAAACAGTTGGGTATCTATGCAGTGAAGAGAAATCATAGAATTATAGTCTCAGCTAATAATTGTTTGCTTCTATATTGTTGAAAAATGTATTGGGGATATAGGGTTTTCTCTGTGAAGGTCACTAGGTATACATAGGTATTGTTGGGTATACAAGGTTTTTTCATGTGAAGATACATTTGGTGTAGACGGTTTTTTCTTGTGAAAATTCATTGGGTTTTCACAGGTTTTATTGTGACAATTCATTGGGTACAAAGTTTCTTTTCTGTAAGTATCATTTGGATTTTCAGTGAGCACAGTAAGTGGAGAAAGGAAAAAAGTGCCATGGCATTGAATGGCTTCAACAGGCATAGGTGCACCTCTCATTCTAACCTCTGATTCCATCAAGTTCTCTTTCCCCTCTGGGCTATGAACAGGCAGCAGGACCTCCAAGGTGGGATTATAGTTTTGATATAATCTTTGCTTTAATTCATTCTCTTTCTCTCTCTCTGAATTTTATTTATGTTATTTTTGTATTACGATGCAGACTTACTTTTACAAGCACAAAGGCATAAATACAAGGTTCATTTTATTTGATATTTTGGGAAAAATATAGCTTTTTGTTGTTGGTCCATTGAGCAGTCTTGTTTTCTTAAGTTGTTTCACGAGGAAGTTTTGCTTCTCTCGTTTGGATCATTGAGATATTGTGTAGCACTTTTTATGCATCCTATAAGGTAGAAATATTGATTTCCTATGTTTGTGTGACCAAGATCATGGTATTTTTGACTGGGTCATTAAAAGATCCTCTGCCTGAGTGCCTTTTGGATACTGTTGTAATGATACCTTCTGGTGCCAAGTTCATTACTGTTGTAATTTCACCTAGTGGTGCCATGAAATAAATAAATAAAAGCTTTGAAAGGTTCATTAAAAAATCTTTGTTTTCTGAATTGGGTAGTTGAAGGATCTTGTTTCTTGAGTTGGGTCATAGAGAATCTTGTTTTCCCTTCTTGTTGTTTAGGTATTTGGATAATCTTATTTTCTGAATATGGCAACTAAGAAATTACGTTGTCCTTTCTCTTTGTTTTGGTATCTAGATAACCTTATTTTCTAAGTTGGGAAATTGAGAACCTTTTCTTTTTACATTTAGGTGATAAAGATGTTGATTTTGTACCTAGGAAAGTGGGCTCTCCATATGTGGTTGGCGATGGCTAGACCCCTTGATGTTACAGCTACACATTTGAAATTTTTTATTAATGAATTCATGTAATTTAGAAGGGACTGCCATGTTTTCTTTTGTAATATCAAGTTTCTAGCTCCAATGCATTTGATATGGTTGGACTTTGCTTATGCCTATTTAAAACCACACTTTAATACTACACAATGTTGCATGTACATAGTTCTTGTAGTTTTTTATTACAAAATGAACCCATTCCTTGTCCTACAATGAATTTGGCCTTGGATATTTTTTGGTGGCATTTCTTTGGACTTTTGGCTTTTCACCATCATGTGCATATTAAGGGATTGTGTTTGGGCATATTCCTTGTCTCATAGATTCATGATTTTCCCTGTATTTTTGCAGTCTCCTGTAAACCATGTTTGGGAATGATTCTTGAAATTGTTTTTTTTAGTTCTAACATGTATTTTTTTTAGTTACTAAATTTATAATCAATTTCTGCATTTGACATGGTTGGATGACAGTACATATTATTTTAAACTGAACATTGAGTGCAACCATGCAACCCTCTCTAGGCACAGGTAAGAAAACCTCCCACTAACGTTCTATCAAACCGCTAATTCTAGTGTCATTGGATTCTGGTAAAGTCAGTTTAAAGTTTGTCACTTATCCGCTCCTTGATAGTTTTATTTCCTTGTGATTTCTCCTAGGGACCAAATTATATGTTTATTTCTGAATGTTTACAGTCCAATAGTAAAATGGATGATATATTTGGGAATTAATATATGATGACTTTTTTCAGTTGTCATCACGAGCTCGAAATGGAATGAATTTATGGGATGCTTGGCAATATTGACGCAAACACTGGAGATCCCCAGACAGGTAATGGGGCTTATAGTCTTCTTTTGTTTGATTGAATTCATAAGTTTCCACTTTCAAAGAATGGATCACATCCCTTTGTGAGCAAATATTTTATATTTTGTATTCAACATGTCTAGGTTGGGATACTGATCAATTTGGAAGAGTACTCATCTCAACAGTCTCTGGCATGCTCATATAAGCGATTGGGCCATAAAAAAACCTAGGTGGTGTGATGCTGAGAACAATGGGATAGTTCCTATGACAACGTGAATGGGTTCATTGCAATGGATGGGCTCTTTGATGCCCTATAACTAAAAAGGAAGGCCTACTTCCCTCCATTATTTTCAACAACATCATTAGGGTTTGTTTGAAGGTGTATATAGAAAAACCAATTGGGTATATCTGATATCTGTCAAAAAACAATTGGGTATCTATGCAGTGAAGAGAAATCATTGAATTACAGTCTCAGCTAATAATCATTTGCTTCTATATTGGAGAAAAATGTATTGGGCATACAGGGTTTTCTCTGTGAAGGTCACTAGGTATACATAGGTATTTTCTATGAAAAATCTGTTTGGTATACAATATTTTTTCGTGTGAAGATTCATTTGGTGTAGATGGTTTTTTCTTGTGAAAATTCATTGGGTTTTCACATGTTTTTTTGTGACAATTCATTGGGTATGCAGTTTCTCTTTTGTAACTATCATTTGGATTGTCAGTGATGGGCAGTAATTGGAGAAAGGAAAAAAGTACCTGGAATTGAATGGATTCAACAGGCATAGGTGCACCTCTCATTCTGACCTTTGATTCCATCAAGTTATCCTTCCCCTTTGGGCTATGAACAGGCAGCAGGACCTCTAGGGTGGGATTATTGTTTTGATATAATCTTTGCTTTAATTCATTCTCTCTCTCTCTCTCAGACTTTTCTTTGTGTCATTTTCGTCTTATGATGTAGACTTACTTTACAAGCACAAAGGTATAAATCTAAGATTCATTTTATTTGATATTTTGGGAAAAATATAGCTTTTTGTTGTTGGTCCATTGAGCAGTCTAGTTTTCTTAAGTTGTTTCATGGGGAAGTTTTTCTTCTCTCGTTTGGATCATTGAGATATTTTGTAGCCCTTTTTATGAATTCAGTAAGGTAGAAATATTGATTTCCTATGTTTGTGTGACCAAGATCATGGTCTTTTTGACTGGTTCATTAAAACATCCCGTGCCTGGGTGCCTTCTGGAAACTATTGTAATGATACCTTCTGGCGCCAAGTTCAGTACTATTGTAATTGCACCTAGTGGTGCCATGAAATAAATAAATAAATGCTTTGAAAGGTTCATTGAAAAATCCTTGTTTTCTAAATTGGGTAGTTGAAGGCTCTTGTTTCTTTAGTTGGATCGTAGAGAATCTTGTTTTTCCTTCTTGTTGTTTAGGTATTTGGATAATCTTATTTTCTGAATATGGCAACTAAGAAATTGCATTGTCCTTCCTCTTTGTTTTGGTATCTAGATAACCTTATTTTTTGAGTTGGGCAACTAAGAACCTTTGATTTTTACATTTAGGTGACAAAGATGTTCATTTTGTACCTAGGAAAGTGGGCTCTCCATATGTGGTTGGCAATGGTCAGGCCCCTTGATGTTACAGCTACACATTTGAATTCTTTTATTAATGAATTCATGTAATTTAGAAGGGATTTACATGCTTTTCTTTTGTAATATCAATTTTCCAGCTCCACTACATTTGATATGGTTGGGATTTGCTGATGTTTGTTTAAAACCACACTTTAATACTACACAATGTTGCATGTACATAGTTCTTGTAGTTTTTTATTACAAAATGAAGCCATTCCTTGTCCTGCAAGGAATTTGGCCTTGGATGTTTTTTTGTGGCATTTCTTTCGACTTTTGGCTTTCACCATCATGTGCATATTAAGGGATTGTGTTTGGGCATATTCCTTGTCTCTTAGATTCATGATTTTCCCTGTATTTTTGTAGTCTCCTGTAAACCATGTTTGGGAATGATTCTTGAAATTGATTTTTTTAGTTCTAACATGTATTGTTTTTAGTTGCTAAATTGCTAATCAATTTCTACATTTGACATGGATAGACTGCAATCCGGATGATTTTAAACTGAACATTGAGTGCAACCATGCAACCCTCTCTAGGCACAGGTAAGCAAACTTCCCATTGACGTTCTATCAAACTGCTAATTCTAGTGTCATTGGATTCTGGTAAAGTCAGTGTAAAGTCTGTTAGTTATCTGCCCCTTGATAGATTTATTTCATTGTGATTTGTCCTAGGGACCAAATTATATGTTTATTTCTAAATGTTTACAGTCCACTAGTAAAATGGATGATATATTTGGGAATCAATATATGATGAATTTTTTCAGCTGTCATGACGAGCTGGAAATGGCACGAATTTATAGGATGCTTGGTAATATTGACGCAAACACTGGAGATGCCCAGATAGGTAATTGGGCTTATAGTCCTATTTTGTTTGATTGAATTCATAAGTTTCCACTTTCGAAGAATAGATCGCATCCCTTTGTGAGCTAGTATTTTATATTTTGTATTCAACATGTCTAGGTTGGGATACTGATCAATTTGGAAGATCACTCATATTAGCAGTCTCTGGCATGGTCATATAAGGGATCAGGCCATAAAAAAACCTAGGTGGTGTGATGCTGATAACAATGGGATAGTGCCTATGACAGCATGAATGGGTTCATTGCAATTCATGGGCTCTTTGATGGCCTATAACTAAAAAGGAAGGCCTACTTCCCTCCATTATTGTCAACAACATGATTAGGTTTTGTTTGAAGGTGTATATAGAAAAACCTATTGGGTATACCTAATATCTATCAAAAAACTGTTGGGTATCTATGCAGTGAAGAGAAATCATTGAATTACAGTCTTAGCTAATAATCATTTGCTTATATATTGTTGAAAAATGTATTGGGGATATAGGGTTTTCTCTGTGAAGGTCACTAGGTATACATAGGTATTTTCTATGAAAAATCTGTTGGGTATACAAGGTTTTTTCATGTGAAGATTCATTTGGTGTAGATGGATTTTTCTTGTGAAAATTCATTGGGTTTTCAAAGGTTTTTTTGTGACAATTCAGTGGGTACACAGGTTCTTTTTTGTAAGTATCATTTGGATTTTTAGTGATGGGAAGTAAGTGGAGAAAGGAAAAAAGTGCCCTGGCATTGAATGGCTTCAGTAGGCATAGGTGCACCTCTCATTCTAACCTCTTATTCCATCAAGTTCTCCTTCCCCTATGGGCTATGAATAGGTAGCAGGACCTCCAGGGTGGGATTATTGTTTTGATATAATCTTTGCTTTAATTCATTCTCTCTCTCTTAGACTTTTCTTTGTGTCATTTTTGTCTTATGATACATACTTAGTTTTACAAGAACAAAGGTATAAATCTAAGGTTCATTTTATGTGATATTTTGGGAAAAATCTAGCTTTTTGTTGTTGGTCCATTGAGCAGTCTTGTTTTCTTAATTTGTTTCACGGGGAAGTTTTGCTTCTCTTGTTTGGAGCAATGAGATATTATGTAGCCCTTTTTATGCATTCTGTAAGGTAGAAATCTTGATTTCCTATGTTTGTGTGACCAAGATCATGGTCTTTCCTACTGGGTCATTAAAAGATCATGTGTCTGGGTGCTTTCTGGATACTGTTGTAATGATACCTTCTGGTGCCAAGTTTAGTACTATTGTAATTGCACCTAGTGGTGCCATGAAATAAATAAAAAAAACCTTTGAAAGGTTCATTGAAAATTATTTGTTTTCTGAATTGGGTAGTCGAAGGATCTTGTTTATTTAGTTGGGTCATAGAGAATCTTGTTTTCCCTTCTTGTTGTTTAGGTATTTGGATAATCTTATTTTCTGAATATGGCAACTAAGAAATTGCATTGTCCTTTCTCTTTGTTTTGGTATCTAGATAACCTTATTTTCTGAGTTGGGCTACTGAGAACCTTTTCTTTTTACATTTAGGTGACAAATATGTTGATTTTGTACCTAGGAAAGTGGGCTCTCCATATGTGGTTGGCGATGGCCAGGCCCCTTGATGTTACAGCTGCACATCTAAATTGTTTTATTAATGAATTCATGTAATTTAGAAGGGACTGCCATGCTTTTCTTTTGTAATATCAATTTTCTAGCTCCACTGCATTTGAAATGGTTGGAATTTGCTTATGCTTGTTTAAAACCACACTTTAATACTACACAATGGTTCATGTACATAGTTCTTGTAGTTTTTTATTACAAAATGAAGCCATTCCTTGTCTTGCAAGGAATTTGGACTTGGATGTTTTCTGGTGGCATTTCTTTGGACTCTTGGGTTTTCACCATCATGTGCATATTAAGGGATTATGTTTGGGAATATTCCTTGTCTCATAGATTCATGATTTTCCCTGTATTTTTGAAGTCTCCTGTAAACCATGTTTGGGAATGATTCTTGATTTTTTTTTTTTAGTTCTAACATGTATTGTTTTTAGTTGCTAAATTGCTAATCAATATATGCATTTGACATGGCTGGACTGCAATCTAGATGATTTTAAACTAAACATTGAGTGCAACCATGCAACCCTCTCTGGGAAGCGCTCATATTTGTTACTTGTTGCTAAGGACATTAGTATTGAAAACTTTGTCAATTACCTTATATTTTAATATATGAATACTGATGTTTTTCCAGAACGTAAGCCCCATTACTCCCACGTCATAGTGATAGCTAATTTATGCCAGTAATGTTATATTGATATCTACTTAAATTGGTTATGATTGGATGTATGGTAAAAAATGGTGATTTAGTTTTATCATTGTGCTCATTATTATCAAGAAGACATTTCCTTTTGCATACTAATGCACATATGCTTTTAGCTATACTGTCTGAGTACTGTTAATTTACTTTCAAGTTAACTTCAGTTTAGATTCTGTTACGACTTAGGAAAAATATTACCACTTAGTTTAATACTTTAATGGACATTTTCATTTATGTTGGAAGAATAACTAACAAAACTATTTGCCATATGAGAAGTTGAAAAATAATTGTAATTTTCCAAATTCCTGAGAGGAAATACACAACCCACGATGCAGTAACAAAAGCATTAACAACTCTGAATAGGCACAAAAAAGAGTTGTAACAAGAGCATTAACAACCCAAAACAAGCACATAATTTTCTGTTGTAACGGTATGATTTTTTCTCTGTTAATAGTCCAGAGAATGTAGAATAGTGTGAAGAACAAACCTTACCATGCATCATAGGCACACATGAAGGTGCCAAATTTCAAACAACAAAGCATACTGAGTCGTGTGGAATAGTCCCAAAACAGAACAAGACATGCATGCAACTTGAGGCATGCAGAACAGGCTGAAACAAGCTAGAAAACATAATTTTGAACAGAAACCAAAGAAAATGTGCAAACTTTTAAAAATACAAGGTGCACTGGATTCAACATCGTTGCAAGAACATACATACTACACATGTCCTAAGGTAGGGCAATTCACACAGTTTGAATAATTTTCAACACACAATTCAAGGTAATTTTTTGCATGAAATTTGAGGCATTTCTTGCACATAATACAAGAATTCAAGGTATTTTGTGACAGAAATTTAGGTAAGGAGCCCAATACTCAAACTTGATGCACACAAATCGATGAGAAAACCCCATACTATAGTGTACGTAGATAGAAAACACAGAGAATTTATGAGAAATATATAAGAACAAATTCAAACTATACTAAATAAAATATAACCCCTGCAAAAAGAGAACCCTTTATTGACATTACAAAATAAGAGCAATGTTAATTGGTCTCTTCAAAGGGGAAACATCTAAGAAAGCAAAACATGAATACAACACCATTACTCCTTGAAAAAACATTGCATAGATTCATCCCTCTATAAATAATGTCTAATACCCAAAACCTAACCACTAGTGGGACAAACATTAATGAGTACCAAATACCTAGTGGGACTTATTTTATAAGGATGACCCTTTTCTAGTAATTAAATACACACCAACTACCTAGTGGGGCTTGTTCAAAGAGAATGGCTCCATACATTAATAAATTGACTCCTAAGTACCCCTAAGTAGAGAGGTTAGGGTAGGACCCTATAAAAGACAAAAATTGTACAAAATACAAAATGTTTGGAAGTGCATATATTTTCTAGTATGAAAACACTCAAGTAGTAAGAAGTCTCAATCATGTACAAGTAGACAGTGTGTAAACAATAACTACTAGGTATTTGAATAAAGCGCACAAAACTGATAATTTTGGGTGTCAGATAAATACATAAAATACAATTAAGTTCTGCAGTGAAAAAATTGTGTATTTATGGGAGGAAGATAAATCTTGAGTAAACATGTGGCAACATGCAGAGATTTGTCTCTGGGAGACTGAGAAATATGGAGGTGACCACACAATCTACAGTTAGGTATGCATGATCCGTATTGAAGGAAAACATTTTACTGGTGGAAGAGAAGTTAGGAAGGGGTGTTGGGTGCATCATGAGGTGTGGGCCATGTGGCAACAATATGTCATAGTAGGTCGACTAGGTGTCAAATTTTGATCTTGTCTTTTGGTGCACATTTGTAAATTCATATCAGGAATTGTATACATGGCTACAACCAACATAAGGCATATTTGCGATGCTACACCTGACAACCTACTTGGACTTTCCATCCACTTCACCCAACAGAGAAGTAATATTTGTAATGATTTCGATGTTGATTTGATGATAACATGTTTATAAAACACTAAATTCATACTTTTTGTGAACCTTATGTAACATTATATATCTTTGAAATTGTAACAATTCACATGAACAACCATTGTATGTAAAGATTACATACAATATTCACTTGACAACCTACTTGGACTTGCCATCCACTTCACACAAAGGAGAAGTAATCTTTGTAATGATTTAGATGTTGATTTGATGATGGCATGTTTATAACACAAAAACTTCATGCTTTTTATGAACCTTATGTAATATTATATATGTTTGAACCCCGGATGTAGGTGACACACAAGCCATCCACAAGGGACACTTGGTGCATAGGCCACATGGTGAAGGCGTAGAAAATGAGGTGAGCGATGACACAGTTGAATTGAATGCGGAGGAGGGTGGAATGCTTTCCAACCTTGCAATTAGTTGTTCGGTTATTTCTCATTTGAGTTGTAGCACTATGGATTTAATTCCTACATGTGCCAGTACAATAGTGTTACCAGCATCGGCCAAGAAATAGGCGATGTCCAAGAAATCATGAGATTTCTAGGATGCCAATTTTTCGGCAAAAAATATCCAAAAAACCGATCCGATTTTTTGCTGAAAAATCGCGAGTTAATAGAAAAAACTGGTCGTCGTGGACTGTAGAAGGAAAAAAGGATTTTAAGTCGGTTTTTTTTGTCATTTGCTCAATTCGGAGATGGAGAGGAGAGCTAAGGAGATCAAGATCACTTTCTTTGGGCTTAAGGAAGGATTTGGGTGACATTCCCTTCGCCATCAACCATCAAAATTGAAGATTGGATCTTGTTATTTGGAGTTTTTTCCCACATTTATCACAACCGAAGGTTAGTAAAAAATTTACCCATCATTTCTCATTATGTCATCCACTCGTTATCCCTAGCTAGCACTTTGATTTGAACTTTTTCACATTGTATGTTTTTGCCTTAAGCTTTGATCTTGTGCAGGCATCTGGAAAAAAATTACAAACTAGTGTTAATTTAGGAAATGAATGTGATCTCTGTGCGTGAAATAATGTGCATGCACAATATACATCGAAAGAAGAAAGGTGCATTATAGAATGCATGTGGGGTATCATGTCAATATACTAGGTATAAATATAAATGGGTATACAAAATGTAAATGAAAAAATGGATACATGCAATATATAGTGAAAATATGGGTTTTTTTAAGTTGGGAAGGCATATTGGGAGGGGGTTAAAAAAAATGATTTTGAGAGGTATTTTCCAATATTTTTTGAAAATAGGGGTATTGTTTCATATGCCATGAACGAACGTGCTATGGCATGGTTTCACTAAGTGAAGACCCCGTGATGGGTAACTAGTCGATGCAATTGCAGAGTCAAATTATGAATTAGTGCTTGATACAATGCTCACTCTAAAGTCTCTTAATCTTGATCGATCATGGTAAATAAAATATCACTTGAGGAAGCATTACATACCAACCCCCAACAATGTTGAACTTAGTTGAAAAGATGACAACAATGCATTTCACAACTAATGGTGAAAGTATGGAGTATGAGCTAAGGGAGACAAAGATGCAAAACAACCTAAGTGAAAAACACTCCATAGTGGAGAGTTCCAAGACAAAGTGAAAAAAGGAAATACAAGGAGACAAATGCCTAGGTACCTTCTTAAAAATCCATCATGGAAAGGAATCCCAGGTATGGGTTCCAACAAACAAGACCATTTTAGATACCCATTTACAATAGAGGAATCAATATAAATTCATTGACATTAAGAGAATTTCAATGTGGTGTGCAATCACTCAATGGAAAGAGAGCACATAGATTGTTTCAACACCTCAAATAGAATGAGAAATGGAGAAGTGGAAACACCAATGAAAGCTATGGAAAAAGGTAGCCAATAACCTCATTACAATAATGTAGAAAAAAAACAACTATGCCAAAGATGCCTCCATAATACAAACATTTGCATAATATGGTGATTATGAAAAAGGTCATTACTCAAAGTAAAGGATGCAAAATATGCATAAAAGTCAGTTTCCAGCAAATCATCACCCTTCACAAGAAATGTCTTGACCTTCAACACCAATGGAGCACTTGCCAATAATCTTGCAAATTATGGTGGTTAGGGGAATAGATCCCTGGTCTTATTCACAAAAGACTAAAGCACTAATCAACGCCTTCAACATTAGATCTGTAGAAGAGACAATAAGCCAAAAAATAGGCATGTCCATGCGATCATCATAAATGGGACACCATAATCTGCCACCTCAACAAATCTTCTATTATGAACAAATAATCCCCACACTATGAGGGAAGAATTGAAGAGTGATGGAGATCTCGATCAATAAAGGAATTGGCCAGATTTCTCTACAAATCCTATCCACACAAACAACGATCAAAGAAAGAAAAGGAGAAGGACAAGTCATTTCCCATGCTCAGGATCTGGAAGATCACTTGGAGATCAACCAATGAACGAATCTCATGGAAAAATATGCATTTGTAGATAGATCCCATAAAAAAAAAATACACATGAAAATGAAATCTCCCAAGCTTAATCTATACCACATACCTTGGGAATCCATTTACATGAGAACTAGAAGTGGGTCAAAGGGGAGGGACATATATGAGCCAAATCCATGTAAAGTGCACCCACAAATTTCTTAAAGGATGTACGTTCAACTTTCAAATTTTTTTTTGTTGAAATGGGTAGTGTGGGAGGCCACCCTCAAAGCCTCGTTTTCAATAGTTTCGTAGTTCCATTTAAGTAGTAGCTACTAGAGTCACAAATAGAGATCCAGAAGAATGCGATCTGACCCAATAAAACAATGAATTCAAGATCCACAGTGTCAGAACTACAAATACATTGGATTTCTAGAGCATGATGTGTATGGGCGAGGCTCTGCAAACAAAATATCCAAGAATCGTACAAGTCTGCAAAACCAAAATATTCCACAAGAGAGGATGACAAAAAAAAGAGAGAAGAGATTTGCATAGATGGATTGCATACCACGAAGAGATATGTGATAAACTTGGATCAAAGCTGACAACCATAATAATAGAACAAAAATCCATTAACTTGCATTGCCAATGTACATAAGAATGCTTCAATTTATAACAATGGAGAAGCCTAGCTATAACTAAGAAGAGATGGGTGATTAATGATTTCTAAGTGAGATTACAATTCATAATAGCTTGCATGCATTGGAAATACTAACACTAACATAATTTATTTAATCAAGACCGTCTTTAACTTAATAAAGGCTAGTCTAAAGATGCCATGGCATGGTTAAACTATTGGAGAATTGACGAAAATACTATCTTGCAAAATATCAACAACATTAAAAATACATTCACATCTAAGTTTAAGGAGAAAATGTGGGACCAGGAAGATTTAAAGGTTAAAATAAAATTAAGATACCTAACGGAGATCATCGACCATAATCCGGAGGATCGAAAGTATCTCTCTATCTTAACCAGTTTGAAAAAGAAAATTAATATAGTCAAGATAAGAACGAACTCCCATGAGCTTAAGAGTGGAAAGGATAAATGTCATCTATGTCAGGGATGAAAGTCACTTTTTATTAGAGTGCGATGCATACACCCACATTGTATCGTAGTTTCATAATCTTTGCTATAATACAAACGTCACTAATCTTCTAACATGCTAAATCTATGGCGACATAGGAATGCTTCTTTCTAAGCTTTTCTATCATAAGAATAAAATTTTACTACAATCCATTTAATCCCTCTCTTTTCTTAAGTTTCGATAGACCGAGTGGTCCTCGACCATTATCATCCCTCTCTTGTCTTCAGTTTTGATAGACCTAATGGGTCCTCCATCATCATCATCATAGAAGGTTTCTAAATAGAATTATTAAATTATCAATGTTTTAAGTCATCGTCGTGGCCATAGCCGCCACCACCACCATCGTCTTTGTCGTCGTCGCCGTCGTCGTCTAGAGTGGAATGATTCTTGTCTGTCTGAGTTCGTCAATATTTTTTTAGTGGTGTTAGCCCAAACGATGTTTTCTGCCGTATATCATTTGGTGAGAACTCAAGAGTATAAAGGCATAAACCCAAGTCCATGTCACTGTACCCTTTCCCCTTTAAGCTTTGCGATCGTAATTATGTTTTTTTCTCTTACTTCACTAATGATATAAGAAGAAAAAAAAAGCAAATTCATTTTCATATTGTCTGAGAGATTATCGTGATTTGCGTATTTGACAATCAACGTCCGTTTACCACGCCGGAGAATAAAGTATCAACATGAAAATTATAATATAAAATGGTGAAATTATTGATAACAAATATAATTATTTTAAAAACAGCCTAATTCAGTCTTATCAGTTTTTCACTATTTTCACATGGAATATAAAAAGTGATAGCCTAATTTTTGTATTTATTATTGGTTTAGTTTAACTTTTTAGAAGTTGGTTGAGTAGTAATATATAATATATAATTTGAGTTTTTATAAATTATTATTTTTTAAATAAATTGGTGGTTTATGAGTTGAATATTTAACTAAAGATAAAATTAAGTATTACGATGAATCAAATTTAAAATTTTGATTTAATTTTGTGAGAATTGATTGAAAATATTTTAAATAAATAGTGTTAGGATTTTTTATATAAATTGTCGTAGAGTTCATAAATATTATTTTATTCACAATTTCTTATGCCAATTATTCGTTACCCATTACCAATTCTTCTACCTATGGGTAGTTATTTTACTTAACATCAAGAGATCTAATAAAAAGATTATGAAATAAAAATGTAGGTTAATATG
>LPNX010500736.1:303416-349482 GCA_001517045.1 Pseudotsuga menziesii | reverse complement strand
CAACATAGATCCATCTTAAAATCAGATCTACGAAGCACTACTAAGAGGGATCCAATATCTTGAAGTGTAAATAGTTTTATTTTGATTTTTTTACATGTTTAGAAAAAGTTTACAAGTTTGGATGGACTTTGGTGGTTTTGAAATTTTTATTTTATAAGTCGACATGGATTTTTTAATTACTTTTTCATTCGGTTTTAACTTTTTTTGTAATGAGCCAAAATAAACTTATTGAACTCTAAAACGCCTTGTTACTCTCAGTGCAAAAAACCTTGTATCCCAAATGATAAGATACTAAAAATAAATAAAAATACTTCAATTTTCTTAAAAAAAACCTTTACAGTACATTATAAAACCTTCATACTCTTAACATGAATATTCAACAACATCAAAATTCCACTTAAATTTAAACAACATAATAATGATAACCATAAATAAAAGCCTCACTATCAATATCTCTCAACCCAAAGAAATTAGAGCCCAAGTTACGACACTTGGCCCTATGGTGTCTACACACGTATTTACGAAAACTAATAGTTGTAACTTTTTGTTCGTATTTCTTGTATAGCAGAAAACTGTCTTCCTAAAACTGCATGAAGATATCACCGGAAGACGATCCCCTACCCCACCTGCTCGAGTTGAACTTAATAATGAGGATCCCCCTAATAACAACGTTGTTAATTTTGAGATTCTACAAACAGTGAGGGACTTATAAGAAGAAATTATGAACTTTAAGGCTGAACATGAAAGGGTATTGAAAACCCAAGAAGACTTAAATGAAGCCCTACTTTTTAAACTGTAGGAGATAACTAATGAAAAGAAAAAGAAGAAATGTAGACAAGAAAACTCATCCTCTGACTGTCCTTACTCTGACGGAAGCCATTTATCTAGTGAATCAAAGTATTCTAGTGACAGTTCTGAGGGTAGACATAAGAAGAAAAGAAAATATAAAGATGAGCTAACAGGAGAATTCAAAAATTCAAAGCCTCCTACCTTTGACGGTGAAGTCAAAAATGGAGAAGAAGCTGAGGCTTGGCTCTTCGGAATGAAGAAGTACTTCACTATGTACAATTACTCCAACTCCATGAAGGGCAAAATGACCATCTTCAATCTCGTCGGAAAAGCTGAGATTTGGTGGCAAGACTTAAAAAGAGCAAAACGAATAAATGATAGGAAAGTAAGTTGGAACTGGTTTAAAAAGGAATTTAAAAAATAATACCTCTCGGAATATTACTACGAAGGGAAAGCTAAGGAGTTCTATGAGCTAAGATTAGGATCCATGTCCATGCATGAATTTTATACTAAATTCTTATCCCTTTTAAGATATGTTCCTTACTTAAATGAAGAAAAACCTAAAATACAAAGGTTTCTAGGTTTCTTGCCTAACTTTTATAAAGACAAACTAGAGTTTGATGAACCGAAAACTTTGTATGAAGCAATGAGGAAGGCCAAACTAACGTATGACCAATCGAAGAGTAAAAGTGAAAATCCCTTTAATTTTAAAAGAAGAGATGGAAATGGTTTTAATAAAAGAGAGTTCAAACCTTTTAATAATAAACATAAAGGTTTCCAGAAAAATACCTTTAAGGACAAACAACCAACACTAAGAACAGAATATAAACAACCTATGAGAACTGCTAAGTATAAAGATACTACTTTTAATAATAAAAGTGAAGAAATAAAAAGAGAACCCTTGCAGTGTTGGGGTTGTGGGGGGAGTCATTTCTATCGGGATTGTCCTCATAAAAAGGATAATCAAAATATTCATACAGTTCGAGGAGCAGCTATAGTGGGGGAAGTTGCTCGGAACATACCGCATATTAGCGTAGCACTGGACAATCATCAAGCGGATTTTCAGCCCTCCATGATTGAGGTAGAAGGTAAGATCCTTGACAAACCTATTTCTATATTAATAGATTCTGGTTCTACCCTAAGTTATATATCTCCTAAGTTAGTAGATTTGTGTAAAATGAGAAAGTATGATTTTGGAAAATCGTGGTTAGTGCAGTTAGCCACCGGGACAAAAAGAAAAGTAACTAGTTTTATTTCTAGTTGTGAAGTTCATATGCAAGACTTGATTACAAAAGTAGATTTGAATGTTTTACCATTAGGATCTTATGATGTACTGATTGGCATGGATTGGCTAGAAAAACATAAAGTGGTGCTAAATTGTTTCGAGAAAACTTTTGATTGTATTGATGAAAATGGTGAAAGTAAAATGGTTAGAGGAATTCCAAAGAAGATTCTTACTAGGAAAATTTCTGCCTTGCAATTGAAAAAGTGTGCTAGAAAAGGATGTAGGGTTTTTGTTGTACACATCACCGAAACTAATGTTAAAGAAACAAAACCTAATTTAGAGGATCTTCCCTTTTTAAATGATTTTAAAGATGTCTTCCCAAAAGAGATACTGGGACTACCTCCAAGGAGAGATATTGACTTTACCATTGAATTGGTACCTAGAGCAGTACCTGCCTCGAAGGCCCCTTATCGAATGAACACGCTTGAATTGGTAGAATTAAAATTGCAATTACAGGAATTAATAGATAAAGAATATATTAGACCATGCGTGTCTCCATGGGGAGCACCTGTCTTGTTTGTTAAAAATAAGGATGGCACATTGAGGCTATGTATCGATTACAGGCAATTAAATAAAATGACAATTAAGAATAGATACCCTCTCCCCCTCATTGATGACTTGTTTGACCAAGTACGGGGAGCGTCGGCATTCTCTAAAATTGACTTAAGGTCGGGATACCATCAAGTAAGAATTAAGGACGAGGATGTCCATAAAACTGCTTTTAGAACAAGATACGGGCATTACGAGTTCTTGGTCGTACCATTTGGCTTGACCAATGCCCCAGCCACGTTCAAGTGTTTAATGAACAGTGTTCTTCACAAATATCTAGATAAATTTGTAATAATATTTATTGACAATATATTAATATACTCAAAAAATGAAGAAAAGCATAAGGAACATTTAAAACTAGTCTTGCAAACCTTAAGAGAACATAAACTTTATGCAAAGTTTAGCAAGTGTGAATTCTTTCAAGATAAAATTCAGTACCTAGGTCATGTAATAACTAAGGAAGGTATTTCGGTGGACCCAGATAAAATCAAGGCAATCAATGATTGGTCAGTTCCTAAGGATGTAACTGGGATTCGATCCTTTATGGGAATCACAGGTTACTATCGTAGGTTAATTGAGGGGTTCTCCAGAATTGCTTATCCAATAACCTCACTTCAAAAGAAAGGAACTAAATTCATATGGTCTAATAAATGTCAAGAAAGCTTTGAAAAACTTAAACACTTATTAACCACCGCACCTATTCTAAGGATTGCAGATCCTTACAAGGACTTTGTCATATGTACAGATGCATGTTTAGAAGGATTAGGTGGTGTGTTATTACAAGAGGATTATGTAATAAGTTATGAATCAAGAAAACTTAAAATACATGAACGAAATTATGCAACACATGACTTGGAGTTAGCTGCTATAATACATGCTTTAAAGATGTGGAGACATTACTTAATAGGAAGAAAATTTACCTTAATGTCGGATAATATAAGCTTAAAATATTTATTTGATCAACAAAACTTGAATGCTCGCCAAGAAAGGTGGTTAGCATTTTTGAGCGAGTATGATTTTGAAATTAAACACATAAAAGGAAAAGAGAACAAGGTGGAATATGCCCTAAGTAGAAATGCCATTCCACTTTGTTCAACTGCCTTCAGTAGTTATAAAACAAATCTCGAAGATTTAATAAAAGAAGCAGCTAAAAATGATGAAGAGTACCTAAATATTAAAGAACAATTGGAAACAGATGATAAGGGAAGTTATTCAGCTTATTCTATAAGCTCAGAAGATTTGTTAGTCTATAAAAACCGATTATACATACCAAATTCTAAAGAAGTAAAACGACTAATTCTTAATGAACTACATAAGAAACCATATTCCGGACATCCGGGTCCAAAAGATGATAACTAAGTTAAGAAAAAGCTATTATTGGCCTAACATGAAGAATGATGCTGCAAATTACCTAGCTAGGTGTATTGAATGTCAACAAATAAAAACTGAACATCAACATCCTGCTGGGCTACTACAACCCTTACCTATTCCAGAATGTAAATGGGAGATAATAAGCATAGATTTTATAACAGGATTACCTAAAACAAATAAGCAACATGACTCAATAATGGTAGTTGTGGATAAGTTAAGTAAAGCTGCTCACTTCATACCTGTAAAGTCTACTTTCAAAGCAATTAATATAGCTGATATTTTTATGAAAGAAATATTTCGGTTGCATGGTATTCCAAAGGTTGTGATTTCTGATAGAGATGTGAAATTTACTGGTAACTTTTGGAAATCCTTGTTTAAAGGTCTAGATACATAACTAAATTTTAGCACTGCTTATCATCCTCAAACGGATTGACAAACTAAAAGAATTAATCAAGTGTTAGAATATATGCTACGAATGTACGTAATGGATAAACTAGGTAAATGGGAAGAGATAATAATGGGTATCAAGCTTCTTTAAAAATGAGTCCATTTGAAGTTTTGTAAAAGGTGACCAGGAGCCATACACAAACCCTCCATGGAGAAGATGTCTACCCTCTTTTTATGTTCCCTATAGACATGAATAAAATCCACCAAGGCAAATGAGGGTATGAGTAATCTGGTGTTGCAGCACCAAGCCTCAAGGTCCACCACGTGGAGGGTGGAATCCTGCTTTTCCCAATTTATAATCACCGAGGAGTCGCCAAAGATATGTAGGTAAGGCAGCCCAATATATTTTGCGACCCGTAATGATGCCGAGAGTGCTAAAAGTCTTGCTCTAGTATTAGTACTGCTCCCACATCCAAGCTTAAAAACTGCAAGGTCTCTACATGGCCCTTTAATTAAGATAATTTTGTACACTTAAACATTTCAGGTTTTCATATATTCATTGCTTCATGGGAATTTTTTTTTTAATTCCATGCATAAGCAAAGTTATTTTCTTTGTGAAATGTGCCAAAACAATCCTCAATAACTACTTCAAATTTGCATCATAACTTCATACCAAATTTACCCTTCAACAAACTTTCAAATATGTCTATTGAAGAGAAGGCTCTTCTTTGCAAAGAAGTGCCACATTTTTTCGTTACATTCCTCTCTAAGAGCACCTTGAGAATGCACAAGAATTCCGCAAATGCAGATACATTTGGGGATCTCTCTGATAGCTGTAAAGTAAGAGAATTCTAGTCATCCAACCAAAATGGGGACAGAAAAGCATAAAGTCTGCTAAGGGTAGACTTTTCTCATCATTCCTGTAGTAACAGGTCAGAAAATCTATCTGAGATAATTCGTGAGAGACCAAAAAACATATGAGTCAGGAGCATAACAAGAAGGCTGATAGGCACATCCATGTCAGCAAAAGAACCATTCATTCAAACTGAATGCTTGTGCCTCATAAATAGAGTGAAAGGGAAAATCCCAACACAAGCCAAAATAATTGAAATGTCCCATGGTCAATGATCATACCATCTAAAGATTCAAAAAATTCCCCATGCCCTGGGGCCAACGAAAGAGCCTGTTTGGAGATACTGTCAGCCTACTAGTTATGCTCACGATAGATATGATTGATGGTCACTAAACGGACATGATGCAGCAGAGAAAGAATGTCATCACACCAATGACTCATAAGTGGGGTGTTCAATGAAGCAATTCTGTTCACCCAAGAGATGATAACTTGTGAATCCCCAAATACAGATAAGAGATGGATCCCCAAATGAATGGCAACCGAAAGTAGTGCCCAAAGAGCCATAAGCTCTAATATGGTGTTGGTGCATCTATCATCCTAGTTTAAGAGCTTGTTGGCTATTTATAACCATAAAATAATAAAAGTTATTTAATTCCATAAAATAACTATAAATTTTTTTAATTCCATGCATAAGCAAAGTTATTTTCTTTGTGAAATGTGCCAAAACAATCCTCAAAAACTAATTCAGATTTGCATCATAACTTCATACCAAATTTATCCTTCAACAAAATTTCAAATATGTCTATTGAAGAAAAGTCTCTTCTTTGCAAAGAAGTGCCACATTTTTTCGTTACATTCCTCTCTAAGAGCACCTTGAGAATGCACAAGAATTCCGCAAATGCAAATACATTTGGGGATCTCTATGATAGCTGTAAAGTCATAGAATTCCAGTCATCCAACCAAAATGGGGACAGAAAAGCATAAAGTCTGCTAAGGGAAGACTTTTCTCATCATTCCTGTAGTAACAGGTTAGAATAATTTGCGAGAGACCAAAAAACATATGAACCAGGAGCATAACAAGAAGGTTGATAGGCACATCCATGTCAGCAAAAGAACCATTCATTCAAAATGAATGCATGTGCCTCATAAAGAGAGTGAAAGGGAAAATCCTGGCACAAGCCAAAATAATTGAAATATCCCATGATCAATGATCATACCATCTAAAGATTCAAAAAATTCCCCATGCCCTGGGGCCAACGAAAGAGCCTGTTTGGAGAGACTGTCAGCCTACTAGTTATGCTCACAATAGATATGATTGATGGTCACTAAAGGGACATGATGCAACAGAGAAAGAATGTCATCACACCAATGACTTAGAAGTGGGGTGTTCAATGAAGTAGTTATGTTCACCCAAGAGATGATAACCCATGAATCCCCAAATATAGAATAGATAAGAGAGGAATCCACAAATGAATGGCAACCGAAAGCAATGCCCAAAGAGACAGAAGCTCTAATCTGGTGTTGGTGCATCTATTATCCTAGGTTAAGAGCTTGTTGGCTATTTATAACCATAAAATAATCTTTATTTTTAAAGGAAATGTTGATTTCTATACCACTCTCCCAAAATAGACTCTATATGAAAGAAGACATTCTTCAATGCTTGCAGCATAACCCAACTTGATAGTGTATACCCTTGTCAAACAACTGTCCATACCCCAATGGGTCAGACAGAACAGTAAATACTACATTATAGTGCAGTTCAAATCAGAACTATGCCAAAGATGTGAAAAAATACTATCAGCACCTGGGTATCAATACATGAAAAGGTCCTCTCATAAGTGAGCAGTATATACATAAGGTAGATAAATGTGCATAGAGAACATAATAAGATCCCAGACCCCTTATCCTAAGTAGGCAAGAGACTCTCAAAATTCCTGTAACTGCTACTCAGCATAACCAGAAATATATCAAAAAAATCCATGAGATAAATATCTAAAATAGAATGAGCAAATGCTAAGAAAATTGGATTGAGACTTCCCCAATAAACTCATCATCATAATATTTAGTAAGTAATAGGTGACCCGGAGCCATACACAAACCCTCCATGGAGAAGATGTCTACCCTCTTGTTATGTTCCCTATAGACATGACTAAAATCCACCTAGGAAAATGAGGATATGAGTAATATGGTGTTGTAGCACCAAGCCTCAAGGTTCACCATGTGAAGGGTGGACTCCCGCTTTTTCGAATTTATAATCGACGAGGAGTCGCCAAAGATATGTAGGTAAGGCAGCCCAATATATTTGGCGACCCATAATGATGCCCAGAGTGCTAAAAGTTATTCTCTAGTATTACTACTGCTCCCACATCCAAGCTTATAAACTGCAAGGTCTCTACATGGCCCTTTAATTAAGATAATTTTGTACACTTAAACATTTCAGGTTTTCATATATTCATTGCTTCATGGGAATAATTTTTTTATTCCATGCATAAGCAAAGTTATTTTCTTTGTGAAATGTGCCAAAACAATCCTCAATAACTACTTCAGATTTGCATCATAACTTCATACCAAATCTACCCTTCAACAAACTTTCAAATGTGTCTACTGAAGAGAAGGCTCTTCTTTGCAAAGAAGTGCCACAATTTGTTGTTACATTCCTCTCTAAGAGCACCTTTAGAATGCACAAGAAAGTGTTTTGTGTCAAATATGTAAGTTTTTTGCATAAATTTTGAGCCCTTCTGTGCAAAGAGACTGTTCACCAAGTTACTCTTATCTCATCCTACTTAGACAAGAGCTACCTCCTTCCAAACAGATAACTCAAATTAAAAGGCCATGAACAAGTGATCTACAATATCTAAATCATGCTTGGAAAGTATGCATCTCTTAGCATGTCTAGTTTCTTTTATGTCTATTATCCTAGGTTAAGAGCTTCTTGGCTATTTATAACCATAAAATAATATTTATTTTTAAAGGAAATGTTGATTTCTAGACCACTCTCCCCAAATAGACTCTATATGAAAGAAGGCATTCTTCAATGCTTGCAGCATAACCCAACTTGATAGTGTATACCCTTGCTCCATTATTCTTGGACCACTTGAGTTGATCATATTCTTCTAAAAGTTTAATAGCACTATCATTAACAATATATACAAAATGCATACTAAAAATATATACAAAATGTTTCAATTATTTAGCCAAATGACCTTGTAAGTTTACATCAAATTCCTATCACAATATATGTACATTATATACAACCTTTATGTGCTGAAAAGAGTGGGAGAGGATAATGGAATTCTTATTCATTGTAGTGGATAGGTAATGAGGGAGAAGCGATGATAGAATGGATGAAGAATAAGTAAGAGCTGATATCAATGGGATAAGGATAGGAATATAGAATAGAGGTTAAGAGGAGTTGATAGGGTCACATAGTAATGTTTACTTTGTATGTAGGAATAACCAAAACCAACTATAAATAAAAGGATCCAACATACTAGGTAACAAATATTAAATGAAAGGTTCAACATATTCCATTTACCACCGTCCATCGTCCAGCAAGAGTCAAAGGGCTTCTCAGAACATCGAGCGTTAAGCCAAAAACCAAGGCGCTTGCTACAGCTATTGCTCAAACCTCTACAGGAATCACCAAGCGGGATCTTTCTACAAGATGGGCTCTTTAACAGGAGGGGCTCTCAAGAAATCACCTCACGACAATCCAGAATCACTGGACAAGAGTCACGGCTCTCCAAAAATCACCGGACTATAGAATGAAGAAAATTGTTTGGAAACCAATGTTCATTTCGTCGTCTATTCATCCAACCATGCTTCTCTGTGTGTCTTCTTCGTGATCCACTGGTTCTCTACATGTCTTCTTCATGATACGCTGGTCCTCCACGTGTCTTCAAATTGACTCTTGCTGGGTAGTATAAAAGTTCGGTGTTGATAGTCCAGCCTTCCGGATATTTTGGAGCTAAAGGTTAGAACCCAGTCTGGGCTCCTCTACAAGTGACAACATTGATGGTTGGACCTGCCACTTAACCCCCATCCCCGAGTTCTTAATTGATTAAGGTTTCTGGTTGGTGCCTTGCTTTGTCCTAGTTGACAATACAAGAAACCTATGGAAAATGCATAGCACAAGAGGAGACACGCGTAAAAGTAGCACTGGCAGGAGGGACGATGACATCTACAGTTGTTTAGAACAAAGCTTCAAAGAAAAATGCCTAACAGCGTTCCATTCAAGTATGTGATTTGATTTCATTGAAGATGCAAGTGAAAATTCTAAAATATGTTCAATTATAAGTTTTAGTACAGTTGTCTATATTTCAACTTATTCTTTACTTTGCATCTGGAATCATCCATCTCTCCTGTTACATTTCATTACTTATGACTTAATGCTTTATCCAAAACAATTTAGAAAATTTCATTTTTACTGGAGTTCGGTGAAGCAGAAAATCCAAAAGGGACATAGTTTTAGTTTTTCTTTTGATTGTTTTAGGATTTTTGAAAGTTTTAGAGAGAGGCCCTCAAAACCTCTAGGGCATGGAAAACTATCTTTGAAACTTTAACTTATAAAACTATGCCAAACATCAATTTTTTGCAGAATTTCTACTTAAAACTTATTCTTGCTCCCCCTTGGATAGGCAACTTGCCTTACTCATTTATCATTTATCCTCAACATGGCAGAACTCTATGGACATTGATTTGATTCATATGAAAGTGATAACATAATTGTAAGGTCTTTGGACTGGAATGACTTTAAAATCCATTAATTAAAAAGGGAAAATGACTTGTAGAGTGCACTCTGCACTCAATGGATTCTAAGGTCCCGAAATAATAATAAAAAAGGCTTCCTCCTCGTGTGTAAAATTCCGGTTCCCTCAGGAAATCTATAAAGACCATTCACAACTTGTGTTACAAGCATTTACAGATAAACAAATTTCGGCGTGTGTCAAAATTCTAGTTGACGAAAGGAATTTACAAAAACTCCATGAAATACTTTCACCTTTTTCATTTTTTTATTTATTTATTTTTTTTTTTGCTGTAGCTTGTTATTTAATTTTATTCCTATTAAGAAAATCTATAAAATATTACTACATATGCAATTTCCCTCGCTCCTTTAAATAACTATGCACCCAGAGAATACAGGGGCACTCCATTGGTCTGGTGTCTACATGCATATAGTAATGTGCATTATAGAAGGTTCACTAAATCTAAAAGATGTATTCCATGCATTGAACATAGACATTCATCTGCTTACAAATTGGATAAAGGTAAGCAACTCTAACATCTTTTCTCTCTTTGTTCTATTTTTTATACCACCAGTGATTTTTAAGTTTAGTTTTTCATAATGAACATTTCTCAATTTTAATGCCTAGCAACCAAAGTGACATTGATACAGTTTCTTCTCGTAGCAAATGTTGGGATTGATTTCAGAAAATTGCTTCTCGCCCCTTTCTTTCAAACAAATTTTAATCCTTTATCCATTTTGGTTTCCTTAAATACAATTGTTTCTTGATTGCAGAATGCTATATTTTCCATTTCTTAGCTGCTTGTAATCTCTAGAATATTCTGGATTTTTACTGTTAAATTGTAAATTCCACCTTAAGAACCAAGTATATTCTGGATTTTACTTCTTGCTTTTATCAAGCCCTTCTAGCTATAAGGGATTGGGTAAACAACTGAGGTAAATGTGGCAAAAGCTGTTTTCTAAGAAACAACTACATTGAGAATTTTGAAAGAGTGGTTCTATGTAAAATCCTCCCTTGGATAAGTAGCTGGGGGTAATTGTTGCAAAAGCTGTTTTCTGAGAATCAACAATATTCGAAATTATGAAAGCGGTTCCATGTAAAAACAAACCTATCTTGTAGTTTTGAGACACTACCCTATTATTTGGTTTGTAAGAGATACCTATACTTGTAGATTAGAATTTCGCTGAAGTCATCTAACAGTTGCCTTGGTATGATCTAATTTTGACTGAAATTCTGGAAAACAAACAATTTTAAAAATTTGAAGTTGATTATGTCAGGTTCATTTATCACATACTCCAATTGTATTATGATTTTGAAGATATTATAACTTGATACAGTTGAATATTTGAGTAGAATTCTTAGTGTTGTTCAGCAATAAGTAGAAGATATCTAAACGAATGATAAAAATAAAGTCCTGAACAATATTCAACATTCAAAATCAGCACAACTAATAAACCAGCAGATCACGAAGAAGACAAGTGGAGAAGCGCGGTTGGTTGAAAAGATGACGAAATGAACAGTGGTTTACCAAATAACTCTAGGGGAAAATGCCTTACGGCATAAAAATTACCATGCAAGCATCACTGGGAATACTATTCGATCAGATAATCCTTTTTTCAGTCTCGAAAGAAAGGGCAAAATAGGGTTGATAAAGAGATGACCAGTCCAATTTTTGGACCCTGCGCCTACAAAGGATGTCTAAAGTCAGAAGTGAAAAGGTCTAAATTCAATTCATTCATTCTTCCTACTAAAGGTTAATAGCAATGGTATACTGACCCCATTCGATCTAATAAGTTCTGGTAGTAGCTCCTAGGGCAGTTCTGAGGATTCTGGAGTGGGCATACCTGGCCTGAAAGTACAAGTGTCCCGACTGTTTCAGTTTTAACCACAACTTCCTTTCCCTTACCAAAATTAGACCATGGATTTTATTTGAAAGCGGGCCCTAAGGTTAATGATGGTGGAACATTTGCACGTGGTCACCGATTAGGAGTAGTAATTTCTGAGATGGACTGTAGTAGTTGGCTTTGCAACAATCGATCATGATTTGAAATCTCAATATGTCCAGTGAACTTTACCTAGTTATAAGTAGTATTTGCCATCAACTTACAATGCAGGCCTCAATACCAATGACAAGATTGGGATGCCAATCAACTCATTTAGTTTGGACAGATCTATTGAACAATTGACATTGTATCTTGTTTATGATCAGTTCTTCATGCAAGGCAGGGGTGGGAAAAACAAAGAAGTAATGCAACAATATCAAGAAAAAGCTGAATATTTCATGTGTGCATGCCTTCGGAAGAATGGGCACAGTGTATAGCGAGCACCAAATTCGGTTTCATCAATCTGCCTTCCAAAATACATACATCATTTTATCTTGATAGCAAGCCACAAAGTGGACTAAATGAGTACATCGTTGGCTGTTTAGGTGGGCTATTGTATTGGCAGAAATGGAACAACATGCATTTTGTGACGAGTGCCTCATTCCTTCTCATAGTCTACTTTGATTATTTGTCTTTTGCTAGCAAGCAACTACAATGCCCTAGTGGAGAAGTAGATCCATCTCAGCTGTTGGCATTAGCTAAGTCACAGGTATAATAATTGTAAATCCCATGATGGGCTAAAAACCTCCTTATCAGGAAGATAGATTAATGAGTCCAAGATCTAAAAATCCTTAATTCCTATTCAGTCCTTTGGATAAAATGACGTTCTTGTAGGTTGATTACATACTCGGTGACAATCCAAGAGCTACAAGATACATGGTGGGATATAGTCCAAACTATCCTCACTAGGTCCATCATAAAGCTTCCTCCATTGCATCATACAAACAGGATTCATCATTTGTGAGTTGCAAAGGAGGATATGCTACATGGTTCAACCACCAAGGAAATGATCCGAATATTTTAGTTGGTGCTATTGTTGGAGGACCCAATCATAATGATAACTTTGCAGATGCAAGAGACAACTATGAGCAAACAGAACTTGCAACCTACAACAATGGCCCAATGGTCGGAATTTTAGCTAGACTTCAAGGTGGAAATGCTGGAAACAACCAACTTCTCCCATGTACTATTGTTTTATAGGATGTAATTAATTTGGTTTTAGTTTGTTTTAGTGATGTTGATGGTGATGCTTTTAATGGTTTATCTTCTGGCAGTGACTGTGCCAAAGCATGGATCAGATTCAGGATCTTCTGCTCCAACTACAGTTCCAAAGCCAAAGACAAAGCCCTCTCCTGCACCTAAAAGAGTTCTCTTCCTACTTCCCCATAGAGTCATTCCTCTGAATCTTAAATTTTGTCCACCACAATTCAACTTCAGCAGGAATGAGCCAGGGGTAAAAATAATATAGTGCGACATAAATAAACAAACTCAATCCTAGACAAACAGGGGAAAATCAATGAAAGTTTTGGATTCCGCAATTAAAGCTATATTAAAAATCATTAGAGGAAATTTCAACTCAAAATGGGCCTCCTAAAAAAATTTAATAAAATAATAGTTAAAGTAATAAAATAATATTTATTAATTTTGGAGGGAGAAAAGAAAAAAACTACTTTTTTGTTTGTATTTTTGACATATCTCCCCGTGTTTTTACTCAAATTTCGATCAGAAGAGCTCGTTGGATGCGGAATTAAAACCCGCATCCAACAAGTACCCATTCAACATACTTTTGATGGACCCTACTACTCCAAAAACAAGAAATACCTAAAAAAATGTGATGATGATGTCATCATCATGTTGTTTAAGGTATTTCTTGTTTTTGGGGTAGTGGAGTCCATAAAAAGTATGCCGAGTGGGTACTCGTTGGATGTATATTTTAGTTCTGCATCCAATGAGCTCTCCTGATCGAAATTTGAGTAAAAATACGGGGAGATATGTTGAAAATACAAACAAAAAAAGTAGTTTTTTTGTGATACCTATCCCCAAATTTATCTTAAAAACGTGTTTAAGACCTATACGGTATTTCAAATTTTAAGCAATTTCATTGGCTAAGACATGATGACATGGAATTTGAGTTAAAGTTAAAAGGCCAATTTTGAGTTGAAATTTCCTCTAATGTAACATATTAGTTCATCCGGTTCTTATAAGCAGGTAGGTTTTCCAACGGACGGACCCAATTAACAGCATATATAATTTACCAAACCACAATGTGTAACCCTACTATTGATTCAGGGGTTTTGAATTATTCTAAGCTATACGAGAATGGCGGTTTAGTGGCTGGGCCAGCTACGGTGCCTGATTCTTTTAATGGCAGTTTTGCGAAAATTAATGAACGACTTGCAGAGGGCAGAAGATATGACAACACACAGACAAGCCTACAAAATTGACACTAACAATCCTGGATCAGATCTTGCAGGAGAAAATACATTCTAGGCCATTCTAAACAAGTAATTTGCTCTGATTCATAGAATTTAAAATCAAGTGCATTATTCCCCGGTTGAATAATTGTAATTGGTAATGCTCTAATCTAGTGTATTATCTTAATATTCAATTGATTGGGAGTCTTGCACAACAAATTTGCAATAGAAATGAAATTGCACAGAATGAAATCCAGGAGCAGTGGAAAAACAAAGTACCTGTCTTTTTTTCCTCTTCTTTGGCTCTTTGAATCAGAATTCCTGCAACTAGAAACAATGCAACTTCTCTGTGCAAACCCAAATAGTGCAAATCCTTTAAAATTGCAAACTAAATGTGACCAGTAAACACCATTTATGCAGCAGGGAGGGGTGGTCACCATGAAAAGATGTTCAACCACCTCCTCCATGAATAGAAAGCTATCTAATAAATTCAGAATAAATGCCAAACTGAGAAAAAAACATTTCATGTTTCGGATGGGCTCTTTCACAACACGGGCTCTCCAGAAATCGCCCACGGCACTCCAGAATCGTCGGACAACTACAGTTCTGACCAACTCAAGAGTCACGAGAAAGCCTATGAACAATGCTTAGCAAAGAGGTGGAAAACACTTGAAAACTGAAACTTGTAGGCGAAATGGGAGGACAGAGCAAGGCAGCGACCAGAAACCTTCAACCATCAATGCTGTCACTTGCGGAGAAGCCCAGAATGGCTTCTAACCTTTACCTCCAAAATATCCGAAAGGGCCGACTATCAGCACGGATTTATACAGACTCAATTGGAAAACACACGGAGGACCAGCAGATCACGAAGGAGACACGCAGGGATGGGGGTTAAGTGGCAGGTCCAACCATCAATGTTGTCACTTGCGGAGGAGCTCGAACTGGGTTCTAACCTTTACCTCCAAAACATGCGGAAGAAATTCAAAACATGCGGAGGACCACCGGATCACCAAGAGGACACGCGGAGAACCACCAGATCGCGAAGAGGACACACGGAGAGCACGGTTGGTCGAATAGACGATGAAATGAATAGTGCTTTTCCGAAGAACTTCAGAGAAAAACACCTTATGGCGTAAAAATTAAAATATATAAATTTAACAAATATATTAAATTGTTCAATTTAATTATAATTATTATAAATTTATATTAAATTTTATCATTCTATATTTATAAATATAATTAATATAAATAAAAAACAAATACTATTTAATAAAAAATTATTATTATTATTTTTTAACAATTATTTAATTGAAAATGATTTAAATCTTAATAAAATAAGACAACCATAAAATGAATCTTTATTATACATTTTAATTAATGTTGTTAATTTGCTCAAAAGAACCTCAAATCTAAAATAATAACTAAACACCTATTTACATAATTAATAATTATACTAGTAAAAAAATAATAACTAAACACCTATTTACATAGTTAATAATTATGCTAATAAAAGTTAAATGATTCCTTTTCAAACTACAACTTGAAAGAAAAGGAATAAGGTTAAATGTTAAATGACATCACATGCAGGAACACAGACTCTCTTATCTTATATATAATAAATTGATTTCCATTTGAGCTTCTTACATAGAGTATGAGCTAACCTGGGGGCGCGGTGGCGGAGGCGAACCTAGGGTTTCTTCGGCATTGAGCTTCCCTGCACCTGTACCTGTGGATTTTGCGGTGTATTGGGGTATTGGACTGGTGGGTGGTTTTGCTGGGATTTTTTCTTTTTTACCCACTAGTGGCTCCTTCGGCAGTTTTGGACTGGTGGGTGGTTTCGCTGGGATTTTCTACACCCATTTCAATTTTACCCACTAGCAGTTCCTTCGGCGGTGTGAAGCCTTGCTCGGTGTCATGCTGGTGCTCTTATTTGGAATGTTGTCGAGTATGCATGGCAATAGAAGATTCTTTGCACAGGGGTTGAATTTGGGGCACTTGTTTCTCGGTGATGGTCTGGTGCTTTGTTGAGTGGGTCGGTGATTTCTTGCTCGGGTTTGATGGGATTAGCTCGCTTTATCATTTGAGAGCTCTGGCGCTTGTTGGAAGACTACAATGCAGATCTATGATCGGTTTGGGGGACCGACGAATTTCTTTGGGTTTGCGGCCTGGGTTTCCTAGACCGAGGAAAGGTGAATCCCTAGCGTCAGAATTGTTTATGGCACTGGTTACCTGTGAGGAGAGGTTTTGCCAGTGGCATCCTTTGTGAGCTCTGGCGCTTGTCAGATGACTACTCTACAAGTATTTAACCGGTTTGGGGGACTGGCGAACTTTTTTGGGTTTGCAACTTGGGTTTCCTAGAACAGGGAGCGGTGAAGGCCTAGCGTCAGAACTGTTTACGGCTCTAGTTTATGGTATTGTGGATTATTTGGAACGGTTTGTGGTTTACCTGTGAGGAGGGATTTTGCTGATGGCTGTTGGGGTCCTACTTGTCTCCTTGCAAGGGTATTCTCCTTCGAACCATCTTCTTTACTCTTGTTGGAGCTGGTTTGACTGAAGGGTTGGTGAATGTAACCCTCTTTGGTCTCTTAGGTTTGTTGGTGCGCCTGCATTGCTGACCGGTCCATGGTGTCAGTTCTCTTTGGTGAACGATTTCGGCTGAAGCTACCGGTGGATGGGCATGCATCTCACCAGCTCTTGGTTCTGCTGTCAGGATTACCTAACTCTAGGTAACTATGTCCGTTTCTGACTGCTCTTTTTTTACTGTTTGTGGTCGGGGTTTTTGTGTCTATTCTTGGTGGGGTTTTTTTGTGGCTATTCTTGGCTATTATATGGAGTTCACCCTCTTATGAGGGTTAGTTCCAACCATTAAAAAGTGGGAACATCCTTTTTGTTTTTGTTTCTGGTACTGTATGTGGTTTTTGCGGTGGGGTTTTTTATTATTGGTTATTTCCTACTGGGATTATTTCCTTCATGGTTTCTCGTGAGCACTGTTTTGTGGTGCTTTGACGCTATTTTTTGTCTTCTGGTATTTTTATTATTTTACATTTATATACCTGCTGACTCCATTTTATGTGGTAGGGTTTGTACCCAGTTTGTTGAGTTGTTTGAACCCTATGTTCACGGGGTTGGAGTGGGGCCTAGGGTTATATATCTTAGTTGTTCCTTGGGCTGTAGATAGGATATTTTTGCTGTATCTCACTGGGTGTTTTTTATTCTACCCATTGTGTATTCTGGGATGACTGTTTGGCTCACCCCTGTTTTTCTCTTTGGCCAACCTTGACTGGGTCTGACCCGGGGGTGATCTCGGGTATTGGTTACCCCTATGTCTTGTGCCGCTCCTGTGTCTGCCACTATTCTTATCCTCCTCCTTTGGGATATGGAGGGCCTGACCATGGGTTGTAAGCCTACACACCCTAGGAAGGGATGGCTTCATTATACATCAGGTCAAAAGGCTAAATCCCTTAAGGCCTCTGAACATAAACCTCGTTTCGTTCTTGGACATGATGTATATTTGGACAAGGTGGAAACCCTTTGTCGTAGGGCGTTGATCAGTAGGCTGGAGTATTATACCATGACAAAAGAGGGTTGGGTTGAATGGGAAACCTTACATTGGAAACCTCTCAATCATTATGTCCCCTCGATTAGTCTACTGGAAAATAAATGGCTGGTATTTGTCTTCTTAGAAGAGTCTGATGCTTCCCTTATTCTGGATAAACTTTGGCTGGTACTTGAAGGTTCTATTGTTCTGAAGAAGTGGCACTCAGGGTTTGACCCTCTTACTGAAAGAGTGACTATCAGACATATCTGAGTCTTGTTTCTTGCTTTACCGTTTCCTCTTTGGAATAAGGATGTCCTTATAAATCTGGCTAATCTTCTTGGTCGATTTCTGGCACTTGAGAGGGATTTTCATCTTATTTATGATAAAATATTAGAGAAGATACTGGTTGAAGTGGATATCACCAAGGGTCTTATTTCTGAAATTGACATTGTATGTGGTGATATTATTATCACCCAAATATTGGATTATTTACATATGCCATTCAGGTGTAACTTTTGTCATGAAACTGGACACCTCCGGAATACCTGTCACAGTCTCCGTACTAGTATACCTATCAAGAGTGGTTTTAACTTCATACCTGTCCCTGATCTACCCCATCCTAAATCTTGTTCCTAGCCTATTGCTCCCCTGGAGGACTCCACTGACTCCACTGATCTACCCCGTCTTGATTCTTGTTCCCAGCCCATTGTTCCCCTGGAGGACTCCACAGATCTTATTTATAATTCGTCTTCTCCTTCCACATTTGATGACCTCTCGAAAGGTTAGTTGATGTACATTGAAGACATGGAAGTTGTTGCTATTCATTCACGTGTAGCACCAGTGGAGAACTTGGTCTCTTCAGCTCTAGTTTTTTCTTCTGAGAAGGTTGATGCTGATGGCCCTCCTCCCCTTACCCTAGAGCACTATCCCTCACTCCCTATGAACTCTTCTGGACTATACTCTTCTACCACCCCTTCCTCTCCTGCTGGCTGCTCTGTGCCTATTCCTTTTTAACTACCTCATCTAGTCCTCCTAAAGCTCCGGCCTTCCAGGACCCTTCTCTCCTTACTGCTCTCTCTATCTTCTTGGACAGGACTCCTTTATCCCCCTCCACCTTACCTTTGGAATCTATCCGGTTTAAGAATGTGACCATCAGAAAATCAAAGAAGCCTCCTCGGGAGGGCACCGGGGACTCAAAGACTTACACCCCTCTCTCGACTCATTTAAAGCAGGCGGCCAAACACTCACCTTCCTCTCCTGTTTCCTCTCAGGTACTTAGATCATGTACACTTGTGGAGCCCACTTGTCACAAATATTTTATCCATGAATATCTGTGGGTTTGGGGGATTATCCAAACAAAAATCCCTTGGTGTATTATTATATGACCTTAGACCTGATACGATTCTCTTACAAGAGACGATGTGTTGTCATGCACAAGCTCTTTACCTGTTCTCTAAACTTAAGCCTGGTTGGGAATTCTGTGCTTCTGATGCTTCTGGTCTCTCTGGTGGACTACTTGCTGGTTGGGACCCTCACTTGGTCCGTTGCAAGGCTTTTACTTCTCTGGATGGTATTGTACTTAAAGCTATCTTTAAAGGTCTGGCAGATACTTTTACTATTATTAACTGGTATGGTCCCTATGTTCAAAGAACTACCTATTGGAACAACTTGGTGTCTGGAGGTCTTATGGGAATTCCTAATTTACTACTGGCAGGGGATCTCAACTTCACATTATCTTCTGTTGAATTTTGGGGGCTTAATGCTAGGTTGGATCCCTTGGCATCTTTCTTTTCCCAGCTTATATTTGGAAATAAGTTGGTTGATCTTTCTATGTACCCTTCTGCCCCTACCTGGAGAAATGGCCGCTCTGGGGCTGTTGGTATAAGCAAAAGGTTGGGCAGGTTCTTGCTTTCCAAGTCTCTCCTTCCTTTTTTTTCCTTCTATAGGACCTGGGCTACTCCATCTGATGTATCAGATCACTACCCTATTTGTTTGGAATGGGGTTTGAAAAGCTGTGTTCCTTGTAGGCCTTTCAAATTTAATAGAGCCTGGCTGTTGGAGGAGGATTTTGCACATTTGGTCCTTTCATCCTGGAAGGCTCCTCTAGATTTGATTGATTATTTCCATATGGATGTACTCACCTTCAAGTTGAGTAGACTTAAAGGCTCTGTGAAGGACTAGGAAAGGGCTAAGAATATTGAAAGGAAGCAGCAGATTCTGGATATAAACAAAGGTATCTTGGTCTTATTATTGGTAGACTCTGGTATTTTATCGGCTCCAAACGTTGAAAAGTGGGAAACTCTTCAGGAAAGCAAGGGTAAATATTAGGCCCATGAGATCACTACTTAGAGGCTGAAGAGTAGGGTACTGTGGTTAAATGAGGGGGATGCAAATACGAGATTTTTTCACTCCTTTGCATCTGCCAGAAGGAATACAAATACCATTTGGTCTCTAAATGACCAGGAGGGAAACTCTGTCTCGGAGGACAAAGCACTTAAGCTTCTTGGCAAAAATCACTTTAGTGACCTTTTCAGTGATGACAAGTCCTCAGATATTGCGGATCAACTGAATGTTGTCAGGCTCTTTCCGTACATGACTACTGATGAAGATATTGATTGCATTCTTAAGCCCATATCAGGCCCGGAAGTTGAAGCTGTGCTCAAGGGGTTTAAGAAGGATAAGAGTCCTGGGCCTCATGGGTGGCCTATTGAGTTCTTTCTGGCCTTCTTTGATCTGGTGGGGTAGGATTTGGTTCTTGATGTGGAACAATCCAGATTACATGGTAAAGTCATGGGTGCCCTAAATTCTACTTTTTTGACCCTGATACCAAAATGTGAAAAGCCATTGAGTTTTGCTGATTTTCGTCTGATCTCTTTATGTAACATGGTCTACAAGATTGTTTCTAAGATTGCTGCCATCAGACTTAAGCCTATGTTAAACTGTTCTCTGTCAGCCCATCAGTTTGGTTTTCTCAAGGATAGACAGATTACTGAATCAGTTGGTATTACCCAGGAATTACTACACTCTATTAAGACTAAGAATTCAAATGTCTTGGTATTAAAATTGGACCTGGTTAAAGCTTTTGATAGAGCCAACTGGACCTTCATCAGATTGCTACTCATTTAGATAGGTATCCCTCTTATGGGTGTCAATTGGATTATGGGTTGTGTCACGAGCTTCTATTTTTTTGTATTAGTAAATGGAACACCCTCTGATTTTTTTCCTGCCTCCAGGGGGCTATGTCAAGGTTTCCCCTTGTGACCCCTCTTATTCATTTTGATTATGGAGGGCCTCAGTCGCATTATTATGGATGCATAGAACAAAGGATTGATAATGGGTTTTCAGTACTCTCCTCATCTGTCCTTAATGCACTTGTTTTTTGTGGATGATGTTATTCTTATCGGTGTTGGTACTATTGAAGAATGGAGTGCTTATAAAGGTGCTCTTGATTTATTTTTTCGGGTATCTAGGATGTCTATTAGCCCATTAAAATATTATTTCCTCCATCAGAATGTGGATTCTGACATCAGGGGAAAAATAGCTGAGCTATTTCCTTTCAGGATGGATCCTCTTACTATGGGTTTTAAGTACTTGGGCTATCATCTTAAACTTTTGGGGTACCACACCTCGGATTGGAGATGGATGATCGACGTATTTGAAAGAAAAATACATAACTGGACTTACAGGTATCTTTCTCTTGGTGGCAGAGTGGTCCTCATTAAAGCTGTGCTAACAGGGTTGGCTGTCTATTGGTTTGCTTTGGCTATATGCCCTAAATCCATACTAAATGTACTACGCAAACTTATTTTCTCCTTTCTCTAGGGATCCTCTGAAGGACATCAGAATTCTCATCTGGTAAACTAGGAAACTCTTTCCTTACCTATTGAATTCGATGGTTGGGATATCAAGAATCTTGAATGGTTTGGTATTTCTCTGAGACTTAAGAGTACGTGGCAACTACTTACTGCTACTGGGATTTGGAGTAGGATCATTGTCCATAAATTCTTAAATAACAGACTTGTTGAAGATTGGATTCGTGACTGAACATTCAGTATTGTTGGTACTTCATATTTTTGGAATGGGTTTATAAGGATAATTGAGTGGATTACCTATCAGCGGGGATGGAAGGTGGGTAATGGATTAAAAATCAAAGTGGGCATTGACCCCATTGCAGGGCACAACTCGCAATACTTCCTTTCAGAGGAGCTCAGAGAATATCTCAATGACCTGGGGATTACATATCTTGCACAGGCTCAAAACCTGGATGCTTGTGGTACAGATGGACCAGATTGGTACTCTGCCTCAGACCTGCTATTGGGGGGAGAGTGGGCTACTCAGTGGTCCTCCTATGTAAAAGGTCTGTCACATGGGGGTATTAGGATTGGACATACTGAGGACAGGCTGTTATGGATGTTTGATGAGCAGATGGGTAAGGTGACAACAAAGAAAGCTTATGGTTTTATTGTCTCAAATCACAAAACTGCTATGGAAAATGATATTATGATGAATATTTGGTACTTTAATATTCCCCTTAAGATTAAGTGTTTTGTGTGGCTCACTTGCAATAAGAAAATTAATACTTGGGATAATTTAAGCAAGAAAGGATGGATCGGACCTAATAGGTGTTGTCTCTGCAATGAGGAAGCTGAATCGGTTGATCACCTATTTGTTAGCTGTCATTTTCTAAAGGAGGTGATCTGTGGACTCAACTGTATTTTTGATGTGAACATACTATGGAATGCCCCTACTTTTTTGGAAAATATCTCTATTTGGGTATCAAATAGGGGTTCTTTACTGTATTTGCCCCTTTTCCTTATGTGGAATATTTGGAAGGCCAGGAACCGTTTATGTTTTGATGATCAGAAACCTATTATGACTATCCTGTTACATAATATTTTTGAGGAGGTAAATACCTTTAAACCTCTTCAGAAGCACAATCATAAAATTAGGAAAATTTGGAAGTCTCCTACTTCTGTTTTTCCTGTGATCTTTTTTGATGGTGCAACTGCTAATAACATAGGTGGAGCAGGATTTTGTCTTTGGTTGAATGGTCATCACCTTCTTGCTTTCAAACTTGGATGTGGCAGCTGCACTAATACTAGAGCAGAACTCTTAGCACTCTGGGCATCACTACGGGTTGCCAAGGAGATTGGGTTTCCTTACCTACATATCTTTGGCGACTCCTTTGTGATTATAAACTGGGAAAAAAAGGAATCTACCCTGGACATGGTGAATCTTGAGGCTTGGTGCTTCAACACCAGAATTCTCATGTGCTCTTTTACATGGGTGGATTTCAGTCATGTCTATAGGGAACATAACAAGAGGGAAAAAATATTATCCAAGGAAGGATTGCACTTGGCTCCGGGCCATCTCTTGCTTACTGAATCATTTGGAAATGAGATTATTGGGGTTGACTCATCACAAAATTTTTAGAATATGCTCATTTTATTTACAGTTTTATCTCTCATGATTCACTGAGCTACTATCAGGTATTATTGAGCAAGCTACTACAGGATACTAGAGTCACTCTCCTTGCTTGGATCATATTTCTGGGCTCTTGTTATTTTCTCTAGGGACATAGATGACTGATTCATACAGCTCTCTTATGAGAGGGATATTTTGTAGTGATTCCCAGATGCTTTGGTACCTCTGTATTTCTGCTGTTATCTATTTTGATTATGATGTATGTATGTTGGATTGGAGATTATCACCTATTATTTTTTGTGCTGACCCTTGGGGCATTTCTGTAATGACTAAAGATGTAAAAGGTTCCTTTGATTCAATGAATACCAAGGAATGGTTTTTTCGACTAAAAAAAAACGATTTCCATTTGCGTGGCTAATAGAAATAGAATCATTTATTCCCCTTCCCAATTCTTTAACCTGTGATTATTTGTCGTCAAGTGATGGTAATTGATCGAATCTCTCCGACGTGGTAAACAGAACGGACTTTGGTTGTCAAATAAGAAAATCATGATAATCTCTCATACAATATGAAATTGAATTTGGTTTTTGTTTTTTCTTATATTATAAGTGAAGTAGGAGAAAAAAACATAATTTCAATCGCAAAGCTTAAAAGGGAAAGGGTACAGTAACATGGAATTGGTTTTATGCCTTTATACTCCTCACCAAATTATTCAGGTGTCATTTATACGGCAGAAAACGTTGTTTGGTGGAATTTGCCTAACACCACTAAAATATTGATGAATTGAGACGGACATGAATCATTCTACTTGATCCCTGTGTGTAATCAGACAGGAATCATTCCACTCTCGGTGGCAACGGTGACGACGAAAAATTAAAATATTAATAATTTACATATTCTATCTAGAAACTTTCTATAATGATGACGACTACGGCGATGATGATGATGATTGACCTGCTAATCAAAACTTAAGAGATGAGAAGAACAATGATGTGGGTGTATGCATGGCACTCTAATAGAAAGTGACTTTCATCCTCAACAATCATAGTCTAACATAGATGATATTTATCCTATCCACCCATGATGTTTTAGGAGTTGTTCAGTGCCCGGTTTCACTCTTAAGCTCATGGGAGTTTGTTCTTGACTATATTAATTTTCTTTTTCAAACTAGTTAAGATAGAGAGATACTTTGGATCCTCCAATTATGATCAATGATCTCCTTGTTGGTATTTCAAACACATGTGGACTATTATGAATTGTAATCTAACGTAAAAATAATTAATCACCCGTTTATTCTTAGTTATGTCTAGGCTTCTCCATTGCTATGAATTGAAGCATTCTTATGTACATTGACAGTTCAAGTTAATAGAGTTTTGTTCTATTATTATGGCTGTCAGCTTTGATCCAAGTTTATCACATATCTCTTCTTCCTGGTATGAGAGCCATCTATGCAAATCTCTTCTCATTTTTATTTTTTCATTCTCTCTTGTGGAATATTTTGGTTTTGCAGGCTTGTACGGATATTGAATATTTTGTTTTATAGAGCCTCGCCCATACACATCATGCTCTAGAAATCCAATGTATTTGTAGCTGTGACACTGTGGATCTTGGATTCATTGAGGCTTTGAGTGTGAAAATGAGGCTTTGAGTGTGGCCTCCCACACTACCCATTTCAGCGGAAAAAAAATTGAAAGTTGAACGTACATCCTTTAAGAAATTTGTGGGTGCACTTTACATGGATTTTGTTGGATTTGGCTCATACATGTCCCTCCCCTTTGACCCACTTCTAGTTTTTATGTAAATGGATTCCAAGGTATGTGGTAGAGGTTAAGCTTGGGAGATTTCATTTTTATGCGTATTGTTTTTTTATGGGATCTATTTACAAATGCATATTTCTCCATAAGATTTGATTATTGGTTTATCTTCAAGTGATTTTTGTTAAGAATTGTAATTTCAATGGACCATTATTAATACCGCATTAATTAGGTAGTTAGTTGAGTAGTTGAATTGGTCACATTACCTAGAATTAGTGGCTCATAGTATTTGATGACCCATGGTTTTTACCCATGGTTTATACATTTTCTTAATATTGAGAAGGCATTCCAATGCCCACTTATGTGTTCCGTCTATTATCTACTATCTTCTTTTCTTTAACATGGTATTAGAGCCCATGGCTTGATCCATTCTTTATTGTCTTGGGTAAGCCTTTTTCACATAGTGGAAAGCACACACACAAGGAGGTTTCCATTGAAGCGAACACATCGAGGAGGAATTAGGTGTATTTTTTTTTCTTTATTTTTATCTCTTTGGTAAGCCATTTCACAAAGTGGAAATCACACACACAAGCATAGATCCAATCTTATTAGAGATTATGATATAGAAAAGAAGATCAATTCTTGAAGATGGTGTTACTAGAAACACTACCAGAAGAATATGAAGAGGTAAGAAATATATTAACACCAGAAGATTTATGGCAGACCTTCAATGGAAATGAGTATGATGCATGGGAAATCAAAGTAATTAATCTGTTAAAATTACAAGATTTGTGGCACTTCATCGTTGAAGAGGATCCCATTGATCCAAAAAAGTTTAATGCTTTGACAGAGCTTGAAAAATAAAGAAAGCAAGTTGTTGTCTTATGTCTCATACAAGATACTATAGACTGTTCCCTATTTCATTACATTGTAAAAGTCGATACTCTAAAGAGAGCATGGTATACACTGAAAGAAGTGTTTAGTAAGGAACCAACAATAGAGGAAGATAACTTTACAAGTCAGGAAAAGCACCAGGAATTCCATAGTGAACTGGAAGACAATCAATATGAATGTGTCTATGAGGCAGCTATTGATCATGTAATCCCAACAAAGATTGTTGATCTTGTCATGTTTGTTGATGACAATGAAAATAAACCTGCTAATGTAGCAATACTCAATTATGTGAGTGATAGTCTCTTTGAGCAAGAAACAGTTGATAGCAGTAGAGAAGCTGCAACAGTTGCTGATAATGTACAACAACCACTTGACAGTAGCACAAAAGAAACCACAACATGCATTCCACCCCAAAACTAGAAAACAAGAAGTTGGAGGGATATCTATGAGCAAACTCCTCTTAGTGATGAGCACCTACAGTATGCTTTGTTTTCTTCTCAACCCACAATTTTTGAAGAAACAATGAAGGATGCACAGTGTGTACAAACAAATGAAGAATTCAATAATAAAGTAGCTTCCATTGATGAGAAACACCAAGATGTGAATGCTCTCAAAGAAAAGATGAAATATAATCGTATCTTTTCCGACAAAAAATTTCAGTGCGTAGGTAAAGATGACAACCAAAAAAATCACATTGAAAGAAAAGAAGAAGACTTGCACTATGTTCCAAAAGCTACAGAATACATTGAAGAACAACTACTTAACATCAATATACAGAAGACAAAGAAGAAGTTCAGTCCAAGTTCACTTCAAGGAAAAAAGTAAAGTTGAATTTTTTGAGTGAAAGGTAAGCCTAGTTGACACATGGACCAGCAGGAATTTTTTTGCATTGATAGTGCTGAAAGTATTGTCCTAGTTGAGATTAAGGGGATGTGTTAATAATTGTAATCTCAACGAACAACTATCAATACTGCATTAATTAGTTAGTTAGTTGATTGGTTGAATTGGTCACATTACCTAGAATCAGTGTCCCATAGTATTTGATGACCCATGGTATTTACCCATGGTTTTTCTGTTATGTAATCCTATAAATAAATCTTCTTGATATTGAGAAGGAGATCAATACGCACATAGTCCTTCTGTCTTCTATCGTGTTTTCTTTAACAATATTCCAGAGCCTAGGCATGGGAAATGGCTTGTCTCTCTCCTCTGCTTTCTTTAATGATTGTTTGTGTGGATTATTAAAATTCGGTGGAGATGGACTTGTGAAGGATTTGTAGAGAAATCTGGCCACTTCCTTTATTGATCGATATCTCCATCACCCTTCTATCCTTCCCCCAAATTGTGGCAGCAGTCAATGTGATCTATAACTTGCAAACTATATGATTGTTAAATAATTTTTAGTGTGGAAATTATTTGTTCGTCATAAAAAATCTGTTGAGGTTGTAGATTATGGTGTCCCGTTTATGGTGATCTCATGGACATGCCTTTTTTTTTGGCTTACTGTCTCTTCTACACATCTAATGTTAGAGGATTTGATTTGTGCTTTGGTCTTTTATGAATAATACCATGGATCTATTCCCTTGACCACCATAATTTGCAAGCTTATTGGCAAGTTATCCATTGGTGTTGGAGGTCAAGCCATTTCTCGTGAAGGGTGATGATTCATTGGAAACTAACTTTTATGCATATTTTCATCCTTTACATTGAGTAATGATCTTTTTCATAATCACCATATTATTGAAATGTTTGTATTATGGAGGCATCTTTGGCATTTTTTTTTCTAGATTATTATAATGAGGTTATTGGCTACTTTTTCCATAAATTTCAATGGTGTTTCCATTTCTCCATTTATCATTCTATTTGAGGTGTTGCAACAATCTATCTTCTCTCTTTCCATTGAGTGGTTGCACACCACATTGATTTTCTCATAATCTCAATGAATGTATAGTAATTCCTCTATTGTAAATGGGTATCTAAAATGGCCTTGCTTGTTGGAACCCATATTGAGGATTTCTTCCGATGGTGGTATTTTAAGAAGGTAACTAGGCATTTGTCTCCTTATTTCATTTTTTTCAGTGTCTTGTAGCTCTCTACTATGGATTATTTCTTGGTTAGGTTGTTTTGCATCTTTTTCTCCTTTATCTCATACTCCATACTTTCGCCATTAGTTGTGACATTGATTGGTGTCATCTTTTCAACTAAGTTCAGCATTGTTGGGGGTTGGTATCTAATGATTCCTCAAGTGATATTTTATTTATCATGATCGATTAAGATCAAGAAAATTTATAGTGAGCCTTGTATCAAGCACTAATTCATATTTTGACTCGACAATTGCAGAGAATAGTTACCCATGCAGTCTAGTAAGATGGATTGAAATCCATAGGGATGCCAAGAATATGGGGTTTCTTGATCGTAAATCAGTACCACGTCGGGACCTTTCTTCCATTGTGATTTCTAGAGGATATGTTTCTTCTGGTGGGTGTGCATTTAGCTTTTGCTTCCTCAATAATTTGGAATGTACATTCAATATTGAGGACATTGACATTTTCTATTTAGATTTCTACATGTACATTTGATGACATTGAAAATGTGGAGTTTCCTTTCCCTCTTTACAGTTCTGACCACACTCCCTGCCTATTTGATGGTTAATGGTGTTCGCTTTTGTTTGAATCCTATCTTCTTATTCCTAAACAACACCTATTTATTTGGAGAATGCATGTTGTGTCTATCAGTGTTTGAAATGTTTGTGCCTCTACAACCTATCCACTTCTTCAAAGTTTAATCACATTCATTTATATTATCTATCTCTCTACTTCATAGCTTTTATTTTATACCTTGTGGGTCCCCTTCTCTTGTTAGAATTTTCGCTTCAATATTAGTTATGTTATATCTTTAAACACTTCTACTATATCATAATAATAAGAAATAACATCACTGAAATAAATACAAACACAACATAAAAGAGACACAAAAGTTTCTCCTTTAGGAAACCGTTAAAGGGGAAACCTAACAACTTCTTCGGTATGGATTCATTAATAAGTACAATTTCATTCCATTACAATGAAGAGATAAAGATCCTCCATAGAAATATCTCAAATATAGATAATATAAGAAACACCAAGAATAAGATGTCTTCAATGCAACTACTCTTCTCCCAAGCGAACTTGTTCATCTCTCCCTCTCACTAGAAAACTTGCTTGAATGAGTAATGCGTTCAAATGAGAAGTGTACCCTCTGTATTTATACTTGTCTCTCAAGTGACTTTCCCCATATGGGGCTGACTTCTATAACTATCAAAGTCGAATTCTTAAAGGAAACATTAAATAATCCTTATTTAATGTTATTTCTGAATTCTTTTGAAAGGAATTTACAAGAGGGGTTACATTCAGTATTTTAGGGTTGTTTAGATGATAAAATAAAATATGAATCTATTATTAATCAAGTAAAACAATAATAAAATAAGAATATCTTCCAAAGTTACATTCTTCAACACTTCATCTTAACAAGGAGGGTATTATTCTAACGCGATCATCATCACTGCTGTTACAACTCTTTACACTGGCCATTAACTTCTGACATCTCTCGAATATGTACATCACTATAAGTTCACCATGAGCAAGCCATCATCACAAACACACATTAGTCATTATCATACATCTAGTAGCACCACAGTAGAAACACATCAATGATCCGACAATACACATTATGTCATTACGAGACCATCTCACCACACTTCTCCAACTAGATACACAACTCAATTGAATACGCATACTTGAATGGATACACATACTTGATTGGATACGCATACTCGAATGGATATGCATACTAGGTTGGATATTCATACTCAACTAGATACACATATAAAGTATGGTCACTCTCTTGAGTCATCGCAAGTATGGTCACACTCTCCAACCATCACAGTATGGCCATGCTCTCCATTAATCATAGGTATGGTTACTCTCTCCAAACATCACAAGTATGGCCACACTCTCTAATAATCACAAGTATGGTCACTCTCTCCAACCCTCGCAAGTATGGTCACTCTCTCCAATCATAACAAGTTTTTCACTCTCTCCAATTCATTGGATACATCGCTCAAATGGATATGCATACTCGAATGGATACGCATACAACAATATGGTCACTCTCTCCATTCAACACAAGTATGGAAACTCTCTTCAGTCACTATGAGTTGTTCACTCTCTCTAGTGCTCACATGCATACTAGCTCTAACTGCATACAGAGTCTCGATTGGATAGAAATAGAATCATTTATTCCCCTTCCCAATTCTTTAACCTGTGATTATTTGTCGTCAAGTGACAGGAATTGATCGAATCTCTCCGGCGTGGTAAACAAAACGGACTTTGGTTGTCAAATAAGAAAATCACGATAATCTCTCATACAATATGAAATTGAATGTGGTTTTTTTTTCTTATATTATAAGTGAAGTAGGAGAAAAAAACATAATTGTGTTCACAAAGCTTAAAAGGGAAATGGTACAGTAACATGGAATTGGGTTTATGTCTTTATATTCCTCACCAAATGATATGGGTGTATGCATCGCACTGTAGTCAAAAGTGACTTTTATTCTCAACACTCATAGTCTACCATAGATTATATTTATCCTTTCCACCCATGATGTTTTAGGAGTTGTTCAGTGCCCAGTTTCACTCTTAAGCTCATGGGAGTTCCTTCTTGACTATATTGCTTTTCTTTTTCAAACTAGTTAAGATAGAAAGATACTTTCGATCCTCCAATTATGATCAATGATCTCCTTATTAGTATTTAAAACACATGTGGACTATTATGAATTGTAAGCTAACGTAAAAATCATTAATCACCCGTCTATTCTTAGTTATATCTAGGCTTCTCCATTGTTATAAATTGAAGCATTCTTATGTACATTGACAATTCAAGTTAATAGAGTTTTGTTCTATTATTATGGCTATCAGCTTTGATCCAAGTTTATCACATATCTCTTCCTGGTATGAGAGCCATTTATGCAAATCTCTTCTCATTTTTCTTTCATCATTCTCAAATCTCTTCTCATTTTTCTTTTGTCATTCTCTCTTGTGGAATATTTTGGTTTTGTAGAATTTTACGAATCTTGGATATTTTGTTTTGCAGAGCCTCACCCATGCACATCATGCTCTAGAAATCCAATGTATTTGTAGTTGTGACACCGTGGATCTTGGATTCATTGTATTTATTGAGATGGGTCGCATTCTTCTGGATCTTTATTTGTGACTCTAGTAGCTACTACTTAAATGGAATTACGAAACTATGGAAAACGAGGCTTTGAGTGTGGCCTCCCACACTACCCATTTCAGCGAAAAAAAATTTGAAAGTTGAATGTACATCCTTTAAGAAATTTGTGGGTGCACTTTACATGGATTTTGTTGGATTTGCCTCATATATGTCCCTCCCCTCTGACCCACTTCTAGTTCTTATGTAAATGGATTCCAAGGTATGTGGTAGAGATTAAGCTCGGGAGATTTCATTTTCATGCGTATTGTTTTTTTTATGGGATCTATCTACAAATGTGTATTTCTCCATAAGATTTGATTATTGGTTGATCTTCAAGTGATTTTTGTTAAGAATTGTAATTTCAATGGACCATTATTAATACCGCATTAATTAGTTAGTTAGTTGACTAGTTGAATTGGTCACATTACCTAGAATTAGTGGCTCATAGTATTTGATGACCCATGGTATTTACCCATGGTGTTGCTATTATGTAATCTTATAAATACATTTTCTTAATATTGAGAAGGCATTCCAATGCCCACTTATGTGTTCCATCTATTATCTACTATATTCTTTTCTTTAACATGGTATCAGAGCCCATGGCTTGATCCATTCTTTATTGTCTTGGGTAAGCCTTTTTCACATAGTGGAAAGCACACACACAAGGAGGTTTCCATTGAAGCGGACACATCGAGGAGGAATCAGGTGTATTTTTTATTTTTTTATTTTTATCTCTTTGGTAAGCCATTTCACAAAGTGGAAAGCACACACACAATCAATCAATGTGATCTATAACTTGCAAACTACATGATTGTTAAAGCATTTTTAGTGTGGAAATTATTTGTTCGTCATAAAAAATATGTTGAGGTGGCAGATTATTGTGTCCCATTTATAGTGATCTCATGGACATGCCTTTTTCTTGGCTTATTGTCTCTTCTACACATCTAATGTTAGAGGAGTTGATTTGTGCTTTGGTATTTTGTGAATAAGACCATGGATCTATTCCCTTGACCACCATAGTTTGCAAGCTTATTGGCAAGTTCTCCATTGGTGTTGGAGGTCAAGCCATTTCTTGTGAAGGGTGATGATTCGCTGGAAACTGACTTTAATGCATATTTTTCGTCCTTTACTTTGAGTAATGATATTTTTCATAATCACCATATTATGCAAATGTTTGTATTATGGAGGCATCTTTGGCATTTTTTTTTCTAGATTATTATAATGAGGTTATTGGCTACCTTTTTACATAAATTTCAAGGGTGTTTCCATTTCTCATTCTATTTGAGGTGTTGCAACAATCTATCTTCTCTCTTTCCATTGAGTGATTGCACACCACGTTGATTTTCTCATAATCTCAATGAATTTATATTGATTCCTCTATTGTAAATGGGTATCTAAAATGGCCTTGTTTGTTGGAACCCATATTGAGGATTGCTTCCGATGGTGTTATTTTAAGAAGGTAAATAGGCATTTGTATCCTTGTATTTCATTTTTTTTAGTGTCTTGGATATCTCTACTATGGAGTGTTTATTGGTTAGGTTTTTTTGCATCTTTTTCTCCTTTAGCTCGTACTCCATACTTTCGCCATTCATTGTGACATTGATTGTTGTCATCTTTTTGTAACAACTATAAAATAAAATATTATTCATATTAGTTAATTATCTTATGAAAGGGTGTAACCCTTCAGTTTACATGCTCAAAGCCTATAAAGGTGATCTTTCTTTGTAATTATTAAATCATCTAATATATTATTATTATTCATATTTCATTATTACAATGATAGTCAGATTCGACTAACGGACAACTGGATTCGGTTGCTCCATTTGGTACCATAGCAGATTTGCTCCTGCACTGAGCTCAGACTCGGCTCCTCAATCCCTGCTTGAGCTCAGACTCAGCTCATCAATTCTTGATTTCTTCCACTGCTCCATTTCACAACCTATCACTTCATCCCAAGTGCTGCAAAAAAAAAAAAAAAACAAAAAACCAATGCCCTCTCGCTCAACATCCTCACTCTCTCCGCTCCTCACTCTTCTGTTGTGATCCATTCCTCCATTGTTCTCTCTACTAGTCACGCTCCAGATCCCCATATTCCATCATCACACACGTCCCTCCACAACCACTGCCTCCACCTGCGTTGTCTCATCCACATGGCCAACTCCACTCGCCTTCCTTCCATCTCTGCCACCACTATCCTTCCTTCCATTTGCAACACCACCACCTTCCATCTCTTCCTTCCCATCTCACATCATTCCTCCCCTTCAACTGCTCTGCACTCGGCTTCTTCACAACCCTTTCCATCCCCAACTCTCATCCACCCAACTGCCTTCCACACAATAGCACCAACCTCATCGCCTTTCTCGACTCCCTCACGGGCTCTTGCTCTCATCGCCATTCTTTCCCACGCACCAACCCCTATGACCTCGCATTCCACGTTCTCCCTTCTCTCCTGCGCGTTCTCCATCCTCTCATCCTCTGCACACATTTCTCCTCCACGTGAACCCTAACTTGCAACCAAAAAAAATAACCAAACAATATTAATAAAAATAGCATATTATATATAATAATAATAAATTAGTATTATATTATAATATTTATTTTAAAAAAACTATATAACAAATATTATATATATAGTTAAAAATCAAATATTATATTTTTTTTATAATAATATTTGTTTAAAAAAAAAAAAACTATATACACAATATTATATAGTTTATAAAAGAAAATAATAATAATAATAATAATAATTAATTAATTAATATATTATTATTCAATTCACCTTAAAGGCCAAAATAGCGTCGAAATACACACCTCTGTATATAAGGTCCAAGACCATGGAGGAACTGAAAGAGAAGATCGATAAAATGGAGAGGACATAAAGTCCATTGTCATTAACCAAGAAGGCTTGAAGGAAAATATGCAAAATAACAATATATTACTCAACGAGGAACTTGTTTTGGTACTAGAAAGAAGGCTCGACGACAAACTTGACATCCTGAATGAAAAACAAAAAGACGTGGATGACAAAATGAGTACTGTGACGCAAAACATAAACACCTTAACATAGAACATGAGCACCATGACGCAGAACCATAATACATTAATCGAGATGTTACAAAGGCTCATACCCAGTCTAAGCCAAGTCAACAGTCCACACATGCTAGATGCCTCATTTCATGTTGCCACCCAGGAAACACTCATAAAGAATCAAGAAGAATTGCAAAAAGAAATAAAGATTAACAATGCGGCACTTAAGCAAGAGATAGAAACAAAAGCACTGCTAGATATGGAGGCACGATTAAACAGCAAAATAGATGCTATAAGTAAAATAGTAGAGAAAATAAAAACTAAAAGTCATCGCCAACAACGAAGCAATTCAGATATGTCACTTTCATTGTCCAGTAGTTTCGATCCACCATCAAACCATAAGGCAAAAGGAAATCAACGTTGTCCTTACAAAGTGTGCCCACCTAAGGAAAAAATAGAGTTGTCGAAATACAATGGGAGTGAAGACCTATGCGTCAATGCATATGGAAGGGTACACCTATAATTGGTACTTATGGTGGAAGAGAGATAATTTTACCTAAACCTGGAACTTGTTCAAAAATGATTTTTTTAATAGGTTTCAAGGAATCAAAGAAGATGAATTTTTCACTAAGCTTACCAGACTACAACAAGTCGGAAACGTTGAGGAATTTACACATCAGTGGGAATCCTTATCGACATGAGTATTTGGGTTGTCTGACAAGCAAATACTCGAAACTTATTTAGGAGGTGTTAAACTATACCTCCAAAAAGAGTTAAAGTTGCATGACCTACCTAACGTAGAAGTGGCAGACATAAAGCAAAAGCCGTAGAATGCAAATTGGAAGGAATTAAAACAAGAGGTGATAACCATTATTGGCAAGAAAAAGAGACACAATGTAGGTACTGTGCAGATACTTGGTCACCCAATCATCAATGCCACAAACCTCAATCATATGCCTATAAAACGGAAAATAGATCGAAGTCACCTAACAGTTATGTTGATAATAGAAAAAAGAAGAAAAACATATGTCGTCGATGTGGTGATGATTGGAACCCTGGTCATAAATGTAGGAACAATGAGACAATAAATTTCAAATTCATCAACAGAAAGGAAGTGCAAGTCTTTGCACAAGAGACCTCGTTCTATTCTAATACCGACACCGAGTCAGAATGAAGAACGACACTAGGAAAATAAGTAAACTTTGAGGACAAAGCTTCCTTAAAGGATGTGGCAATGTAACAACTATAAAATAAAATATTATTTAGATTAGTTAATTATCTTATGAAAGGGTGTAACCCTTCAATTTACACGTTCAAAGCCTATAAAGGCGAGCTTCCCTTGTAATTATTAAATCATCAAATATAGTATTATTATTCATATTTCATTATTACAATGATAGTCGGATTCGACTAACGGACAACTGGATTCGGTTGCTCCACTTTTCAACTAAGTTTATCATTGTTGGGGGATGTTATCTAATGATTCCTCAAGTGATATTTTATTTATCGTGATCGATCAAGATCAAGTGAATTTAGAGTGAGCCTTGTATCAAGCACTAATTCATATTTTGACTCGACAGTTGTAGTGAATAGTTACCCATGCAGTCTAGTAAGATGGATTGAAATCCATAGATATGCCAAGAATATGGGGTTTCTTGATCGTAAATCAGTACCACGTCAGGACCTTTCTTCCAATGTGATTTCTAGAGGATATGTTTCTTCTAATGGGTGTGCATTTAGGTCTTGCTTCCTCAACAATTTGGAATGTACATTCAATACTGAGGACATTGAAATTTTCTATTTAGATTTCAACATGTATATTTGATGCCATTGAAAATGTGGGGTTTCCTTTCCCTCTTTACAGTTCTGACCACACTCCCTACTTATTTGATGGTTAATGGTGTTCGCTTTTGTTTGAATCCTATGTTCTTATTCCTAAACAACACCTATTTCTTTGGAGCATGCATGTGGTGTCTATCATTGTTTGAAATGTTTGTGCCTCTACAACCTATCCACTTCTTCAAAGTTTAATCACATTCATTTATATTATCTATCTCTCTACTTCATAGTTTTTATTTTTTTCCCTGTGGGTCCCCTTCTCTTGTTAGAATTTTCGCTTGAGTATTAGTTATATTAGATCTTTAAACACTTCTACTATATCACAATAATAAGAAATAACATCACTGAAATAAATACAAACACAACATAAAAGAGACACAAAAGTTTCTCCTTTGGGAAACCATTAAAGGGAAGAAAACCCAACAACTTCTTCGGTATAGATTCATTAATAAGTACAATTTCATTCCATTACAATGCAGAGATAAAGATCCTCCACAGAAATATCTCAAATATAGATAATATAAGAAACACCAAGAATAAGATGTCTTCAATGCATCTACTCTTCTCCTAAGCGAACTTGTTCATCTATCCCTCTCACTAGCAAACTTGCTTGAATGAGTGATGCGTTCAAATGAGAAGTGTGCCCTCTGTATTTATACTTGTCTCTCAAGTGACTTTCCCCATATGGGGCCAAATTCTATAACTATCAAAGTCGACTTCTTAAAGGAAACATTAAATAATCCTTATTTAATGTTATTTCTGAATTCTTTTGAGAGGACTTTACAAGAGAGGTTACATTCAATCTTTTAGGGTTCTTTAGATGATAAAATACAATATGAATCTCTTCAAAATGAAGTACAACAATAATAAAATAAGAATATATTCCAAAGTTACATTCTTCAACACTCCATCTTAACAAGGAAGATATTATTCTAACGCTATCATCATCAATGTTGTTACAACTCTTTACACTGACCATTGACTTCTGACATCTTTCGAATATGTACATCACTATAAGTTCACCATGAGCAAGACTGTACTGCCCCGGTTTTGACCCCGTTGCATTAGATGTATATGATGTATATATATATTGTAATGATCTTGGTGCGGAGCTAAAGGCCAAAGCCCCACCATTGATCAGTAATGCTATGTTTTGGATTTAAATTTGTCACCGATGGTATATCGGGGGATGCAGCATATATTATGTTGGCCATCATGTAAATATACATCGTAATTAATTAATGGACACAACCAGCTATGGTCGCGGCAACCAAATCGAATGGGGCATGGTTTCCTAAGGATAAGGGGGGGGTGAAATATTTAACCTATGGGCCAATGAGGAGAAGCCAAATGTCTATGAGAAAACTCACCAAACTGTCAACTACCTTTCTTGTCTTTTTTTTTCCCCAATCATTTATTTCTGCCAGAATGTGGTTGAGTTAGTTATTGCATGGAATGCGAAGAGTATGGGCAACCAAATTCGAATTGGGCAGAGACCCATTTTTGAAAAACGTGTTCTGACTTCCTTGGCAAGGAAAATGTCCAAAAACGTATGCCATTCTGCTATGCATCCACGTTTTTCAGTTTCCTGACATTTTGGGAGTAGCTGGAGTTTTTCCTGTGTTTTTCATTCCACGTTTTTGGTTGCTGGCTTCATTTTTCCCATGGATGGGAGGTTGTTTTGATAGTGCTGGGGATTGGGTTGTCTTCCTCACGTTTTTGGAGCTGCTGGTGCATTTTCCATTCCCATTTTTGGAAGTTCCATGTGTTTTTACCATGGCTGTGAAGAGCCATTCACGTTTTTGGTTGTCTCACTGACTAATGGTCTCACGCACAGACTATTTGGGGCGTTTTTTCCCTGCTGTGAGTTGTGTTCACTGATAAGCTTCAGGACTGTGTGTTTTCCCCCATGTTGTGAGCCGTTTTGCTGTTACGTATGGGGCTGTGTAATTCGTTTTTATTGTTCAAGCTGTGTTAGCTAAATCGATTGCCTGAGTGCAATGGTTGGTCTTTGGACTGTGTGAGGAGTAAGGATTTTGGCTTGGTTGCTTGATAAACCTGGTGCTAGAAACCACGCAGACAAAACTAGAGGGCTGGCCTTCTTCTCCATCACCCCTGAATAGCACTGGAAGGGAATGGAGGGCTTGAGGGACTGTGTAGCAGAGAAGGGACTGATTCCTTGTGTTGGGTGTGGATGGGTGTCTTAGAGGTCAGGCTAGTTTTGGTGTGGGTGTTCTTGGATCTATAATGAGCTCACCAGCTTAGCAATTTGCCTTCTCCAGCTCCTTAATGGCCTGATAAACCCAACTCTCTTGGCTTGGCTGTGTGTTTTGGACATCTTTGGCTATGTGTCAGCCTGCTAGTTCCCTTATTCCTTGGAGAATCATGCCCAGCTCGGGGGTGGCAGCGTTGTTGAGAGATTGATGAGCACGCTGGCCTACGGTTGGGTGGAACGTTGCAGCGACGTAGCTGGTTGCGGAGCAAAGCGTTCATAAGATAAGTGATCTTGTGTATTTTACATCTGCAACTATATTTCTATTAATGAAAATGATGAACATGTTGAAGAATGCTTGTCTAAATGCATGTTGATTCCGCTGTGCAAGGATAATTAATTATAGCTGTGCATAATCTACAATTGTAGTTGTGTATGTTAAATGAATTGCATTTAGGCATGTTATACTACAATGCATTCTCTCTTTCAGCATTTTGTTTTATGAAATTTTAAGCATGTACATGTTCATGGGCGGTTAGCCCGGTCTGATAGAGCAAGTAGATCACGTCCTCTACGCCGGTCGGAGACATGGGGACGTGACAGTTAATGGTATCAGAGCTTCTGAGTTGCAGCATGGGCCTGCATGAGCCGCCAAGATGCAGTAACAGGGGTTACATTCCATTTTTCCCAGCAGAAGTCTGAATGTGGAAGACTGTGAAAAATTTGAAATTGGGAAATTTCTGTTTAAGTGTGAACAGTCGGAAGGCTTCATGGAGTTCCTATCCGCCGTTGCGGAGGGATTCATGAAGTTCCCGTCCGCTGTTGCGGAAGGATTCGTAAATTCCTCTGTCCACCGTTGCGGATGGCGAAGCAATCATGCTTCCGACCCAAAATTCACCCGATCACCGACACAGTAAAAGAAAGATTGAAAATTTGGCTAAGTGTCGGAACGATCGGAAGGGAGAATGGTCCGACGTCCAATGTTCCGAGAGTCCGCCAATGTCCGATGTGGTTCTAAGCGCCGATCGGAAGAGCCGAAAAAGTGGGCGTCCGCCATTGCGGACGGATTGGTAAAGTCTCCCGCCCGCCGTTGTGGACGGCAAATTGATTTGGCTTCCGATCCAAAAGTCAGCCGACGTCCGACGTCAGTGCCAAGTTGGAAGGTTTGGAACTTTGTGCAAGCCGCCGTTGTGGAAGGCTCGAAGCTTTCGAGCGTCCACCGTTGCGGAATCTAGAGGCATTTGCCGGCCGATTAAGAAGACTGCCAACGCCGCAAGAGAAAGTGCCCTGATCGGAAGAGGAAAGGGAAGGAGCGTCCGCCGTTGCGGAAGGTTGGAACTTCCGGGGAAGCTGCCGTTGCGGCTGCGTAGATGAACAGACCACCCGATTCCAAAGGCTTCCGACAGCCGATCAGAGATACAGCCGATAGCCGATTCAGCAGAGGAGAGAATGGTAAAGGAGCCGATTCGGCGGAAGAGAGAATGGAACCGGAGCTGATACTGCGGAAGGAAGGATAGTTTTGGGGGCCGATTTCAACTATTTTTAGAAGGATTTTCCAACTGTTTTCAGGGGAATTTTCAGGTCCGAAAATGAGAAATTGGCAGTGATCTAATGTGCCAGATTGGGCGAAATCAATGATTTACAAAAAAAAAAAAAAAAACGAGGGCGCTGCCACAAGGGGGCAAGCCCCCTTGACCCCCGTCGTCCCCCTTCAGACAGTCATTCCTTGAGGAAGAAAAAATTTGTGTGTTTGGGCATTTGTAATTTATGATTATTCCAAGAGAAGGTAAGTAATGTTGATTTGTATCAATATATGTATCTAACAATTGTGTTGTTATTAACACGTTTGCAGAGACATAATCACCTTCCAGGGAAGAATTCCAGGTAGTGCAGTTGGTAAGTAGGTTGCGGTTCAGTATGAGAACCCAGGATCGGTATGATGCCCAGGATTCTTACGAGAAAGCAAAAGATGCCATGGGAGAAAATGCCCGTAATAGAAATGATGACATTGAGTCTAATGGAAGGAGATTCCAAGAGACACCGTCAGATGTTGCAGCCACTATGAGAAGCCTGATTAAAGCCCAGGAAGAGCAGCATTAGCTGAATGCTGCAATGTTGCAGAGTTTGACAGACTTGCATAAGAAGATAGACTCTGGGCAAGGTACAGCAAGACCAGAAGGCAGTAAGAGCAGTACTAGGAGAAGGAGAAGGACTTCTAGTGAACCATCTAATTCAGAAGAATCCAGCGGGGATTCGAGCTTTTCTTCTCATAAAAGAAAAAGAAAGAGACACCATAGGGATCGCTCTCGTGATGAGTTTAAAAAGGCAAAACCTCCTACCTTTGATGGTGAGGTAAAGACTGGACAAGAGGCTGAAGCTTGGCTTCTTGGTATTAAAAAGTACTTCCAAGTGCATGATTATTCGGGGAACATGAAGGCAAGAGTTGCCATATTCAATATGAACGGAAGGGCATCCATTTGGTGGGAACACTTCAAGCAAGTAAATAGGATCAGTGAAAGGAGACTGAAGTGGAAGCAGTTCAAGAAGTATTTCAAGCAGAAATACCTCTCTGACAGGTACTATGATGACAAGATTAAGGAGTTCCATGATCTGACATTGGGCCAGCAGACCATGGAAGAGTATGCTAATAAGTTTTTGGAGCTGTTGAGATATGTCCGGTACATCAGAGATGAAAAAGTGAAGGTCCAGCGTTTTCTAAGTGGATTACCGCAGTCTTATAGAGACAGAATTGAGTTTTATGAACCTAGAACTCTTGAAGAAGCAATAAGGAAGGCTAAGAATTGCTATGAGCAAAGCAAAGGTAAGTCGGATTTCCATAAGGCATGGAAGGACAAGAAGAACGAGAAATGTGACCAAAGGAAGAAAGGTTTCAAACCTTCTAGCTTCAGGAATCAGCAGAAGCAGCCATCTCAAGTTACGAGTAAACCAGCGGGAGTGATAGGAGAAAAGCCTAAGGATCCACAACAGAATAGAGGGCCACTTCCATGTTGGAAATGTGGAGGACCCCACATGCGCAGAAATTGTCCACTCGAGAATGAGAGTGCAAGACCAGCTTATAACGTTCAAGAAGCAGAAAAAATGGGTCAAGTAGCAAGGGCAGTTCCTAGGATCTATGCAGCACTGGAGGACCGTCAAGCAGATCACCAGTCAGCTGTGGTTGAAGTAGCAGGTAAGATTGCTGAGCAATCTGTTTCTATTTTGATTGACCCTGGTTCTACTCACAGTTACATTACTCCTAGAGTAGTGGATATTTGTGCCTTTAAGAAAGTAAATCATAGGAAGTCTTGGTTAGTTCAGTTAGCCACTGGAACGAAGAGGAAGGTCAGCGAAGTGGTAGAGAAGTGTCCATTGGTCATGAATGGATTGGCCACTTGTGTAGATCTAAATGTTCTACCGCTTGGTTCCTATGATGTTCTCATTGGAATGGATTGGTTAGAAGCTCACAGGGTGAAGCTTGATTGCTACAATAAGACTTTCGAATGCGTGAATGAAGAAGGGAACCTAGTAGTTGTGAAGGGTATTCCAAAAGTGATTTCAGTACGGCAGGTTTCAGCAATGTAGTTGAAGAAGTTCTGTAGGAAGGGTTGCCAGTTGTATGTAGCTCAGATTCTAGAGGAAACGAGAGATGAGACTCCGAGGTTGGAGGACTATCGGGTGTTACAGGAATTCAGGGATGTGTTTCCTGATGAAATTCCAGGGCTTCCTCCAAAGCGGGACATTGATTTCACAATTGAACTCGTGCCAGGAGTGGCACCAGTGTCCAAGGCACCCTACAGGATGAGTACACCGGAGATGCTAGAGCTGAAAATGCAACTGCAAGAGTTGTTGGACAAGAAGTATATCCGACTGAGTGTGTCTCCTTGGGGAGCACCAGTTCTATTTGTCAAGAAGAAAGATGGTACACTCAGGTTATGTATCGATTATAGACAGTTGAACAAGGTTACTGTGAAGAATAAATATCCTTTGCCTAGGATTGATGACCTCTTTGACCAAATGAGAGGAGCAAAGGTATTTTCCAAGATTGACTTGAGGTCTGCTACCATCAGGTAAGAATCAAGGATGAAGACATTCATAAGACAACCTTTAGGACAAGGTATGGGCATTATGAGTTTGTAGTGGTACCATTTGGTCTCACAAATGCGCCAGCTACATTTATGTGCCTTATGAATAGTGTCTTCAGCAGGTATTTGGATAAGTTTGTTCTTGTTTTCCTTGATGACATTCTTGTTTATTCCAAGAATGAGGAAGAGCATGAAGAGCATTTGAGACTGACATTGCAAGTGCTCAGGGAGCATCAGTTGTATGCAAAACTGAGCAAGTGTGACTTCTATAGAGATAGAATTCAGTATTTGGGTCACATTATCTCAGAGGAGGGTATATCTGTGGACCCTGAAAATATTGAAGCCATTATGAATTGGCCTACTCCAAGAAATGTGACCGATGTAAGATCTTTCATGGGACTTGCGGGATACTATCGGAGATTCATTGAAGGATTCTCCAAAGTTGCACACTCCATCACTTCTTTGCAAAAGAAGGGGATGAAGTTCGAATGGACATCGAGGTGTGAAGAAATCTTTCAGCAGTTGAAGAATCTTCTCACCAGTGCACCAGTATTGAAGGTTGCAGATCTAGAGAAAGACTTTGTGGTGTGCACTGATGCGTGTGGACAAGGGCTTGGAGGAGTCCTTATGCAGGATAACCACGTGATATGTTATGAGTCAATAAAGCTGAAGGAACATGAGAAGAACTATGCCACTCATGATCTAGAGCTTGCAGCCATAGTACATGCTCTCAAGATGTGGAGACATTACTTGATGGGCAGAAGATTTGAGCTTAGAACAGATCACTGTGGATTGAAGTATTTGTTTGATCATCCTACTCTGAATTCTAGGCAAGCAAGATGGCTAGAATTTTTATGTGAGTTTGATTTTGAGATCAAGCACATAAAAAGAAAGGAAAATAAGGTAGCTGATGCGCTCAGCAGGAAGATGCAGGAACTGCATGTGGCATCTCTTAGTATTTGCCAATCAGATTTGAGGCAGCAGATTGCTAATCATGTTGCTAGAGATGAATTGTATGAGCAGGTAAAAGACAAATTGCAGCAGCAAAGTCTTGGGAAGAGGTATGAGGGATATAAATTGGAAGGAGATGGGATTCTCACTTATAAAGGCAGAATTTATATTCCAGATGTGGCAGATTTGAGGAGAGTTGTTATGGATGAAATCCATCAAGCTCTGTATTCTGGACACCCAGGATATCAGAAGACAATCGCTACAGCTAGAAAGCAATACTTTTGGCTAGGTATGAAAAAGGACATGGCTGAGTACATTTCAAGATGCATGAAATGTCAACAGGTAAAGGTTGAGCATCAACATCTAGCAGGTTTGTTGCAGCCTTTGCCAGTTCCAGAATGGAAATGGGAAGTTATTTCCATGGATTTTATTACAGGATTGCCAACGACTTGGAGACAACATGATTCCATCATGGTTGTGGTAGACAAGTTGACCAAGGCAGCACATTTTATACCGGTTAAGTCTACGTATGAGGCTTGTGACTTTGCAAAGATCTTCATGAAGGAGATATTCAAATTGCATGGATTACCGAAGGCAATAGTATCTGACAGAGATGTCAAGTTTACTTCCAACTTTTGGAAGGGGTTGTTTGCAGATTTGGGTACAAAGCTAAACTTCAGCACTGCATACCATCCTCAGATAGATGGTCAAACCGAGAGAGTTAATCAGGTGCTTGAAGACATGCTTCACATGTATGTGATGGACAAACCAACCAAGTGGGAAGATTTCTTACACTTGGTAGAGTTTGCTTATAACAATGGGCAGCAAGCATCCTTGGGGATGAGTCCGTATGAAGCTTTGTATGGAAGAAGGTGTAGGACACCAGTGACTTGGGATAATCCAGTGAACTGGATTGTGCTTGGACCAGAATTGCTCAAGGAAATGGAGCAAGAGGTTGTCAGGATTAGGCAGAAGCTGAAAGCAGCACAGGACCAACAGAAAAGCTATGCAGATAAGCATAGGGTGAACAGAGAGTTCAGTGTTGGGGATCATGTTTACCTCAGAGTGAGGGCAAGGAAGAGTTCCTTAAAGCTTGGAAGTTGTGCCAAGTTGTCACCAAGATACTATGGGCCGTTTGAAGTTCTTGAAAGAATAGGGCTAGTTGCATATAGACTTGCATTGCCTGCTAGCACTAGAGCTCATAATGTTTTTCATGTTTCTTTGCTTAAGAGATATGTACATGATCCTAACCATGTGATAAATTGGGATGTGATTCAGGTGGAACCCGAGGGAGAGTTCCAAATTGAGCCAATGCGCATCCTCGACAGGAAGGTCACAATGCTCCGGAACTGAGCCATAGGTCAGGTAAAGGTGCAATGGGAGCACTTCGGGCCTAAAGAGGCTACATGGGAGCTGGAGGATGCCATGTGATTGGCACATCCATTTTTGTTCAATTCTGTGGAACACTGAGGCGATGCCAGTGTAGCATTTTGTTCAATTTTGTAAGCACTGAGAACAGTGCTATTGAAGGGGGAGGGGAATGTAATGCCCCGGTTTTGACCCCATTGCATTAGATGTATATGATGTATATATATATTGTAATGATCTTGGTGCGGAGCTAAAGGCCAAAGCCCCACCATTGATCAGTAATGCTATGTTTTGGATTTAAATTTGTCACCAATGGTATATCGGGGGATGCGGCATATATTATGTTGGCCATCATGTAAATATACATCGTAATTAATTAATGGACACAACCAGCTACGATCGCGGCAACCAAATCGAATGGGGCATGGTTTCCTAAGGATAAGGGGGGGGGTGAAATATTTAACCTATGGGCCAATGAGGAGAAGCCAAATGTCTATGAGAAAACTCACCAAACTGTCAACTACCTTTCTTGTCTTTTTTTTTCCCCAATCATTTATTTCTGCTAGAATGTGGTTGAGTTAGTTATTGCATGGAATGGGAAGAGTATGGGAAACCAAATTCGAATTGGGCAAAGACCCATTTTTGAAAAACGTGTTCTGACTTCCTTGGCAAGGAAAATGTCCAAAAACATATGCCATTCTGCTATGCATCCACGTTTTTCAGTTTCCTGACGTTTTGGGAGCAGCTGGAGTTTTTCCTGTGTTTTTCATTCCATGTTTTTGGTTGCTGGATTCATTTTTCCCATGGATGGGAGGTCGTTTTGATAGTGCTGGGGATTGGGTTGTCTTCCTCACGTTTTTGGAGCTGCTGGTGCATTTTCCATTCCCGTTTTTGGAAGTTCCATGTGTTTTTACCATGGCTGTGAAGAGCCATTCACATTTTTGGTTGTCTCACTGACTAATGGTCTCACGCGCAGACTATTTGGGGCATTTTTTCCCTGCTGTGAGTTGTGTTCACTGATAAGCTTCAGGACTGTGTGTTTTCCCCCATGTTGTGAGTCGTTTTGCTGTTATGTATGGGGCTGTGTAATTCGTTTTTATTGTTCAAGCTGTGTTAGATAAATTGATTGCCTGAGTGCAATGGTTGGTCTTTGGACTGTGTGAGGAGTAAGGATTTTGGCTTGGTTGCTTGATAAACCTGGTGTTAGAAACCACACAGACAAAACTAGAGGGCTGTCCTTCTTCTCCATCACCCCTGAATAGCACTGGAAGGGAATGCAGGGCTTGAGGGATTGTGTAGCAGAGAAGGGACTGATTCCTTGTGTTGGGTGTGGATGGGTGTCTTAGAGGTCAGGCTAGTTTTGGTGTGGGTGTTCTTGGCTCTGTAATGAGCTCACCAGCTTAGCAATTTTCCTTCTCCAGCTCCTTAATGGCCTGATAAACCCAACTCTC
>LPNX010500736.1:275315-303138 GCA_001517045.1 Pseudotsuga menziesii | reverse complement strand
GAATGCTTGTCTAAATGCATGTTGATTCCGCTGTGCAAGGATAATTAATTATAGCTGTGCATAATCTACAATTGTAGTTGTGTATGTTAAATGAATTGCATTTATGCATGTTATACTGCAATGCATTCTCTCTTTCAGCATTTTGTTTTATGAAATTTTAAGCCTGTACATGTTCATGGGCGGTTAGCCCGGTCTGATAGAGCAAGTAGATCGCATCCTCTACGCCGGTCGGAGGCATGGGGACGTGACAAAGACATCATCACAAACATGCATTAGTCATAATCATACATCTAGGAGCACCACAATAGAAACACATCAACAATCCGACAACACACATTATGTCATTACAAGACCATCTCACCACACTTCTCCAACTGGATACACAACTCAATTGAATATGCATACTTGAATGGATACACATACTTGATTGGATACACATACTTGACTGGATACACATACTAGGTTGGATAATCATACTCAACTAGATACACATACAAAGTATTGTTACTCTCTTGATTCATCACAAGTATGGTCACACTCTCCAACCATCACAGTATGGTCATGCTCTCCAGTCATCACAGGTATGGTTACTCTCTCCAAACATCACAAGTATGGCCACGCTCTCCAATCATCACAAGTATGGTCACTCTCTCCAACCCTCGCAAGTATGGTCACTCTCTCCAATAATCACAAGTTGGTCACGCTCTCCAATTCATTGGATACATCACTCAAATGGATATGCATACTCGAATGGATACACATAGAACAATATGGTCACTCTCTCCATTCATTACAAGTATGGAAACTCTCTTCAGTCACCATGAGTTGTTCACTCTCTCTAGTGCTCACATGCATACTAGCTCTAACTGCATACACATCTCGATTGGATACGCATACAACAATATGATCACTCTCTCCAATCATCATGATTATGGTCACTCTCTCCAAACATCATGAAATTTTCGCTCTCTCTAGCTATCATAAAGAATAGTAACACATGCCTGTAAAATACCATCTGCTTCTATCACACAATCATCAACTACATCCCTATAATCATATATCAAAATCATCCCTCCCTCTAACAAGGGACATATCTTTGCATCACGCCAAGCTTTTCCCTGAAGTACTCAAACTTCACTCTTAAGAGAGGCTTGGTTAACACATCAGTTTTTTTCTCATCCATCACAATATATTAGAACATCAATGCCCCCTTTGGTACCATGTCATTGATGTAATGTACCTGATATTGATATTCTTGGACTTTTCATGAAATACTAGGTTCTCTAACAACTTCAAAAACTTTGGTTGTTATAGAAAATACAAGTCACTTCTAACTTGAGATCAAACAACCCTGCAAGCAACTTTTGAGGCCATATTACTTCACTACTAGCTGAACACACTGCAATATAATATGCCTCGGTTGTACTCAGTGCCAAACTCATCTACTTCCTGCTGATCGAGAAAATCATGCTAGACCCCAAACTAAAGTAGCATCTTGAAGTGCTATTCCTATATGTGACACTATCGGTGCAATATGAATCAATATAGACAAAAAGATAATCTTCTGATCTAACTCATACCTAAGTCCATACTCAAGTGTACCGTTCAAGTACCTCATCACATGTTTTTCCACAATCAAGTGAACACATCTTGGCTCAACCAAGTATTGACTCAAAGTGTTCACCGCAAAGCATATATATGGTCTAGTGTGTGTCAAGTACATCAATGAACCAATAATTTGTATGTATACTATGGCATCAAATACATTTGAAGAAGTATCACACAACAAATTCAAGTTTGATGCCATCTATGTAGCCATAGATTTACATTCCAACATACCAAATTTGTTGAGGATCTCCACAACATAGATTTACATTCCAACATACCAAATCTGTTCAAGATCTCCACAACATAATCTCCACAAAACTTTAAATGGAAAGGGTACAGTAACATGGAATTAGTTTATGCCTTTATACTCCTCAACGAATGATCCGGGTGTCATTTATGTGATGGAATAGGTCATTTGACCTAATACCACTAAAATATTGAACTATTGTGTCTAAAAATACTCATACAGGAACCATTCCACTTGGTAGTTGTTCAATGTGTGTAATCAGATAGGAATCAATCCACACTCGAATAATGTATGGGATTTTATTCAACCCACAATCCTTAATTATAATATAAACCAAATAAAAAAAATAAAAAAATTATATAAATATATAATTTTATGTATATATTTAATGAGAAATTATAATATCTTACCTAAAATAGAAATCAAATCCCTTCTCAACAAACCTAGTTAGACATATGGATCTCCACCTTGTCTGGCTTACTAACCCTTTCGGGCCAACAAGCCTAGCCAAACATAGTAATATTACTAACCCTTTCAGGCCAACAAACCTAGCCATACATACCCTACCCTAGGCTTAGGTACCACACCACTGCAACAAAAAACCTACTACATATTCCTCGCTCCGTTTTTTGAGGGATATCCTTTTGGACTACACCAATATTGTCTCGAAAGTATTCAAAATTTACATGAGACAAAGGCTTAGTCAACACATCTGCCACTTGTTCCTTTGTAGGAACATACTTGAGATTTACATCTCCCTTTTGCACCATATCCCAGATGTAATGATATCTAATTTTGATATGTTTTGACTTATCATGAAACATCAAGTTTTCTATCATCTTAATACAACTCTGATTATCACAATGGATATCAGTCACATCTATCTCTGCATCAAATAATCCTGTCAACATCTTGCAAAGAAATATTGCTTCGCTACAAGATGAACATGCTACAATGCATTCATCCTCTACTATGTTATGTGCAATAGTGGATTTCTTTCTATTAAATCATGAGATCATTCCTAATCCCAAATCAAAACAACATCCTAAAGTGCTATTTCTGTCTTTATCATTTCCTGCCCAATCTGAGTCTGCAAATCCATGTAATCTGGTCTCACCATCTAATGCATATCTAAGACCATAATCCAATGTACACTTCAGGTACCTCATCACATGTTTTTCTGCCACTAAGTGAATATGTCTAGGTTTCAGCATATACTGACTTAGGTTGTTTACAACACAACATATATCTAGCCTCATATTTGTCACAGGGGCGTCACCCAGGGACCAATATGATATCACGTTCATTCATATTGGGCGGTTAAAAATAAAAAAATTATAAACCAATATATTGGTTGTATATTAAGGATAAAAAGGGTTTTTTTATTTTCTTTATAAATATTCAATATGATGGGGCATATTTTATTGCAAAGGTTTCCCATGCCTCTACCATAAGCCTGCGTGATGCTGCATAGGGTTTTTCTCCATCGTTTTTTTTCTCTATATGGTTTTCTCCAAATAGCACAGAATTTTGCAACAATGCCTGGATTACCCTTTTGAGGATTGTTTCCATACGCTGGGAGCTATCCCTGGAGAGCCCGCTGTAATTACATTGAGAGTGTAGCAATGCCCAGTCTACTTAAAATTCATGTATAATTCCAGGAAATCTATTGTTATGGGGCCTAATGTTCACAGGGTTTTTCTCCATTGTTTTTTTTCTCTAGAGGGTTTTCTGCATCGTTTTTTCTAGACGTGATGCTACAAAGGGTTTTTCTCCATATTTTTTTTCCTCCATAGGGTTTTCTCCATTGTTTTTTCTAGATTTGGAGCGCGTTTTCTCTAGTGCTGGTTCTTGTATGCTTATATAACTGTTACATTCTCAATTTTTTTTGTCTCAAGAAGCATGTCTTTTACAAGATGGAATAGATGACCTTCCTCTGTTAGAAATAGTCAATATTTTTTGAATTTACCTTTTAAACTTATTGTAATTCACTATTTATGTTTCATGTTCTATGAAACTAAGCACTTATTTTTTAATTTTGTGGCAGCTTTGCGCATGGAAAAAATTATGATCCTGACAAAGAAAGGGAACAGAGAAAGAATCTAGAGCACCAGATCAAGAAGGAGGCAAGGGGTGTTGCTCGTGAAATGCGCAAGGATAACTACTTTTTGCAGGATGTGAAGGTAAGAGAAAGGGCTTTGGAAGATGAGGAGAGAGCAGACAAGTACAGGAAAGAAATGGCTTTCTTACAGGAGCAAGAATCTAATTTCAGGTCTAGGCAATTAGGAAGAGGAAAGAAACTAAAGTAGGCACAATGACATGGTCTTTATCGTTGTCATCATAGAATGTGGAATCTCATTTAACTTTGGAAAGGATTTTTTAGTAGAGGTTACATTACCATGGAATCTCATAAAGGCTTTGTTAAACAGTCAATCGAGGGAGTTACATTTGACTGTGCAATGTTTTTTTTTTAAATCATAGTCTTTGTAATGTTCAATTGACAAATATATATTTAAAAAAAATATATCATTGTCACCATAGAATCTGGAAGCTCATTTAACTTTGGCAGGGAGTTTTAGTAGGGGTTACATTGGCATGAAATCTCATAGAGGCTTTGTTAAACAGTCAATCAAGGGAGTTACATTTGACTGTGTAACGTTTCTTTTAAAATCATAGTCTTTGTATTGTTCAATTGACAAATATAATTATATATATAATATATATATATATATATATATATATATATATATGACTAGTTCAGCGATCTGGATTTGACATTTTTCTTCACTGACAATTTTGGAAGAAAAATAAAGAACAAAATATTGATTAACTTGTAAATTTGTAATGTGTTTAACAAAATTAAATAATAGTGGGCTTGAGAAAGATGACAAGGTGATGTGAAGGGTTTGTACTGGTGATGTGAACTAGGTTGTATGGTCACCCCTCTATGTCAAAATCTGTGGCATGCTTCAAGATGTGTTCAGTCTTAGTAGCAGTTTGATCCTTGCTTCTGGTTTGTGCCCTCACAACACCAATGCCTCTATGATCTCCCTTGGCTCTGGTGCTATTGCGACGTAGCACAGTATATATATTTGGATATATGTTATAGCACAATACACAGAGATAGGGAACAATACAGACTCCAGAGAGATATGAAAATCCATTTCCCATATCACCAGGTGTGTGAACACTGACAAAACTCATAGAATTATCGACATCTCTGTGATGTGCCTTCTTTTGAGAGCTTTAATTTGGAAGAGCACTCATCTCAATAGTCTCTCGCATAGTCATATAAGGGATCGAGCCATAAAAAAACCTGGGTAGTGTGATGCTGAGAACAATGGGATAGTGCCTATGACAGCATGAATGGGGTCATTGCAATGCATGGGCTCTTTGATGGCCTATAACTAAAAAGGAAGGCCTACTTCCCTCCATTATTGTCAAAAACATCATTAGGGTTTGTCTGAAGGTGTATATAGCAAAACCAATTGGGTATATCTGATATCTGTCAAAAAACAGTTGGGTATCTATGCAGTGAAGAGAAATCATTGAATTATAGTCTCAGCTAATAATTGTTTGCTTCTATATTGTTGAAAAATGTATTGGGGATATAGGGTTTTCTCTGTGAAGGTCACTAGGTATACATAGGTATTGTTGGGTATACAAGGTTTTTTCATGTGAAGATACATTTGGTGTAGATGGTTTTTTCTTGTGAAAATTCATTGGGTTTTCACAGGTTTTATTGTGACAATTCATTGGGTACACAGTTTCTTTTCTGTAAGTATCATCTGGATTTTCAGTGAGCATAGTAAGTGGAGAAAGGAAAAAAGTTCCATGGCATTGAATGGCTTCAACAGGCATAGGTGCACCTCTCATTCTAACCTCTGATTCCATCAAGTTCTCCTTCCCCTCTGGGCTATGAACAGGCAGCAGGACCTCCAGGGTGGGATTATTGTTTTGATATAATCTTTGCTTTAACTCATTCTCTTTCTCTCTCTCAGAATTTTCTTTATGTCATTTTTGTATTACGATGCAGACTTACTTTTACAAGCACAAAGGCATAAATATAAGGTTCATTTTATTTGATATTTTGGGAAAAATATAGCTTTTTGTTGTTGGTCCATTGAGCAGTCTTGTTTTCTTAAGTTGTTTCACGAGGAAGTTTTGCTTCTCTCATTTGGATCATTGAGATATTGTGTAGCCCTTTTTATGCATCCTATAAGGTAGAAATCTTGATTTCCTATGTTTTTGTGACCAAGATCATGCTCTTTTCGACTGGGTCATTAAAAGATCCTCTGCCTGAGTTCCTTTTGGATACTGTTGTAATGATACCTTCTGGTGCCAAGTTCATTACTGTTGTAATTTCACCTAGTGGTGCCATGAAATAAATAAATAAAAGATTTGAAAGGTTCATTAAAAAATATTTGTTTTCTGAATTGGGTAGTTGAAGGATCTTGTTTCTTGAGTTGGGTCATAGAGAATCTTGGTTTCCCTTCTTGTTGTTTAGGTATTTGGATAATCTTATTTTCTGAATATGGAAACTAAGAAATTACGTTTTCCTTTCTCTTTGTTTTGGTATCTAGATAACCTTATTTTCTAAGTTGGGCAACTAAGAACCTTTTCTTTTTACATTTAGGTGATAAATATGTTGATTTTGTACCTAGGAAAGTGGGCTCTCCATATGTGGTTGGCAATGGCCAGACCCCTTGATGTTACAGCTGCACATTTGAATTTTTTTATTAATGAATTCATGTAATTTAGAAGGGATTGCCATGTTTTCTTTTGTAATATCAAGTTTCCAGCTCCAATGCATTTGATATGGTTGGACTTTTCTTATGCCTATTTAAAACCACACTTTAATACTACACAATGTTGCATGTACATAGTTCTTGTAGTTTTTTATTACAAAATGAAGCCATTCCTTGTCCTACAATGAATTTGGCCTTGGATGTTTTTTGGTGGCATTTCTTTGGACTTTTGGCTTTTCACCATCATGTGCATATTAAGGGATTGTGTTTGGGCATATTCCTTGTCTCATAGATTCATGATTTTCCCTGTATTTTTGCAGTCTCCTGTAAACCATGTTTGGGAATGATTCTTGAAATTGTTTTTTTTAGTTCTAACATGTATTTTTTTTAGTTACTAAATTTCTAATCAATTTCTGCATTTGACATGGTTGGACGACAGTACAGATTATTTTAAGCTGAACATTGAGTGCAACCATGCAAACCTCTCTAGGCACAGGTAATAAAACCTCCCACTAACGTTCTATCAAACCGCTAATTCTAGTGTCATTGGATTCTGGTAAAGTCAATTTAAAGTTTGTCACTTATCTGCCGCTTGATAGTTTTATTTCCTTGTGATTTCTCCCAGGGACCAAATTATATGTTTATTTCTGAATGTTTACAGTCCAATAGTAAAATGGATGATATATTTGGGAATTAATATATGATGACTTTTTTCAGTTGTCATCACGAGCTCGAAATGGAATGAATTTATGGGATGCTTGGTAATATTGACGCAAACACTGGAGATCCCCAGACAGGTAATGGGGCTTATAGTCTTCTTTTGTTTGATTGAATTCATAAGTTTCCACTTTCAAAGAATGGATCACATCCCTTTGTGAGCAAATATTTTATATTTTGTATTCAACATGTCTAGGTTGGGATACTGATCAATTTGGAAGAGTACTCATCTCAACAGTCTCTGGCATGCTCATATAAGGGATTGGGCCATAAAAAAACCTGGGTGGTGTGATGTTGAGAACAATGGGATAGTTCCTATGACAACGTGAATGGGTTCATTGCAATGCATGGGCTCTTTGATGGCCTATAACTAAAAAGGAAGGCCTACTTCCCTCCATTATTTTCAACAACATCATTAGGGTTTGTCTGAAGGTGTATATAGAAAAACCAATTGGGTATATCTGATATCTGTCAAAAAACAATTGGGTATCTATGCAGTGAAGAGAAATCATTGAATTACAGTCTCAGCTAATAATCATTTGCTTCTATATTGGAGAAAAATGTATTGGGCATACAGGGTTTTCTCTGTGAAGGTCACTAGGTATACATAGGTATTTTCTATGAAAAATCTGTTTGGTATACAATATTTTTTCATTTGAAGATTCATTTGGTGTAGATGGTTTTTTCTTGTGAAAATTCATTGGGTTTTCACATGTTTTTTTGTGACAATTCATTGGGTATGTAGTTTCTTTTTTGTAAGTATCATTTGGAATGTGAGTGATGGGAAGTAATTGGAGAAAGGCAAAAAGTGCCCTGGAATTGAATGGATTCAACAGGCATAGGTGCACCTCTCATTCTGACCTTTGATTCCATCAAGTTATCCTTCCCCTTTGGGCTATGAACAGGCAGCAGGACCTCTAGGGTGGGATTATTGTTTTGATATAATCTTTGCTTTAATTCATTCTCTCTCTCTCTCTCAGACTTTTCTTTATGTCATTTTTGTCTTATGATGTAGACTTACTTTTACAAGCACAAAGGTATAAATCTAAGGTTCATTTTATTTGATATTTTTGGGAAAAATATAGCTTTTTGTTGTTGGTCCATTGAGCAGTCTAGTTTTCTTAAGTTGTTTCATGGGGAAGTTTTGCTTCTCTCGTTTGGATCATTGAGATATTTTGTAGCCCTTTTTATGAATTCTGTAAGGTAGAAATATTGATTTCCTATGTTTGTGTGACCAAGATCATGGTCTTTCTGACTGGTTCATTAAAACATCCCATGCCTGGGTGCCTTCTGGAAACTATTGTAATGATACCTTCTGGTGCCAAGTTCAGTACTATTGTAATTGCACCTAGTGGTGCCATGAAATAAATAAATAAATGCTTTGAAAGGTTCATTGAAAAATCCTTGTTTTCTAAATTGGGTAGTTGAAGGATCTTGTTTCTTTAGTTGGATCATAGAGAATCTTGTTTTTCCTTCTTGTTGTTTAGGTATTTGGATAATCTTATTTTCTGAATATGGCAACTAAGAAATTGCATTGTCCTTCCTCTTTGTTTTGGTATCTAGATAACCTTATTTTTTGAGTTGGGCAACTGAGAACCTTTGATTTTTACATTTAGGTGACAAAGATGTTCATTTTGTACCTAGGAAAGTGGGCTCTCCATATGTGGTTGGCGATGGTCAGGCCCCTTGATGTTATAGCTACACATTTGAATTCTTTTATTAATGAATTCATGTAATTTAGAAGGGATTTCCATGCTTTTCTTTTGTAATATCAATTTTCCAGCTCCACTACATTTGATATGGTTGGGATTTGCTGATGTTTGTTTAAAACCACACTTTAATACTACACAATGTTGCATGTACATAGTTCTTGTAGTTTTTTATTACAAAATGAAGCCATTCCTTGTCCTGCAAGGAATTTGGCCTTGGATGTTTTTTTGTGGCATTTCTTTCGACTTTTGGCTTTCACCATCATGTGCATATTAAGGGATTGTGTTTGGGCATATTCCTTGTCCCTTAGATTCATGATTTTCCCTGTATTTTTGTAGTCTCCTGTAAACCATGTTTGGGAATGATTCTTGAAATTGATTTTTTTAGTTCTAACATGTATTGTTTTTAGTTGCTAAATTGCTAATCAATTTCTACATTTGACATGGATAGACTGCAATCCGGATGATTTTAAACTGAACATTGAGTGCAACCATGCAACCCTCTCTGGGCACAGGTAAGCAAACTTCCCACTAACGTTCTATCAAACAGCTAATTCTAGTTTCATTGGATTTTGCTAAAGTCAGTGTAAAGTGTGTCAGTTATCTGCCCCTTGATAGATTTATTTCATTGTGATTTGTCCTAGGGACCAAATTATATGTTTATTTCTAAATTTTTACAGTCCACTAGTAAAATGGATGATATATTTGGGAATCAATATATGATGGCTTTTTTCAGCTGTCACGACGAGCTAGAAATGGCACGAATTTATAGGATGCTTGGTAATATTGACGCAAACACTGGAGATGCCTAGATAGGTAATTGGGCTTATAGTCCTATTTTGTTTGATTGAATTCATAAGTTTCCACTTTCGAAGAATAGATCGCATCCCTTTGTGAGCTAGTATTTTATATTTTGTATTCAACATGTCTAGGTTGGGATACTGATCAATTTGGAAGATCACTCATCTTATCAGTCTCTGGCATGGTCCATCAAAAGTATGCAGTGTGGGTACTCGTTGGATGCGGAATTTGATTCCGCATCCAATGAGCTCTCCCGATCGAAATTTGAGTAAAAACACAAGGAGATATGTCGAAAATACGAACAAAAAAAGTAGTTTTTTTTAATGACAAATATGTTAATTAAACCATTATGGTTGACTTATTTTATTGAAATTCTATTGGTTCTTGAATTCCAACTCACAAAAACTTATTTTGGCACATTTTCTTATAAGGCCCATTTTAGACCCCAAATTTCCTCTAATGGGATCAGGCCATAAAAAAACCTGGGTGGTGTGATGCTGATAACAATGGGATAGTGCCTATGATAGCATGAATGGGGTCATTGCAATTCATGGGCTCTTTGATGGCCTATAAATAAAAAGGAAGGCCTACTTCCCTCCATTATTGTCAACAACATGATTAGGTTTTGTTTGAAGGTGTATATAGAAAAACCTATTGGGTATATCTAATATCTATCATAAAACTGTTGGGTATCTATGCAGTGAAGAGAAATCATTGAATTACAATCTTAGCTAATAATCATTTGCTTATATATTGTTGAAAAATGTATTGGGGATATAGGGTTTTCTCTGTGAAGGTCACTAGGTATACATAGGTATTTTCTATGAAAAATCTATTGGGTATACAAGGTTTTTTCATGTGAAGATTCATTCGGTGTAGATGGCTTTTTCTTGTGAAAATTCATTGGGTTTTCAAAGGTTTTTTTGTGACAATTCAGTGGGTACACAGGTTCTTTTTTGTAAGTATCATTTGGATTTTTAGTGATGGGAAGTAAGTGGAGAAAGGAAAAGAGTGCCCTGGCATTGAATGGCTTCAGTAGGCATAGGTGTACCTCTCATTCTAACCTCTTATTCCATCAAGTTCTCCTTCCCCTATGGGCTATGAATAGGTAGCAGGACCTCCAGGGTGGGATTATTGTTTTGATATAATCTTTGCTTTAATTCATTCTCTCTCTCTTAGACTTTTCTTTGTGTCATTTTTGTCTTATGATACATACTTACTTTTACAAGAACAAAGGTATAAATCTAAGGTTCATTTTATGTGATATTTTGGGAAAAATCTAGCTTTTTGTTGTTGGTCCATTGAGCAGTCTTGTTTTCTTAAGTTGTTTCACGGGGAAGTTTTGCTTCTCTTGTTTGGAGCAATGAGATATTATGTAGCCCTTTTTATGCATTCTGTAAGGTAGAAATCTTGATTTCCTATGTTTGTGTGACCAAGATAATGGTCTTTCCTACTGGGTCATTAAAAGATCATGTGGCTGGGTGCTTTCTGGATACTGTTGTAATGATACCTTCTGGTGCCAAGTTTAGTACTATTGTAATTTCACCTAGTGGTGCCATGAAATAAATAAAAAAAACTTTTGAAAGGTTCATTGAAAATTATTTGTTTTCTGAATTGGGTAGTCAAAGGATCTTGTTTATTTAGTTGGGTCATAGAGAATCTTGTTTTCCCTTCTTGTTGTTTCGGTATTTGGATAATCTTATTTTCTGAATATGGCAACTAAGAAATTGCATTGTCCTTTCTCTTTGTTTTGGTATTTAGATAACCTTATTTTCTGAGTTGGGCTACTGAGAACCTTTTCTTTTTACATTTAGGTGACAAATATGTTGATTTTGTACCCAGGAAAGTGGGCTCTCCATATGTGGTTGGCGATGGCCAAGCCCCTTGATGTTACAGCTGCACATCTAAATTGTTTTATTAATGAATTCATGTAATTTAGAAGGGACTGCCATGCTTTTCTTTTGTAATATCAATTTTCCAGCTCCACTGCATTTGAAATGGTTGGACTTTGCTTATGCTTGTTTAAAACCACACTTTAATACTACACAATGGTTCATGTACATAGTTCTTGTAGTTTTTTATTACAAAATGAAGCCATTCCTTGTCTTGCAAGGAATTTGGACTTGGATGTTTTCTGGTGGCATTTCTTTGGACTCTTGGCTTTTCACCATCATGTGCATATTAAGGGATTATGTTTGGGCATATTCCTTGTCTCATAGATTCATGATTTTCCCTGTATTTTTGAAGTCTCCTGTAAACCATGTTTGGGAATGATTCTTGAAAAGTTTTTTTTAGTTCTAACATGTATTGTTTTTAGTTGCTAAATTGCTAATCAATATATGCATTTGACATGGCTGGACTGCAATCTAGATGATTTTAAACTAAACATTGAGTGCAACCATGCAACCCTCTCTGGGAAGCACTCATATTTGTTACTTGTTGCTAAGGACATTAGTATTGAAAACTTTGTCGATTACCTTATATTTTAATATATGAATACTGATGTTTTCCAGAACTTAAGCCCCATTACTCCCACGTCATAGTGATAGCTAATTTATGCCAGTAATGTTATATTGATATCTACTTAAATTGGTTATGATTGGATGTATGGTAAAAAATGGTGATTTAGTTTTATCATTGTGCTCATTATTATCAAGAAGACATTTCCTTTTGCATACTAATGCACATATGCTTTTAGCTATACTATCTGAGTACTGTTAATTTACTTTCAAGTTAACTTCAGTTTAGATTCTGTTACGACTTAGGAAAAATATTACCACTTAGTTTAATACTTTAATGGACATTTTCATTTCTGTTGGAAGAATAAATAACAAAACTATTTGCCATACGAGAAGTTGAAAAATAATTGTAATTTTCCAAATTCCTGAGAGGAAATACACAACCCACGATGCAGTAACAAAAGCATTAACACCTCTGAATAGGCACAAAAAAGAGTTGTAACAAGAGCATTAACAACCCAAAACAAGCACATAATTTTCTGTTGTAACGGTATGGTTTTTTCTCTGTTAATAGTCCAGAGAATGTAGAATAGTGTGAAGAACAAACCTTACCATGCATCATAGGCACACATGAAGGTGCCAAATTTCAAACAACAAACCATACTGAGTCATGTGGAATAGTCCCAAAACAGAACAAGACATGCATGCAACCTGAGGCATGCAGAACAGGCTGAAACAAGCTAGAAAACATAATTTTGAACAGAAACCAAAGAAAATGTGCAAAATTTTAAAAATATGAGGTGCACTGGATTCAACATCGTTGCAAGAACATACATACTACACACATCCTAAGGTAGGGCAATTCACACAGTTTGAATAATTTTCAACACACAATTCAAGGTAATTTTTTGCATGAAATTTGAGGCATTTCTTGCACATAATACAAGAATTCAAGGTATTTTGTGACAAAAATTTAGGTAAGGAGCCCAATACTCAAACTTGATGCACACAAATCGATGAGAAAACCCCATACTATAGTGTACGTAGATAGAAAACACGGAGAATTTATGAGAAATATATTAGAACAAATTCAAACTATACTAAATAAAATATAACCCCTGCAAAAAGAGAACCCTTTATTGACATTACAAAATAAGAGCAATGTTAATTCGTCTCTTCAAAGGGGAAACATCTAAGAAAGCAACACATGAATACAACACCATTACTCCTTGAAACAACATTGCATAGATTCATCCCTCTATAAACAATGTCTAATACCCAAAACCTAACCACTAGTGGGCCAAACATTAATGAGTACCAAATACCTAGTGGGACTTATTTTATAAGGATGACCCTTTTCTAGTAATTAAATACACACCAACTACCTAGTGGGGCTTGTTCAAAGAGAATGGATCCATACATTAATAAATTGACTCCTAAGTACCCCTAAGTAGAGAGGTTAGGGTAGGACCCTAACAAAGATAAAAATTGTACAAAATACAAAATGTTTGGAAGTGAATATATTTTCTAGTATGAAAAAACTCAAGTAGTAAGAAGTCTCAATCATGTACAAGTAGACAGTGTGTAAACAATAACTACTAGGTATTTGAATAAAGTGCACAAAACTGATAATTTTGGGTGTCAGATAAATACAGAAAATACAATTAAGTTCTGCAGTGAAAAAATTGTGTATTTATGGGAGGAAGATAAATCTTGAGTAAACATGTGGTAACATGCAGAGATTTGTCTCTGGGAGACTGAGAAATATGGAGGTGACCACACAATCTACAGTCAGGTATGCATGATCCGTATTGAAGGAAAACATTTTACTGGTGGAAGAGAAGTTAGGAAGGGGTGTTGGGTGCAGCATGAAGTGTGGGCCATGTGGCAACAAGATGTCATAGTAGGTGGACTAGGTGTCAAATTTTGATCTTGTCTTTTGGTGCACATTTGTAAATTCATATCAGGAATTGTATACATGGCTGCAACCAACATAAGGCATATTTGTGATGCTACACCTGACAACCTACTTGGACTTTCCATCCACTTCACACAATAGAGAAGTAATATTTGTAATGATTTCGATGTTGATTTGATGATGACATGTTTATAAAACACTAAATTCATACTTTTTGTGAACCTTATGTAACATTATATATCTTTGAAATTGTAACAATTCACATGAACAACCATTGTATGTAAAGATTACATACAATATTCACTTGACAACCTACTTGGACTTGCCATCCACTTCACACAAAGGAGAAGTAATCTTTGTAATGATTTAGATGTTGATTTGATGATGGCATGTTTATAACACAAAAAATTCATGCTTTTTATGAACCTTATGTAATATTATATATGTTTGAACCCCGGATGTAGGTGACACACAAGCCATCCACAAGGGACACTTGGCGCATAGGCCACATGGTGAAGGCGTAGAAAATGAGGTGAGCGATGACACAGTTGAATTGAATGCGGAGGAGGGTGGAATGCTTTCCAACCTTTCAAGTAGTTGTTCGGTTATTTCTCATTTGAGTTGTAGCACTATGGATTTAATTCCTACATGTGCCAATACAATAGTGTTACCAGAATCGACCAAGAAATAGGTGATGTCCAAGAAATCACGAGATTTCTAGGATGCCAATTTTTCGGCAAAAAATATCCAAAAAACCGATCCGATTTTTTGCTGAAAAATCGTGAGTTAATAGAAAAAACTGGTCGTCGTGGACTGTGGAAGGAAAAAAGGATTTTAAGTCGGTTTTTTTTTGTCATTTGCTCAATTCGAAGATAGAGAGGAGAGCTAAGGAGATCAAGATCACTTTCTTTGGGCTTAAGGAAGGATTTGGGTGACATTCCCTTCGCCATCAACCATCAAAATTGAAGATTGGATCTTGTTATTTGGAGTTTTTTCCCACATTTATCACAACCGAAGGTTAGTAAAAAATTTACCCATCATTTCTCATTATGTCATCCACTCGTTATCCCTAGCTAGCACTTTGATTTGAACTTTTTCACATTGTATGTTTTTGCCTTAAGCTTTGATCTTGTGCAGGCATCTGGAAAAAAATTACAAACTAGTGTTAATTTAGGAAATGAATGTGATCTCTGTGCGTGAAGTAATGTGCATGCACAATATACATCGAAAGAAGAAAGGTGCATTATAGAATGCATGTGGGGTATCATGTCAATATACTAGGTATAAATATAAAGGGGTATACAAAATGTAAATGAAAAAATGTATACATGCAATATATAGTGAAAATAGGGGTTTTTTTAAGTTGGGAAGGCATATTGGGAGGGGGTTAAAAAAACGATTTTGAGAGGTATTTTCCAATATTTTTTGAAAATAGGGGTATTGTTTCATATGCCACGAACGAATGTGCTATTGCATGGTTTCACTAAGTGAAGACCCCATGATATTTGTAAAGTACATTAGTGAACCAATAATATGTCTGTATAAGGTAACATCCATTATCTCTGAAGAATCACCATTCAAAAGCTTTGATTTTGTTGTCATCGGAGTAGTCATAGCCTTACAATCCATCATCCCAAATATCTTTAGGATCTCAACTGCATATTTTCCTTGGTTTAGTGAAATCTCTTCTCGATACTACCATACTTCAAGACCTAGGAAATAGTGCATCTTTCCAAGGTATTTCATCTCAAACTCTGCAACAAGATTCTTTTTACATTCGTTGATGGGCTTGTCTTCATCTGTTAAAAGTAGATCAAATCCACATCTAGTAGTAATATCATAATCCCATCATCCTCAACCTTATAGTAGAGGTTTGGATCTTTTTTACTCTTGCTAAATCCCAAACTCATCAGGAATCCACCAATTCTTCCATATCGTGCTCTAGGTGATTAATTCAACCCATACAATTCATTATTTAGTTTGCATACATGAGTCTTCTGATCATCTGTCTCATAACCTCATGGTTATTCAATGTATATTTCTTCTTCTATCACTCCACTCAGGAAGGACGTATTTACATCCATCTGATGTAACTTCCACTTCTTCTTGGATGCCATGGAAAGGATGGTTATGATTGTGGTGTACCTTGTTATTGGTGAAAAGGTATCCTCATATTCGATTCCTTCCTTTTGAGGAAATTCGCAGGCTAAAAATAATGCCTTGTACTTCTCTATACTTTTGTCTGCTGAATGTTTTGTTTTGTAGATCCATTTTGAGGATATTACTGACTTGTTCTTCATTCTTGGTACTACTTCGCATACAACATTATTTATAATGGACTGGTATTCCTTGACCATGGAATCTACCCATTCCTTCTCCTTTGTTTCTTCTTCAAAGCATGTAGGTTCTTTATCCATGAGATTGCATATCAAAGCCACATAACGAGGGTATGGATTTGGCTTCTTACTTTCTCTGATGGTTCCTTTTGGGACACATATCTTTATGCTTCTTTAATTATTTCATGTGCCCAAGTAGGCCTTATTTTGCATGAGATCATCTCACTAGGAAATTCCCAAAGTCTCTGTGGTTCTATCATGTCATGATCCTCGGGTAATTATTCTTCCTCATCATTTATTACTGGTTTGGATATTTTTGTATTTCTAGGAGCTTCATGCTCCTCTTCATATTCCTGATTTTTCCTTGATTTTATGAAGGTTGTATCTTCATCAAAAGTGACATCTTTTCTGAGTTCAATTTGACAGTATCATGGGATATAGATTCGGTAAGCCTTTGATTTCTCACTATATCCTATAAACAACCCCTTCTTTCCTGAATGGTCCAACTTCGATCTCTTCTCCTTTGGAATTTATGTATACTAGACAACACAATATTTCTAGGTAACTAACTTCACACTTTTCTTTGGTAAACATCTTGTTTGGAGTCTTATTTCCAAGAGCACTGTGAGATATCCTATTATGTACATACACTACTATTCTAGCTTCTTCTTCCCATATATAGATAGGTAGATATTGATCATGGATCATTGCTTTTACAACTTCCATGATATATCTATTCTTCCTTTCTACCACACCATTTTGTTGTGGACTATAGGGGATGGTGAGATCCCTCTTAATCTCATATTCTTTGTAGTATTTGTTAAATTCACATGATGTGAACTCACCTCCATTATCTTATCTTAAAGTCTTGATCCTCTTTTTAAAGAGGTTTCCTACAATAGCCTTAAACTCCTTGAGCTTTTCAAATACTTCATCTTTCTTCTTCAAGAAATAGATCCAAGTTTTATGGGATTAGTCATCAAGAAAGGAAATATAGTAAACATTCCTGCTTAGTGAATTAGTTTGCATTGGTTTACATACATCAAAGTTAAAATCCCTTTCTCTTTACTATTACTGTTTGGAAAAGGGTTCTTAGAGTTATTTCCTTGTGCACATCCTTTGCACACACCTTCATGGTTTATCTGGATCTCTAGTAAACCTGTCGCCACCTTGTTCATAATTGGAAATGCTTTGAAATGTATATGAGCAATCCTTTTGTGCCATAGTGCAAATGGACTTATGGTACTGAGGGTCATCAAGGTTGAATCTGAATGCCCCTTTAGTTTGTAAAATCATCCTTCTTCAACGACAATCTCCACTGCATCATCTATAGTTTTCACTTTTGTCCACATGAGGACTTCACCATCTACGAAAGCAACTATGAAACCTTTCTTATCTAAAGTTGAGATAGAAATGATATTATTCTTTATCGTTGGGGCATATAAAATATTCTTCATCTTCATGGACTTTCTGGAGTCTAAATTATAAGAGGCTTCTTCCATCCCTTTGATGGGATATTGAGAATCATCTCTAAGCATTACTTTATGTGGGGAATCCTTTTGCACAAGACACAAGAGTGAATCCTTGTAACCTATCATGTGCCTGAAGAAACCCCTATCTAGTAGCCAGGTATCACCACCAGGTGAAACTAAACTTGTGAGTGATGAATTCAAAACATATTCTTCATAGGAATATTCATCATCTTTAGTTATCTCATCTTCTTGATCATCATCTTCAACTACATGGACTTGGATCTTTTGTTCCTCTTCTTGAGTTGTTTTTCCTTCCTGACTTAAGCAAGTTCACTAGAGAAAGAAGAAGAAGTTCTTTAGAGAGAGAGAGAGGAGAAGTTATCTTGTGGTTTTACACTGTCTTGGTTGAGTTCTATACTGAGGAAGTTTTGCGGGGTTTTCTCCCTTGTGGTTTCCTTGAGGAAAATATATGTGTTCTTTGTGTTTTTGTGCTTCTTTTTCTTTTAGCGACCCTACTATTGTAAATTGATTTAGAGTATCATATAATCAATTAAGAAAATTTAACATGGTATCAGAGCCACCCTGAAAGGAGACATTGTGCAACTAGGGTTTGTTATTCTGAACAATTCCCTCAACATATCAACCAGAAAAATGGTATCACTCAACTCACCTTATGAGGGTGCATCTTTATGTGAAAATATAACTGAATTATGAGAAGTTTCATTTTTGGTCCCAACACTTTTGTTGGGGAGAACTAGGGATTCAATGTTTTCAAAGTTCAATCATGAATCTCAGAAAAAGGAAGATACAATCTATCTTTCCTTGGAGAGGAACATATTTTCCACCAATCATCCCTACAAGTGATCCCAACATGCAAATTAGGGTTTTACCATCAAACCCTAGGTCACCCTAAAGAAGGTGAGCCAAAAGCATCTTTCTCCAAGTAATTATTGTTTCTTCTATTTCCATTTGACGTTCTCGTTTTGTTAAAGATGACAAACAATACCAAGTTGGATGAAAAGCTTGAGGGTGTTGAGAACTTCAGAGCATGTAAGTATAGGATCTTGCTCATCCTATAAGAGAACGATCTAGAAGGCTTCATAAATGAGGAAGTTGCAAAACTAGAAGGAGATGAAGCAAAGGCTAAGCATATGAAGGATATGATCAAGGATAAGATGATCATAGCTTACTCCATCGAAGATCATTTGATCCCTCAAGTATCTTCAAGGAGTACATCAAAGGAAATGTTTGATGGCCTATCCAACCTATTTGAAGGAAGCAATAGGAAGATGAGCTTGAGAAATCAACTCAAAAAGTGTGAAGGTTCAGAAGTCGGAGACCATGTTCTCATACTTCACAAGAGTATCGAAAATCAAGGAGAAATTGGAAGTTATTCGTGACATGATAGAAGTCGGAAGAAGTTGTAATGCCCACCTTGAATGGTATCCCAAGAGAATGAGAATATTTCATTTGAGGAATATGTTCCAGAAGAAAAATGACCAAGTTTCGAAAGTTATGGGAAGAATGTTTTCAAGAAGAAGAAAGAATAGTAGTAAGAGAAGAGAAGTTGAATGAAAATGAAGATCAAGCTTTGGTAGCCCATTCCAAATGCAATAACAAGAGGAAGGGTTATGATCATCCTCCCAAAAAAACTCAAGGGTCTCACAATAATAAGAAGATCAAGAAAGACTTCTTAGCTTATGAATGCTTCACTTGTCACAAGATGGGACACATCTCCATAAACTATTCCCTCACTAAGTTTAAGGTGTCACTAAGAATTTATAAGGTTTGGTAGTATGATGGCCTTTAATGGTTTCACCTGCACCCCTGCGTAAAGTTGGTGGTATGATGGCCTTTAATGGTTTCACTGGCATCCCTATTTCCATACTCAACAGATCAAGGTATTTGTATTGGTGGTATGATGGCTTTTAATGGTTTCACCTGCATCCATATTTCCATACTCAATAGATCAAGGTATTTGTATATACGCAAGTAGTAACTGTTGAAAATGGAAAATTAGAATAAAATTGTGAAAACATGTGAAATGTCAAATAATTAATTTATGTCATGAAATGTCTATTATCTAAGTTTTACTTGCAATTATAGCCTATAACATATAATTTAAGAAATTTTTATATATTATATAATTATTTATTTCAAAGTTGGATTGATATCCTTAAAATAAATATAAATATTTAGTATATTAGTCTCATCTTCGAGTTATCTCATAAGAAGATCATTCTTTATCCATTCTCAAAAATGTAAAATATAAAATATAAATTATAAATAACTATCCACATAAATAAACAACTATCAATGTAATTAAGAACTAATAATAACTTTTTTTGGTTTGTTTATGTTTATGGCAAAGTAAACAAATTGTAAATCAAACAAATAGCGATTGTGATTCAAAGTTTAATCCCAATCACAATGAAAAGTAACCCAGCGATCGATGCACTGTATGTATATGGTACAACACCAAACTTAAAAATAGTTTAATAATTATATTCTAAAAACTTGGCTGAGAATTACACGAGAGAAAAAAGCCACGGGGCTCTGTCATATGTTTAAATTTTATTCCATTTATAAACATTATTAGAGTAAAAACTAACCTAGCTAATCTCAACATTCGGAAGTTTGGCTAGTTTTTGAAGAGTCAAATCACGATATTCTCTTTTGAATATTATTTATTTAATTTATGTATACATGATTCTGATTTATAAAGTGTAAATAATGAAGAATATGGAAAACAATAAACGTTAACATCAATCCACCACATTAACCAGTCATGTGCTTAGCGAGTATTTAAAAGGATTTGTAATTCTTATTCTGTCATTAAAAAAAAAATTACATTAGCCAAAACATGAAAGAAAGTACATGGAGCATAACAAGTAAATGATTATTGAGCAACACTAGATTTATTGATTTCTTTTGGTTGGGATATTTTTTACATTGGCCAAAGCATCAAAGCAAGTACATGGAGCATAGCAAGTACATCATACTCACCTAAACTTCTACTTACAAACAAGACGGAACAGAGAAAGGCCAGAGCTTACGGTTTGACAAATACAGTCAACAATCTGTAGGGTAAGTCTTATATTGAGGAAAAAAGAAAGTACAAATTGAAAAGCTAAAGGATCGACCACCAAAAGAAATTTAAAAGCATTCTAAAGATCGACCACCAAAAGAGTCGCAGATAAATAAATAAGATTAAAAAAAAACAGACAAACCATGGAAACTGGTTGCAAATAGAGATATGGAACTAATCAAGCTACCATTCAGATCTAATCCAGATCTATAAATTTTATAATAAGATTGAAAAAAACCGCAAACACAAACTAGGATTTAATTTGAAAAATAGAGACGGATCTGGTATGTAAAGAACTGTAATTTATAGTAAAACAAAACAAAAAAAATTACATAAAACAAATAAAGACGCAATCAAATATTTAATCCTGCAAACCGAAACGAATCTGAGTTTTATAATAACAATAAAACACATATTACAGATCCTCCAGGAAAACACATACACAGTCCTAAGGTCAAAAACACAAATCGTGGTCAAGGCATTCAGAGAGAAAAACGAGTTCAATGATAAGAGCATAAATTAAAACACAGCAAGATAGAAAGCTCATACAAAGAATCTATCAAATCGTAATGATCGAGGAAGTCACATCTTTCCAGATAAAAAAAAAGGAAAACGTAGCCAAGAAGAAACTGTATACAGAGGAAGGATTTTAAAAAAATAAAAATTGAATTTTACACTGCCATGATGATGGAATTGAAGTTTCAATATTGAGTAGCAGTTTAACTATCAATTTTCCTAGCGGATCTAGAAGATCACGTAGAGTCTGAGTCTAAAAAAAAACTATGTAAATACAACAGATCCAAAACGATATACATATTGTAATTTCCATCAATAATTTTGCATTTTGAAATCGCAGATCTTTCCATTCAAATAAACTCTAACTAAACAATTGATTATGAGGCAGTATTGACCATAAATTCAGAAACTCCAGATTTACAGATCTATGAGTAAGAATATAAATCAGATCTACTTACTTGAATTCAGGGTAAAAACACACTTGGAGAATCAACTCCTCCCAACCATAGGAGACAGCAACTCAACGGTTTGCTCCGCTCCACCCCCGAGCTAGATCACCAACCATGCACCCGAACAGCAAGACACTTCCTCGCGGCACTCAACCTCGAGTCCATAACAAGTTCTCACGATAGACTTATAAAAAAAATAGAAGAATACTCAACAATCATTCTTCCCATGCACAACACATGTCCCATGCTATTCCAGTGCACCCATATAAATAATTTTGCCTAGGTCTTATGCCATCCCAATCAAATCTCCAATCAGATCCCTAAATCCCTATGATTTAGGATCTTGTCTGGTTGTTGAGCTTTGGATTGGATTTGATTGGTGTCAATCACTCTTAGCTTGCTTACACATGTTCATTGGTGCCATGGTTGGTGTCCCCTCATGTAGTTGAGTTCTCCAAGTGCCCTTTTCTTTATTAATAAATAAATAAAATGTTTGTTTGTGCAATTGTTATTTCAATCTTTGAGTTTTATAACTCATTACATAATAAAAAATAATAATTTTTTTCAAAAACATGAAAAATAAAAAAAATAATGTCATGGGGGTATTACATTTCTCCTCCCCTTATTTTTAACACTGTCCTCGGTGTTCTTTGTATTATGAGCTCCCTTGCTCATTCTGGAACATGGAGGGATATGCTTCCCGCATTTTATCCTCCATTTCCCAAGTTGCCTCTCCAGGGCTGAAGTGCTTCCATTGCACTTTTATTTGAACGATGGCTCGATTCTGGAGCATACGTTCCTTCCTGTCTAGAATGTGGAAAGGTTCGGCCTGGAACTCACCCTTGGGTTCTACCTGAATCACATCCCAGTCAATTATATGAGTAGCATCATGTATATATATTTTTTAACAATGAAACATGAAATACATCGTGCACTTTTATATTAGGCGGAAGTGCAAGCTGATAGGCTACCGACCCTATCTTAGCTAACACTTCAAAAGGTCCACAATACCTTGGTTCCAGCTTGGAACATTTTCCCAAACTCAATGAACTCTTCTTTGCCTTTACCTTTAGATATACGTGATCTCCAACATTGAACTCTCTTGGAGTTCGTTTTAAATCTGCATAACTTTTTTGCCGATCCTGGGCAACTTTTAAGTTTTGCTGTACCTCTTTCACCATTTGTTCCATTTCTTTTAACATGTTTGGTCCTAGAACAATCTTGTCAGCAAGGTTATCCCAAGACACAGGAGTGCGACATTTTCGGCCATACAAAACTTCAAATGGACTCATTTTTAAAGAAGCTTGATACCCATTATTATAAGCAAATTCTACCAAATGCAAATACTCTTCCCATTTACCTGGTTTATCCATTACGTACATTCGTAGCATATCTTCTAACACTTGAGTAATTCTTTCAGTTTGTCCATCCGTTTGAGGATGATAAGCAGTGCTAAAATTTAGTTGTGTATCTAGACCTTTAAACAAGGATTTCCAAAAGTTACCAGTAAATTTCACATCTCTATCAGAAATCACAACCTTTGGAATACCATGCAACCGAAATATTTCTTTCATAAAAATATCAGCTATATTAATTGCTTTGAAAGTAGACTTTACAGGTATGAAGTGAGCAGCTTTACTTAACTTATCCACAACTACCATTATTGAGTCATGTTGCTTATTTTTTTTAGGTAATCCTGTTATAAAATCTATGCTCATTATCTCCCATTTCCATTCTGGAATAGGTAAGGGTTGTAGTAGCCCAGCAGGATATTGATGTTTAGTTTTTATTTGTTGACATTCAATACACCTAGCTAGGTAATTTGCAGCATCATTCTTCATGTTAGGCCAATATTAGCTTTTTCTTAACTTAGTTATCATCTTTTGGTAACCCAGATGTCCGGAATATGGTTTCTTATGTAGTTCATTAAGAATTAGCCGTTTTACTTCTTCAGAATCTGGTATGTATAATCGGTTTTTATAGACTAACAAATCTTCTGAGCTTATAGAATAAGCTGAATAACTTCCCTTATCATCTGTTTCCAATTGTTCTTTAATATTTAGGTACTCTTCATAATTTTTAGCTGCTTCTTTTATTAAATCTTCGAGATTTGTTTTATAACTACTGAAGGCAGTTGAACAAAGCGGAATGGCATTTCTACTCAGGGCATCTGCCACCTTGTTCTCTTTTCCTTTTATGTGTTTAATTTCAAAATCATACTCGCTCAAAAATGCTAGCCACCTTTCTTGGCGAGCATTCAAGTTTTGTTGATCAAATAAATATTTTAAGCTTAGATTATCCGACATTAAGGTAAATTTTCTTCCTATTAAGTAATGTCTCCACATCTTTAAAGCATGTATTATAGCATCTAAATCCAAGTCATGTGTTGCATAATTTCATTCATGTATTTTAAGTTTTCTTGATTCATAACTTATTACATAATCCTCTTGTAATAACACACCACCTAATCCTTCTAAACATGCATCCATACATACGACGAAGCCCTTGTAAGGATCTGCAATCCTTAGAATAGGTGCGGTGGTTAATAACTGTTTAAGTTTTTCAAAGCTTTCTTGACATTTATTAGACCATATGAATTTAGTTCCTTTCTTTTGAAGTGAGGTTATTGGATAAGCAATTCTGGAGAACCCCTCAATGAACCTACGATAGTAACTTGTGATTCCCATAAAGGATCGAATCCCAGTTACATCCTTAGGAACTCGCCAATCATTGATTGCCTTGATTTTATCTGGGTCCACCGAAATACCTTCCTTAGTTATTACATGACCTAGGTACTGAATTTTATCTTGAAGGAATTCACACTTGCTAAACTTTGCATAAAGTGTATGTTCTCTTAAGGTTTGCAACACTAGTTTTAAATGTTCCTTATGCTCTTCTTCGTTTTTTGAGTATATTAATATATCGTCAATAAATATTATTACAAATTTATCTAGATATTTGTGAAGAAAATTGTTCATTAAACACATGAACGTGGTTGGGGCATTGGTCAAGCCAAATGGTACGACCAAGAACTCGTAATGCCCGTATCTTGTTCTAAAATCAGTTTTATGGACATCCTCGTCCTTAATTCTTACTTGATGGTATCCCGACCTTAAGTCAATTTTAGAGAATGCCGACGCTCCCCGTACTTGGTCAAACAAGTCATCAATGCGGGGGAGAGGGTATCTATTCTTAATTGTCATTTTATTTAATTGCCTGTAATCGATACATAGCCTTAGTGTGCCATCCTTCTTTTTAACAAACAAGACAGGTGCTCCCCATGGAGACACGCTTGGTCTAATATATTCTTTATCTATTAATTCCTGTAATTGCAATTTTAATTCTACCAATTCAGGCGTGTTCATTCGATAAGGGGCCTTCGAGGTAGGTACTTCTCTAGGTACCAATTCAATGGTAAAGTCAATATCTCTCCTCGGAGGTAGTCCCGGTATCTCTTATGGGAAGACATCTTTAAAATCGTTTAAAAAGGGAAGATCCTCTAAATTAGGTTTTGTTTCTTTAACATTAGTTTCGGTGATGTGTACAACAAAAACCCTACATCCTTTTCTAGCACACTTTTTCAATTGCAAGGCAGAAATTTTCCTAGTAAGAATCTTCTTTGGAATTCCTCTAACCATTTTACTTTCACCATTTTCATCAATACAATCAAAAGTTTTCTCGAAACAATTTAGCACCACTTTATGTTTTTCTATCCAATCCATGCCAATCAATACATCATAAGATCCTAATGGTAAAACATTCAAATCTACTTTTGTAATCAAGTCTTGCATATGAACTTCACAACTAGAAATAAAACTAGTTACTTTTCTTTTTGTCCCGGTGGCTAACTGCACTAACCACGATTTTTCAAAATCATACTTTCTCATTTTACACAAATATACTAACTTAGGAGATATATAACTTAGGGTAGAACCAGAATCGATTAATATAGAAATAGGTTTGTCAAGGATCTTACCTTCTACCTCAATCAAGGAGGGCTGAAAATCCGCTTGATGATTGTCCAGTGCTGCGCTAATCTGCGGTATGTTCCGAGCAACTTCCCCCACTGTAGCTGCTCCTCGAACTGTATGAATATTTCAATTATCCTTTTTATGAGGACAATCCCGATAGAAATGACTCCCCCCACAACCCCAACACTGCAATGGTTCTCTTTTTATTTCTTCACTTTTCTTATTAAAAGTAGTATCTTTATACTTAGCAGTTCTCATAGGTTGTTTATATTCTGTTCTTAGTGTTGGTTGTTTGTCCTTAAAGGTATTTTTCTGGAAACCTTTATGTTTATTATTAAAAGGTTTGAACTCTCTTTTCTTAAAACCATTTCCATCTCTTCTTTTAAAATTAAAGGGATTTTCACTTTAATCTTCGATTGGTCATACGTTAGTTTGGCCTTCCTCATTGCTTCATACAAAGTTTTCTGTTCATCAAACTCTAGTTTGTCTTTATAAAAGTTAGGCAAGAAACCTAGAAACCTTTGTATTTTAGGTTTTTCTTCATTTAAGTAAGGAACATATCTTAAAAGGGATAAGAATTTAGTATAAAATTCATGCATGGACATGGATCCTAATCTTAGCTCATAGAACTCCTTAGCTTTCCCTTCGTAGTAATATTCCGAGAGGTATTATTTTTTAAATTCCTTTTTAAACCAGTTCCAACTTACTTTCCTATCATTTATTCGTTTTGCTCTTTTTAAGTCTTGCCACCAAATCTCAGCTTTTCCGACGAGATTGAAGATGGCCATTTTTCCCTTCATGGAGTTGGAGTAATTGTACATAATGAAGTACTTCTTCATTCCAAAGAGCCAAGCCTCAGCTTCTTCTCCATTTTTGACTTCGCCGTCAAAGGTAGGAGGCTTTGACTTTTTGAATTCTCCTGTTAGCTCATCTTTATATTTTCTTTTCTTCTTATGTCTACCCTCAGAACTGTCACTAGAATACTCTGATTCACTAGATAAATGGCTTCCGTCAGAGTAAGGACAGTCAGAGAATGAGTTTTCTTGTCTATGTTTCTTCTTTTTCTTTTCATTAGTTATCTCCTGCAGTTTAAAAAGTAGGGCTTCATTTAAGTCTTCTTGGGTTTTCAGTACCCTTTCATGTTCAGCCTTAAAGTTCATAATTTCTTCTTGTAAGTCCCTCACTGTTTGTAGAATCTCAAAATTAACAACGTTGTTATTAGGGGGATCCTCATTATTAAGTTCAACCCGAGCAGGTGGGGTAGGGGATCGTCTTCCGGCGATATCTTCCTGCAGTTTTAGTAAGACATTTTTATGCTATACAAGAAATACGAACAAAAAGTTACAACTATTAGTTTTCGTAAATACGTGTGTAGACACCATAGGGCCAAGTGTTGTAACTTGGGCTCTAATTTCTTTGGGTTGAGAGATATTGATAGTGAGGATTTTATTTATGGTTATCATTATTATGTTTTTTAAATTTAAGTGGAATTTTGATGTTGTTGAATATTCATGTTAAGAGTATAAAGGTTTTATAATGTATTGTAAAGGTTTTTTTAAGAAAATTGAAGTATTTTTATTTATTTTTAGTATCTTATCATTTGGGATACAAGGTTTTTTGCACTGAGAGTAACAAGGTGTTTTAGAGTTCAATAAGTTTATTTTGGCTCATTACAAAAAAGTTAAAACCGAATGAAAAAGTAATTAAAAAATCCATGTCGACTTATAAAATAAAAATTTCAAAACCACCAAAGTCCATCCAAACTTACTTGTAAAATTTTTCTA
>LPNX010500736.1:198847-260195 GCA_001517045.1 Pseudotsuga menziesii | reverse complement strand
AGGAGAAAAAGAACCCTAAGCATGAAAAGGAAGTGCCATTTCACTACAATGCACTTGTTTTGGTTTATAGTGTTTCTATGGTAAAACATAATCATGATATCGGTACAATATCTATCATATGTTCAATGTTGATATTCATCTTATTACTGATCAGCAGTATGTGGTTTGTTCCTATAATATTGAATGAATATTTTGTGGGAAAAATATTATTGTACTTAACAATGTTAATGCAGTGTTGATTTTTGTTATGCTAACTCAAATGTACAGGTTTCGGGAATAATGGATAGGTGATCCATGACAAGTTGTTGATGTATATGTAACTTCGGAATGTATTTCACTTGTATTTCTTATATATTGTAACCCGATGTTTATTCCGGGATGTACTTGAGTTATGTCATGCCCCAATGTTCCTATCGGGAAGGTCAATCATATAAACAAGTCATGTCAAGTTATTGTGGGTAACCCTCCTATTGTCTAAGGGTTAAAGTCCCCGCATTTTTGGGGCACTAGGGTTATTAGACTCTCCTAGTGAGGTCGGCCCTAGTAGGGTTTTTGTCATGTCAAGATTAGTATAAATAGAGAGCTGGACTCTCTATTTATCACACAACTCATACACACTCAATTATAGAGCATAGTTGAGGAAGGAGAAGACACTGGGGCTAGACAAGAAGAAGGTTACTGCTGTCAGGAGATCACTTACTGTTTTGGGTTCTACTTTTGGTGCTGATTCTATCTCTGAGGAAGTTGAGGGGTTTTCACCATTTATGGTTTCCCCGAGGAAAAACACTATGTTCATTGTCTCTTGTGTTTGATTGCTGTGCTTGTTATTCTCTTAGTAAAGATCCTAATATAATGCTAGCTTAATGATGAAATTCTAACATGGTATTAGAGCTAACCTGAGAAGAATACACTGTGTAGCTACGGGAACTAGGGATTCCTAGTTTGTGGATCTTCCTCCACATATTTTCAGCAAAAGTAAGGTGGAATAACTCTCCTCCTCAGGGCGCATCTTTCTGTCGAAGCAGAACCCAATTATGAGGTTTTTCAGTTTTGGACTCAACACTACTGTCGGAAATTAGGGCTTTTCACAGAAGAGGAATTTTTCAGTGGGCCCAGGCATGGATTGATATCCTCCCCAAAATCAAAGTTAGGGATAAATTTCAAGGCATTTGGGTGGATAGAACTCCAGAAAAGCAAAACCCTAATTTGCTACTGAACCAGCACTGCAGGATTTCAGATCCAAATCTAGATCCGGCATCTTGACCTGGTAAGATTTAAATATTTTGTATTTCCATTTGAGGTTCTCAGTTTAAGATGTCTCATCATACCAAGCTTGATGAAAATCTTGAGGGAGCTGATGACTTCCGAGCCTGGAAGTATAGGATCTCCTTGGTCTTGGAAGAAAATGAGTTGGACTCCTATATTAATGAGGAGGTTCCAGTTCCAGAGGGAGATGAGGCTAAGGCCTTGCATAAGAAGAAGTTGGTTATGGAAAAGAGAATCATTGCTGATTCTATCAAGGATCATCTCATACCACAGGTGTCCTCCCTCAAGACACCTAAAGCTATGTTTGATGCCCTAACCAAATTGTTTGAAGGGAAGAACATAAACAGGAAGATGACTCTGAGAAACCAATTGAAGAATGTGAAGATTCAAAATGATGAGACTATTCAGTCTTACTTTATAAGGGTTTCTCAGATCAAGGAGCAGCTGGAAGCAGTAGATGAAGAAGTGGAAAATGCAAAGATTGTGATGACCACCTTGAATGGTCTCCCTAGATCATGGTACTCTTTCATTCAAGGAATCTGTGATAGAAAGAAGTTATTCAAGTTCAACAGACTGTGGGAAGAATGCTCTCAAGAAGAAGCTCGAATAACATCTCGAGAAGAGAAGATGGGAAGTGAATATCAAGCTCTCATAGTTCACTCCAAGAAAAATAGAAGGAGCCATTATCACTCCAAAGGTAAGATCTCACACTCAAGAAAAGATATGAATACTATTAGATGTTACACATGTGATGAGAAAGGTCACATATCCATATTTTTTCCTAACAAAAGAAACCTAAAGAAAAAGGTAAACAAGAGAAGACATCATGCCCATGCTGCAGAGGATGATGAACCTTCCACAAAGAGAATTAGACAAGAAAGTGATTATTCTTAAAGTGAGGAAGAATATGTAATGATCTCCGCTCTCACGGGAACTGTTTCACATGGAAGCAATGATTGGCTCATAGACAGTGGTGCTTCCAAGCACATGACAGGATTCAAAGAATCATTTATGAAGCTATCTGAACATGAATCACCTCACAAGGTGAAAATTGGGGATGACTACCAATATCCAATAAAAGGTAGTGGTGAATCCTCCTATAAACTAGACTCGGGAAAGTCTTTGAATATGAAGAATTTATTATTTGTTCTAGGACTAAAGAAGAACCTTCTCTCCATATCTGCATTGGATGCAAAAGGAATGAGGGTTGCTTTTGTAGATGGCCAAGATATTATGTGGCCAAAGGGAAAGATTTTTGACGATGTAATAGTGATTGGAGAAAAAGAAGGAGGTCTATACAAGTTGAAGGGCCAACCATATCAAGCTTTGGTTCATGACATAGTAGAACCAAATGAACTTTGGCATAGAAGGCTTGCATATGTGCATTACAGAGCACTACCACTTGCAAGCAAAGCTGTTGAAGGTCTTCCGAAAATTCAAGAAAAACATGAAAGGGTCTGCAAAGGATGTGCTGAAGGAAAGAACACAAAGAAGACATTCCCAAGTAGCGAAATCAAAGCAAAAGGAATCTTGGAAATTATCCACTCTGATGTATGCAGACCAATGTCATCAAGCTCACTAAGTGGGTATGTGTACTATGTCTCTTTTATTGATGACTTTTCTAGGAAGACATGGATTTACTTCATGAAGAATAAAGATGAAGTGTTCAACAAGTTCAAGGAATTCAAAGCCTTGATCGAGAACCATACTGAAAAGAATATCAAGACTTTTCTATCAGACAATGGCAGAGAATTCACTTCAAATGAGTTCAAGGAACTATGTAAAGACTCAAGGATTAAGAGGGATTTGTATACTCCTTATAATCCACAACAGAATGGGATTGCAGAGAGAAAGAATAGAACTATCATGGAAGCTGCAAGAGCTATGCTTCATGATCAAGATCTTCCTATGCATCTTTGGGCAGAAGTAGCCAAAACAACAGTGTATGTACAGAACCGTACTCCACACAGAGTACTCGAGAACAAGACTCCTGAAGAAGTCTTCTCCGGCAAGAAACCAGAAGTCAGCCATCTCAGAATATTCAGTTGTCCTGTGTACATACACATTCCAAAAGAGAATAGAACAAAATTAGATCCTTCAGGAAAGAAGGGTATATTTGTGGGATACTCTAAAAGCTCGAAGGCTTACAGAATATACTTCCTAGGGTTCAAGAAGATTGACATCAGCAGGGATGTAACATTTGACGAAGATTCAGCCTACATCAAATACAGAAAGAAACCTGTTGAAGAACCTGAAGAAGCAGAAGCTCCCAGAATTCATGATACAATCATGAACGAAGAAAATCAAGAAGAAGATCAAGAATTTGAAGAACCACACAGACCTGTAGATCCACCACAGGAGAAGACTCCTCACAAGAGGAAACTTGCTTGGGTATGAGAGATTATCCAAGGTGCAGAAAGATATGGGGTTCCAGAAGAGAATCTCAAAGAAAGAAAGAGAACCAGATCCTGTTCCAGTTATGTAGATTTACTATGTGACTTTTTTTATAAAGAACCTTCCGAGTATGAAGAAGCGGCAGAACGAAAAGAATGGAAGGATGCGATGATTGAATAGTATCAATCGATCATGAAGAATGATGTTTGGGATGTTGTCCCAAGACTAGAAGGGAATTCAGTTGTAACTTCCAAGTGGATCTACAAGATCAAGCATGCTACAGACGGTAGCATTGAAAAGTATAAGGCAAGATTTGTGGCTCGGGGTTTCTCTCAGAAAGAAGGAATAGACTATGAAGAAACCTTTGCACCTGTAACCAAATACACTTCCATCAGATCGGTACTTGCTTTGGCTGCAATGATGAAATGGAAGATACACCAAATGGATGTCAAGACTTCCTTCTTGAATGGTGTAGTAGAAGAGGAAGTATATGTGGAGTGGCCACTCGGTTTTGAGACACATGACAAGGATTCTCATGTGTGTAGATTGAAGAAAGCCTTGTATGGTTTGAAATAGGCACCCAGGACATGGTACAGTAGAATTGACAACTTTATATATAGTTTGGGCTTTACCAAGAGGAAAGTAGATTCCATCCTTTACTACAAGGTGGAAGATGGCAACCCGGTGATGCTTCTACTATATGTAGATGATCTGTTTGTGATAGGTATGGATGGGTTGATTGTCGATACGAAGAGAAATATTTCTGTTGAGTTTGAGATGAAGGACTTGGGAATGATGGATTATTTCCTAGGTATGGAGGTGTGGCAGACTACAAATGGAATATTCCTTGGACAAGGGAAGTATGCGGTAGAGATCCTGAAGAGATTTGGGATGATGGACTGCAAAACATTAACCACACCTATGGCATCAAAACTAAATCTATTGAGTGATGCTTCATCAAAGACAGTTGATGCCACGATGTGTCATCAGATGATTGGGTCCTTGCTGTACCTGACGAACACGAGACCAGATATTTGCTTTGCTGTGAACACCTTGAGCAAATACTTGACAGATACAAGACATGTTCACTTGACTGCTGCAAGCATATTTGGAGGTACCTGAAGGGTACAGTTGATTATGGGCTCAAGTATAAGGCTTATCAGAAGATTAACCTAGAGGATTATGTTGATTCAGATTGGGTAGGTAGTGCCATCGATAGGAAGAGCACTTCAGGGTGCTGCTTCAATATGGGATTAGGTGTGATCTCGTGGTTTAGCAGGAAGCAATCCTATGTGGCACTGAGTACAGCTGAAGAAGAGTATGTTGCGGCCTGTTCAGCTAGTTGTGAGGTAGTATGCTGAGGAAGCTACTGTTTGATTTATTTGATCTCCAGTTAGATGCTACTTGTATATACTGTGACAACTAGAGTTGTGTAAAGTTGTCAGAGAATCCAGTATTCCATGACAAGTCGAAGCATATCGAGATCAAGTATCACTATATCAGGGATATGGTGCAGAGAGGAGTAGTGAAGCTCCAGTATGTTGTGACAAATGGACAAATAACTGATGTGTTGACTAATTCATTGGCTAGGGTGAATTTTGAGTACTTCAGGTAGAAGCTTGGTGTTCTCCAGGTCAAGATTCCTCCCAAGAGGAAGTGATGTGTCCGTGCTGAGCCTTTTTGACATGGTGAGAGGATTGGTTCCTTCCATGGTCAGATATAAGTGTCATGCCCTTCCTACATTGTGAGAGGATTGGTTCCTTCCATGGTCGGATGTAAGAGCTATGACATGGTGAGAGGATTGGTTCCTTCCATTGTCAAGTATATGTGTGAATGCCACATCCAAAATGAAAAAGGGTTGGCTCTGTGAAGACATATATAGTATGAAAAAGGACTACCTCTATGTAGATGGCACATCCAACATGAAAAAGGTTTGTCTTTGTGAAGACTCATCTAGTATGAAAAAGGACTAGCTTTGAGTAGCTGCCACATCTGGTATGAAAAGGACTAGTTCTGTGATGCCTCATCTGGTATGAAAAAGGACCAGCTCTGTGATGCCTCATCTAGTATGAAAAAGGACTAGCTCTATGAAGAATCATCTAATATGAAAAAGGACTAGCTCTGATTAACTACCACATTTGGTATGAAAAAGGACTAGCTCTGTGATGCCTCATCTGGTATGAAAAAGGACTAGCTCTGTGATGCCTCATCTAGTATGAAAAAGGAATAGCTCTGTGAAGACTCATCTAGTATGAAAAAGGATTATCTCTGAGTAGCTGCCACATCTAGTATGAAAAAGGACCAGCTTTGTGATGCCTCATCTGGTATGAAAAAGGACCAGCTCTGTGATGCCTCATCTAGTATGAAAAAGGACTAGATCTATGAAGACTCATCTAGTATGAAAAAGAACTAGCTCTGAGTAGTTGCCACATCTGGTATGAAAAAGGACCAGCTCTGTGATGCATCATCTATTATGAAAAAGGACCAGCTTTGTGATGCCACATCTAGTATGAAAAAGGACTAGCTCTGTGATGATACATCCAGTATGAAAAAGGACTAACTCTGTAGAGGTTCCTATGACGAGAAGAATCAAGAGATAGCACCTGTGATGATGACACAGTGATGATCTACATCAAGTGATGATCCAGATCTAGTGATGATGATCCAACAGTGATGATCCAGATCAAGTAATGATCCAGATCCAGTGATGATGCCCAGTGATGATCCAGATCTAGTGATGATGACCTAGTGATGATCCAGATCAAGTGATGATCCAGATTTAGTGATGATGATCCAGTAGTGATGATCCAGATCGAGTAATGATCCAGATCAAGTGATGATGCCCCAGTGATGATCCAGATCAAGTGAAGATCCAGATCTAGTGATGATGTCTAGTGATGATCTAGATCGAGTGATGATCCAGATCCAATGATGAATATGAATTGAAGATGAAGATGACTTGAAGATGAAGAAGACTTGAAGATGATGAGGACTCGAGGATGATCCAGAAGATACAGAGAAGAAGAATTGTGATGAAAATTGTGTCGAAAGAATACCTTCCTAGTTAAGAGGGAGTGTTGATGTATATGTAACTTCGGAATGTATTTCACTTGTATTTCTTATATATTGTAACCCAATGTTTATTCTAGGATGTACTTGAGTTATGTCATGCCCCGATGTTCCTATCGGGAAGGCCTATCATGTAAACAATTCATGTCAAGTTATTGTGGGTAACCCTCCTATTGTCTAAGGGTTAAAGTCCCCGCAGTTCCAGAGCACTAGGGTTATTAGACTCTCCTAGTGAGGTCAGCCCTAGTAGAGTTTTTGTCATGTCAGGATTAGTATAAATAGAGAGCTGGACTCTCTATTTATCACACAACTCATACACACTCAAGTGTAGTGCATAGTTGAGGAAGGAGAAGACACTGGAGCTAGACAAGAAGAAGGTTACTACTGTTAAGATATCACTTACTATTTTGGGTTCTACTTTTGGTGCTGATTCTATCTTTGAGGAAGTTGTGGGGTTTTCACCATTTATGGTTTCCCCAAGGATAAACATTGTGTTCATTGTCTCTTGTGTTTGATTGTTGTGCTTGTTATTCTCTCAGTAAATATCCTAATATAATGCTAGCTTAATGAGGAAATTCTAACACAAGTGAGACGAACATGTCTTCACTTGAATTCCGAACGATTCAAGCTTTCAGTGGTCCAAAAGGTTCCTAGTGGGAAGGTTTGATCCAAGAGGATCATTTCATAGTCGATCAAATTTAAAATATTCAAAATGTAAAGTAAATATTACAAGGATGAAGATCTCATCAAGACATTTCTAGCAATGCTTGTTTCGTGCAAAAAGACCTCTGGATGCAAAAGCTATAAAAGTTTGAAGTTTCGACAATTTGGTTAAAATGAGAAAATATGGTTATTTTGAACAAAATTATCAATGAAATGTTTTATAAAAACTTTGTAGAGTCTATGGGATTTGATCCCAAGCCTTCACAAAGTCCCACTAACCATCTCTCCCTCATTCGTTCCTTATAAGGTATCCTGGTAAGTTTGTATTGAAGTTTGTGCATTGTTTAGGTTTTGAAAAGGGGGGGCATGGTCAACACCGAGACCCCCAGTGGAACCTTAGGATTTGTTGTATTACCAACCACCATGCTACTGAACCTTATATCGTATCCATACCATGATACTCCAACCATATCTCATGTTCATATAACCTTGCCGCATATCAATGCCAACAAGCCATACGATATATCCACAACACATGCCACCAAAACTATATTGTGGGGAGAGGTCCATGGGTTTGAACCCACAACATCCTACCCTCCTTAAAAGTGATTTGACCAATATGCCACTTGCACCACTTTTTGAGGGATCTGGCACTTTTTCCTAAAGAGTTTGAGATAGAAATGGAGCCAAAAAAAAGGGGCATGTGGCTCCTCCATGCGCGCCCAAACCACTATTTAAAAAACAAATTGCATATATTTCAGGGGAGGAGGACCACAATTTTGGCACATAACACAAGGTATATTTGCACAGTTACCGAGGTGGTTTTATGCACACTTCCCAAGGTTTATTTACACACATTTCAAGGTGTTTTTACACTCATCCCAAGATAGTTTTAGCATGCTTGAAGAGGAAATTTTCTGTACAGTTCCCAAGGTCCATACAATCATTAATGGGCATGATTCGTAAGGCGAGAGTTTCGTACAGTTGTAGGTAGAGGATGTTCTCGATTTGCGTTCCAAATGAGGCCTTAGGAAAACCTGGTCGAGTTTAAACCCATTTTTCTCAAAATTTTGAGAGGAATGCAGTGGTGCAGTATGTTTCTGAGTCTAACTGATAGAACTCACAAGTGTTTCCAGAACACTCATTTTGTAATCTTTTGAAGACTTAATAAGATCATCCTTCCCATTGAAGTCGCCCAGAGACGTAGCCCAAGAGGGGTAAACTCTGTTATCAACTAATGTCTTGATTTTATGGTTTCCATATCTCTTTTGTTTGCTTATGTGATTGGTTTAAGCATTAACATTTTCATCTTTTAACCCTATTTATGAGTAATTAACATATAAATTTCACATCCAAATTAATGGTTAAAAATATCTTGAAGATTTCAGATCAAAGAAACTTACCACAAATTATTCTAAAGATGGACTAGGATGTGCACACACTCTAACTTGAGATCACCTTTCAAATGGAATATTTCATAAGCACTAAGTGATTGAATGAACACAGAGATAGAAGAGATGAGAGACTAGAGTTAATGTCGATGTCTGGTAAAACATTTGTAAGCAGGGAGAGAATAATTTAAATGGGGGCGGGAAGTAACAATGCATGATGGTATATTATGCATGCACTTATTTAATAGATGGATCTTTTGTTCTTAATAGCATTTATGGCATTACACTGCTATCCAAATTTCATTTTGCAACTATCATCAACCTAGTACAAGAGGATTGGGTAGCGTAACTTCACTTAGCAGACCACATAGACCATGATATCCCTCACGTAAACCCACGATGGATCGTGCAAATACATATCATGTCCTTCATTTCAAATATGCTTAGTTCCATCTAGCATTGGAACTCTCTTATTGTATGTCACGTATTGCTTACCCATCACACATTCACTTGGGAAACAATCATAAAATGGGTTCTACCATATCTCTTAGAGCTAATATATTTGTAATCATAGTAGTAAATTTATTTCCCTGTGACTTTAGGGCTGCCTAATAAATTTATACAACACTAGAAGAAGTCACTAATTTTGTCTTCAGGGGAGTCATCCTCTGTTTGTCTTTGTCGTATTTCATTCTCCTGATGCATAGTTTGTTGCAACTCTTCCTCACACAACCTACACAACCCTTCCCATCTGTGAAACCTACAAATCCTTTCCTCTCCGTGCAGACTTATAAACATCACTTTTTTGTTGTTCCATGTTTCTTCTTTAACTTCTCTATTGTGCATTCCAACTATATTACTACCATTTTCATGGTCAATGTGAGGTTTTAACAGTTGGTTGTTCCAAAGGAGGAATGGAAAGTTCAAAATCACCATCCATTCCTTTCTCAAATCCTACTGCAACTGCACCAGCAGGAGACCGTATCGCAACATGTACGAGAGATGGGTAGATACCAACGATGACAGATGGAGGGTGAGATTGTCATTAAAATGGATGCATATTTGAATATCAGACTGAGTATGTAGGTCTACCAGGATGTCAAAATGCTTCAAATTGCAAATATGTCAGTCTATCACGACCAAGTCCATTTACAAAAAACAATGCAGCGGAGACAAACTACATTTAAATTAGTTGATTCCTGCATGTCTCCATGCAGAGGTGTTGAGGCCTGGAAATTCGCAGGCAACAATAGCAAGGGATTCTCCCCAGTCAATGTTCCCAACTAGCCCGTGACTGTTTGGTTTAGGGAATCCGTCTGGTTTGCGGTCTGGCTACCGTAGGTCAAGCAACAAAAGGGTTTACCAGTTGCGTCCCAGTCCACCATATATATTTTTTGTATTTTTGACTTAAGATATGATAAGCACATGCCTAATTAACAATGCAGGGTGATAAAGGATGCAAGGAGTATTCACAATGTGATGAGCAGGTTCTTACCTCTCGTCTTAGATCTCACAAGCATCTAAATCACATATGCAGTAATAAAGTAAAACTAACTACGCTATCTCTAGAGAGCTAGATATTAATTCATGATTAATGCACTACTTTCCATGTGTTGTGGAAGCTAGCTGCTCTTATAACCAAACATATAAACATGAATAAAAGTATACATGATAAGATAGCTCATCAACAGTTAAAACTCCCATTACTCATAGTGGAAAACATCATAAAGAATACTAAAGAACATTCAGACAAGAACATAGGTTCAGGAAGTTAGAATGCTCTCACAGTTAATGAAACACAGTTGAAAACAAAATAGTTCCCATTCAACATTGCTCATTTAATCACATTGATATGTTCCACATAGCACTTTCTCCAACAGGAAAAATTTGCAATTTTTGGTTGTAAAACAAAATAGTTCCTCTTACAAGCAATAGTTTACAAGTTTTTCAAGGGGAAAAAATCCCATGTAAGTTCTAACTTTCAAATATTTAAAATAAAACAATATACCACTTGGGCTTCCCCCAAATGTGTGACCTTTCCCTTCCTCAAACGTTTCATATCCCTCTTTTTTATCCTTTCTGCGTGCATTCATGATCCGTTGAGTCACTGACAGACCTTTCAGGTCTGTGCCTTTGTTGCTTTTGATTTTTCCTTCTACTTTCCTCACGCCACTTGAGATCCTGTCAGTTTCAGTTCGAATTTCGCCCCGCAGTAGTCGGAACAGTCTCTTGGACGCTCCTGCAATTAAATGACAACTAACATTCATTAGGACTGTATTTTCAAGAAAATCAAACCAGGTTAAATTATATCAACCACAACGGCTAAGCAGCAAGAAAGGCCATGCGCTACATTGTTGTTATGAAGCTTAACAAGCGTCGACACCACTATCTCGCCTACCTACGGGTTCAAAAGAAATCACCAACGACAGGAAACAAAGAACTCATCGACGACTTAGAACGCTAACATCAGCAGGGTAGACCTAGTCACAGCCACATAAGTGGGTCTTAACAGGTGATGGGTACTGTGAAAACACTTAAGCACATCAGAGTCGAAAAAGTTAAGACCTAAGCTGTGGGCGGAAAAACTTCCAATCGAAAATTGAAAGGACATTGACATCACAAGCCAAATGCTTTGCCCAGCCGCAATGGCGGAAGAGAAAAAGGATACGGACATGCGACTAAAAGGCCGACACGCATCGGTAGGCAGAGCACTTTACATTTCAGGTGCTTAGTTGCTTTGGGAGCCGCAACGGCGGAAGACGAATAGACAACAACCTCCGATCAAATAAAGATGTTAAGTGTTTGAAAACTCAAGAATTTAGCAACGCTTAACACTGTTCCACCTCCAGGACAATGGTTTTACAAAGAACAAAATGGTTTGGTTGATCTTCGACTAACACAACCAAACTCAAAATCCATGACCCCCAACAATTTTCCAGCACAAGCAACCTCTGAAAACAAGACGAGATTTAATCTTCAAAATCATCTAAAATTAAAGCATGACCAAAAAAGTTCACGGATCCAAATGATTCAAAGCAATACTAAATCATGAGGAGGGGACCAGAATTGAAAATTTTGGGGAGAACAGTTGTAGCTGCAACAAGAGGGAACCACAAAACAAGGAAGACGTCAACATGTGACAACCAATGACAATTTAAAAAATGTGTTTTTAATATAAAATTCAAAATTCAATGTTAAAACTATAATCTTTTGAAAAATCAATCACCAGACATTGCCACCAGATTTACAGCCAGTGCATTCTACTAGAACAATTAAAAACACGGGTCACTAGTTCACTACCTATCCTCTTCGACAACTATAATAAAACTTGTCTTTAATGTCTAAGGTTTGGTAACCTAGATGCATGGCCATTGGCAGATTTGGATTTTTTTGTCGTAATATTTTTTGAAATTTTCTTTTGCAAATTGATGAGTTGGCCAAATTTAGGGCTTAAAGAGTGGTCAGTTTCAGGCCTCAAATATAACTCTTTCCTTAATAGACACTCATGTTTTCCTTGTGATTATCTATGTATACCCACATATTTCTAGTGCACCAAACTAAAACACATACATAGACAAAAATGCATTTCTTAGTATGTGCACACAAATATATAAGGAGTAGTCTATCTATTCTACGTTTTGGGCTTTCCCATACTTTTTTTTAGAATCCGGTAATTATTTTTTTGCTTAAAGAAAAAATTTGAAGTGTTCAAATTGTTCTTTTGAATGCATAAATAGATTCAACACCCTTAGAAACCCCTGTAGCACCCACATTATGCAATTCCCACAAGTGATGTCAATTATTCTAAGAATTTTTCAAGATTTCCAACTGTATTCCAAACAAAACCAACCATATAATATAATTGAAAATTGTTAAAAAGGTAGAATATTTAGACTACTCAAATATATAATGTTGATGGAACCCTTGGCTATACAATGTGTTTTTTAATATAAAAATAGTTTAGAATGTTTAATATAATCTTACAAACATTGAGTTGTGCATTGCCCTTAGTGGAAAACGCACTCTTAATAGGTATAAGGTTCAAAACTAAGAGATGGAATGAGTATTATATTATAATTTTTATTGTGGAGCGGCTCTACAACCATGTCCAGCATCTTGTCCTCCATTATCCATCAAGGTCATCTTCATCACAACAAACTTGGAATGTTGGACATAATTACTTCCACAATCTCATATATGTTGGAGATAATTACTTACATAATCTTCTATATGTTGGACATAATTACTTCCACAATTTCATATAGAAACACTCATGTCTATGGCCCATACACACGGTTCCTTTTTTTTCAAACAAACTGGTATCACATTTATATTAAATCCAAAAAAAATGGTCCCATTTATATTAAATCACCCCCAAAATACAAAACTAGTATCAAAATTATGATAACCCAAAAAATAAATACATGGGCTCAAAAATGCATCTCTGAGTTTAATCATAACCTCCTCAAAATGCCAAAAATAGACTTTTAGAAACTGACATAAGTTCTTGAGAACTATAAACTTTTACAAATTGACATAAGAGGGGAAAAAAATAAACAAAATTAAATTGTGTACAAGTCAATTAGAGGATGTTACAACCACTACTGGTTCCAGATTGATCCTGCAATCCTCCACCTAGGTCTGAAGAATTGGATATTTCATCCATTGCTTAACTAGGCTGATTTATGGACTCCTCCACCAATGGACGCGACTTAAATTGTGAACCTGGGCCTCCAAATCCTCAACAATCCCACTCAACTGCTTATCTGGCGTGCAACATCTCCTCTCGATGAGCCATAATTCCCACACTTTTCCATGCATTATGTCATAAGATCCTTAGAGAGGAAATTAGAGAACGCCCAACCAAAAACAAATCCATAGTTCCCTTTTCCTAAACGAACGGAAACATCTTTACATAACACTCAACAATATTATTTGTCATAGTTACCATATTCAAAGTGTATGTTTCCGTAATGTTTATGTTGGGGCCGACTCCATGATATTTTCGGGGTCGACTCATCCTTGTGTTTCCTTGTTTTCTTACAACCTAGCCTTTAGTTGTTTTTTCTCTACAACCAAGTGTTCCAACTAATGATGGTCATACAACCTATTGTAGAACTACAAAAATGTATTCACCACTATGTACCACACATTATCTAGAAAGTAGGTTGCAGGTAGTATCTACAATAGAAATTAATACAAGCAAAACCTACAATTATTTGGACATCAAACTTCCAATGTAATTTTATTTGGTGGTTGATTGAAAATTGGGCAGTATAAAACCTTTAGGAAATGGATTTTACAATAATTTATTTTTTCAAATGGTATGATGAAAAGGATTTGAAAAACATCCTGCACTGGTTAGATCTAATAACTTATACATCTAAACATAAATCAAGTGGGTCATTTACAAATGATGCTTCACCTTGTTTCAAATGTGGTAATGGAGGTAATCAGAAAAAGGACTTTCTTTGATTAAAATTATTCCTAAATTATTTATGCAAATATAATAAAAAACCATCTTTCATTTTATTTAGGATTCATATCCACATATAAAAGGTCTCGACTTCAAGATAGTGTTAGTCTAGATTTATCTCAAATTGAAAAACATATTCCTATTAGATAGTCCATTCCTTTTACATTTAGATAATAGGTAAGTTTTGTTAGCACAAACTTACTTTAAAGAACTAAACTATATCAACAATTGTAAGGAAAAAGATGGTTATAAAAAACTGTATACATCAAAATTTATGGCATCATAATATTTAATTTGAGTTACAGATTATTGGGTTGTTTCGATAGCATCTTCTCTCATTCTGATACTAGCATCACTTTGAGAATTTTTTTGTAATGCATGTGATCAACCTATATATATACAATGCATTTAGCTTGTTTTAAACCTATATATACAATGCATTACTCGAATGATCAAATATTTACACTCCAAAAGTGAGTTTGCACTTTCCAGTTCATTTACACAGCAATCTCTATACCCCTGCGATGGTAAATTTTAGTTAAGGGTTCTGGTCCAAGAAGTCTTAATAAAGAGGTTCCCTGGTTACAATGGGTTGGAATTTTGTTCCTGAACCCACTGGATACTGTGTTTTAGAGAAGGTATTGAAGTTGTTTGTGTGTGAGTGTTTGTGTGAGTATGTGGGTGAGTGTGTGGATGAAGGAAGGAAACATAGAGCATCAAATCCCCCAGCTAAACCCACGGTGGATCGTGCAACTACATATCATGTCCTTCATTTCAAATATGCCTAGTTCCAACTACCATTGGAATTCTCTTATTGTCTATCTCTTCTTGCTTACCCATCGCACATTCCACTTGGGTAACAATCCAAAGATGGGTTCTACCATATTGCTTAGAGATAATATATTTGTAATCATAGAAATCAATTTATTTCCTTGTGACTTTAGGGTTACCTAATAAATTTATACAACACCTAAAGAAGGTACTTATTTGGTCTTTAGAGGAGTCATCCTAATTTTGGCATTGTCGTATTTCATTCTCCTGATGCACAGTTTGTTGGAGCTCTTCCTCACACAACCTACACAACCTTTCCTCTATGTGAAACCTACAAAGCCTTTTGTTATCTCCTAAATAAATTAATTTTCATTAGGTCAAACACAGACAATTTATTTTTCGTAAGTAGTGAAGATTTCAGGGTATATTATGAAATATTTTTGGGTGATTAACAAAATTGGAATGCTTGGTGTTCTGCTTTTCAAGAAAATTTGAAAGCTTAGCTTTCGGTGGCTTATGCAAACTTTTCAAAAGTTCATTAGCCACCGAAAATCCTACCTTTCAGCGGCTAACAATTTGGGCTCGGGACTTTGTTAACCACCAAAATCTTGTTGACGTCATTTTTATAAAAAAAATTGGAAAAGGGGCTTTCAGTGGCTTAGGCGAACTTGCCAACAGTTCATTAGCCACCGAAAAGCTCAGGTTTCGGCAACTTAGCAATTGGTCCAAGAAGACATTAGACCATCGAAAGCTCATTAATTAAGTTTTTGTATAAATTTTGGAAAGGAAGCCTTCGGTGGCTTGGGAAAACGTGCAAACAATTCATTAGCCACTGAAAAGCTTAGCTTTCGACAGCTTACAAATTAGGCACAAGATTCTCTTAACCACCTAAAAGGCCAAAAGAGGAAAAATTGGTTAACTTATCCATCAAAATCAAATGCTGTTAGCATGAGGCATGTCATGATCTAGCACTTAACTGCCGAAAAGACTGGGGGACTGTAGAAAATCATTAGTTGGTAAATAAAAGGTTGTTATTGAACTGAATTGACTGATAGAGACCAAAACCCTAAGCCTACCCTCCATCTGTCCCACGACTACAGTTGAACCTCCATGAAACGTCAGTTTCCAGTTAAAAATGATCACTGAGCTGGCTATCTTGCGGTTATCACCAAAGTCTACCATCATTGTACTCAAGTAACAATCAGTCACTGATTAATCCCTCAAAATCAGCACCATATCCTCAGTACACTCCACATTTCTCTGCATGCATCCTTACTGCTCAAGGCCATCCTTGAAACCAACGCGTTAATCTCCTTCATAGAATTCAAATATTGATTTTTGCAGGTACTAAGAAGCACAGCCCAGAGATGAAGAAAGGAGGAGGACCTGCCTCCAGATGGGAACTAGGTGACATCAGCTATATTGAGTCACATCCAGAAGTTTTTTAGTTCTTCAGAGATGCAGGCTATTACAGGTTCTGTGAGAAAATCCATGGTTCACACCAGCAAGTTGCCAAAGCATTTGTTGTTTCTTTTGATGGCTCCAAGGCATTGATAGGAAAAGAAGAGTTCCAAGTTGATGAAACCCTAATTGCAGAAGTAACAGAACTCCCAAGAACTGGGGAGAAATGGTTCAAAACCACCATTACTAAGAATGTGGAATTTAAGTCATACTTAAAACTTGAACACAAAGATGTAGTATGGAAGAAAAGAATTCCATCCACCTGGCTAGAGGAGAGGTGACAACAATTATGGAAGGAAATCATGGTTTATATAACCTATGAAGGACGATATAATAGGGTGATGATATATCACTTTAAATTGATGGATCATTTTACAGGCAGCAGCCCTTTAAACCTACCTTTCTACCTCCACAAGAACTTAACCGAAATGGCCCATTAGGTCAAGGCCCAACCCATTAAAATCGTAGGAAGCCTATCTCACCATGGCCTGATACAATTCATTGTTCAAGAATTGCTGCAAAGGAGAAACATAGCATGGGAATATTTTTTTATTCTAAAATGAGTTTGAATTAGGCTTACAACCAGAAGACAAAGCAAAGTCCCCTTCAAAGAAATTCACCACCCCCAGGAGTGGAAAGAGGAAGAGGAGGGATATCTCACCAGTGACAGTGGATCAGCCTTCTCCAGCTTCAAAAACCAACCAAGCTAAAAGAAATATGGACTTCAGTGGAAAGGAGAAGGAGGCCCCAACACAAAGTGGAAATATACTAAACTTACCCTACTCAGATTCAGAAGAAGAAAGGGAGCAGGAGGTTGACCTAACCAAGCAGGCTGCAACTGAACCTGAGTAGTTTCCATCACCCACACCAAGATAAGACCAGGGTGAACCAGTGGAAGAGGCTTCCTCTAGCAAACCTAGGTCACAGAGAGTCAACCAGTTGTCAAGGCAAGTATATGAACTAGAGGTCTTGGAAAGAGAGATAAAAAGAACTAATGCAATATTAACCAATAAAAACACTCAATTGAATAATTCCCTGCTAGAAATGAAAGGTATGTATTTCTTGCTGTAAAAAAGGAATCTAAGGTTTATGAAGGACAACACCAGGCTTTACAGGATTATCAGACTTTTGAGGTTGTAGATGAAGAATTCCAACTCAAACCCTAGATCTCAAGCTCGCTTTGCACTAGAAACCCTAGCAGAGGGAGCAACAAGTTTTCAAGATCCTGAGGTAGCTCATGATTCTGTTGCTCTATCAAACCCTATGCAAATTGAAGAAATACGGGAAGGACAGAGGTAAAAGTTGTAAAAGGTTGAGTTAAAGGCTAAATTTTTTTTGCAGAAAATAGAGCTTTCGGTGGCTTAGGCGAACACAATAGCTATTCATTAGCCACCAAAAGTAGAGCTTTCTACAGCTAACAGACCCAGGATTCTGCTTGCTTAACCGCCAAAAGCGCAAAAGGGTGTTGAATGATATGTTGACACACAGAACCAGTTTTGATGGGTACAAACACCTCAGGGGTGAATTATTAAGCTCAAAATTGATGAAAAGCACCAGTGGAGGAGGTCTGTTCCAATTTTGAAGGTACAATCAAGGAGAATTGGGTCACAAACCCTACCTGTTTTTACAAACCATGGCTTATCTGTTAGATAGCAGATTATAGCTTTACTTCAGTAATCACTATAGTTATTAAAGAGTTCAATAAGTGAATAAAGTGTTAGAGTTGGAGAGACAATCCCTTAAATTATGGTTTTTGACCTAAAATTTTGCAAAACAGTTATGTTATCTATTTTTAGTAAATCAGATCCAAGTTTTCAGGATCTGAAGATTTTTGTAAAGGTTATAAAGCCTAAGACTTATTTTGAAGCAAGGATTTGACTTCAGAGACTTTTAGACCCTTATTTTTATCAAGCTTCTCATGTTATTCATCATTTAATATAAGCTCTTTTTCCATTATATGTTCAGCTTCCATATCTTTTATGTTCTGTACTTGTGCTTGAATGTTTGATTCAGGTTTATTCTTTTTATCTAATGCTACATAGTTGTCATCCTATCTATGTGTTGATGAGTTGAATTGCAAGTATTCTTCCTTGTTATGATTAGCCATTCATATGTGATTGTTTTATGTATGAATCTGCCAGCATAGTAAGTTCTCCATTTATTCACCTTATTATCAAACCTTTGAACATTGGTGGTTAGAAGCCTTATATTTTGATTGAGTTTTATGCATGTCTTGGGAGAGTGAGGTCTTGTAGGTCATCTGACTTGATCCATTTACAAAAACCATTAAAAACATTTAAGTTACTAGGAATCCTCAACCTACAACCTAGAGGAGTTTCCTGGAGTGATAACAAATTGGCGCTGATACCGGGGAAAGAAGATTGAAGCTCAGCTTCCCTGTATTAATTTGTCACAGTGGTCTAGGAACTTAAAACATAGTCTCACAAAGAATACAGACAAATATGCATAAAATTGGCAAAATGGTGTTGCAATGGAAGTAGCAGCTCTATATAATCAAATGAATAATGAATAATACAATACAATGATCATGCAAGATGCATGAATGCAAAGACAATTCGAATTCCCAAGGAGGTCATCCAAATTGAATGAATGGGTGTAGCTTAACTGACTATAAACCATGGTAAACACACTAGTTAACCAACTGATCAAGTGCCGATTGACTCAACTGAGTTCTAACTGAAGTCGGAGTGCAATGAATGACTGAGTCTAACTGAAAGTAGCTCAAACACATGTCACTGCATGCCAACCAACAAGTGGTAGCGAATCAATAACTCCAATGAACCCCGATGAGGTTAACTAAAGTCAACTGGTCATCAGAAGTGGTTGTAGGTGCCTGTGTTAGCTTCGGTTCATAAATAATCATTAAAAATGATTAAATAATGAATGGAGGCACCTTCACCACTTAACTTAACTGATTGTAACTATCAGTTATCAATTAGGTGCATTTATGACACTTAGATCACTCCCGGAGTGCTCCAGTTGGCCTCCTTGACTGAAGGTAGGCGTGGGTGTGCTCATGTTGATGTCATACAGTGCTCCTTTGATGTTAGTTAAGTCAATAAAACTTAGGATAGTGGTTTAACAAGGCCAAATTGGCCAAATTAAGTGTGCATGGTGGGTAAATGTCTCCAACACCCCCCCTTAAGCTATACTCAAGAGAAGTAGAAACATAAAGTGCATGAAATGCTAGGGCCCTGGCAACTAAGGTCATAGGTCACCCTATACAATAAAGTAACTAAAACAATGCTCAAGAATAAATCTAAGTGAGGAAAAGAGGAAAAACCCAATGGGAACCCCCCCCCGCCACCTCAATATGAACACTGAAAGTAGTCTGATCACCTTGATGAACTCACCCCCAACAGTGAACAGAGATAAGTGAAATTATTTTATGAAAATATCTTGGTGAAGATGTCTACAATCTGCTCATCAGTCGGGCAGTATTGCAGAATGATGGTCCTGTCATGCACTAACTATCTGATGCAGTGCATGTGTATCTCCACATGCTTGGTCCTCTGCCTGGTAACTGGATCTGTGGATATCTTAATAGCACTTTGATTGTTACAAAAGAGGACAGTGGAAAAAGTACTACCAAGATCAAACTCTAAAAGAATGCCTTGCAACCAAACATATTGGATGCAAGCATTCACTGCTCCTCGGTACTTGGCCTCTGCTGAATAAAATGCTATGGCAGCCTGCTTTTTGCTAGACCAAAAAATGGGGCCACCACCAAACATGAAGACATATCCAAAAGTAGACTTCTGATCAATAGAATCACCCACCCAATTGGAATCTGTGTAACCAACCAGCTCGATCTCGAAGTCTGTAGCATAGTGAACTCCGTAGGTCCTGGTTCCCTGAATATACTGGAGGATCCTCTTGGCTACCTTCCAATGAATATCATGAGGCTGCTAGATTTAGCTTGACATAGCATTCATGGCATAAAAAATATCAGGCCAAGAATAATTCAAGTAGAGCAAGCTACCTATCAGTTGTCGATAAATAGTGCAGTCCATGGGAGGTGTGCTTTTTCTTTCTGTTGCAGCTGCAACAATTTCCCAAAATTCCAAAAAAATTTAGGACCCTCCTTTTGCTTGGATTAGCTTGATTTTCTCCTTTGATTTGGAATGATTGAATCGATTTACCACTTGTTTGGTTTCTCCCTCCACCACTTGAAGTAATCTACTGTATGATCAAGCTTGATTTGCTTCCTTTGAATGCATATGAAGCATGCATGAATCGGAAGTTATCTGGTTAGTACCCCGTCGTTGCGGATAGATCTTTCATTTGGTCTTTCGTAGTTGCAGATGGATCTTTGGTTTTGCCTTTGATTTTCTTTCCGATCCATGGTTTTCTCATCGGCCGATCTTTTGGTTTGAGTCGGAACTTTTTATTGTTTTTTTCTCCGGCGTTGCGGAAGGTGTTTACTTTAGCTTCCGTCGTTGCAGATGGATAGCCGATATTGACTTTAAATTCTCTTCAGATTTGTTTGTTTTGCCTCGGCTGTGTTCGAGTTTTACATCGGAGCTCTTATTGCTATCTCTTCCACCGTTGCGAATGGAAAATCACCTTTTCTCCCAATCATGGCTTAAAGTCTCGACCCTGTTTGTGTGTTTTCATCAACCCCATAAGTCTCGGGCTTCCGTTGTTGTGGCTGCGACAACTATTTCGTCCACAGTTGCGGCTGCCAATGTCATTTACCTTCCGATGCTTATCCATTTGTTTTCCAACTTAGACCCTACGTTGCGGACGGTTTTATGTTTAGGCCCGTCGTCGTTGCGGAAGAATATACGCTTTCAACCTCCGATTCAAAATGTCTCTGACGTCCAATTTTTTACTTTTCCCCGCCATACATGTCGCTGTGGATGACTTAGCGCTTTGGCCATCCGCCGTTGCAGAAGGAAGTTGGCTTTCGGCTTCCGACCCAAAAGTGGTCCACCATCCGACTCGTTACCCGCTACCGGAGTTCAACCATATATATATGAGGTTGGGGGCACGATTGGATTATTCTATTGTATTGCTCTATCGCTATCAATTGCTATCGCTCGCTCGCCCGGTTCCCCGTGTTCGGTAGATGCAGTCGTCCAGGTGTCTTCACCGTAAAGCTCAATAGGATTCTCCACGCTGGTTACGCTCCAGTTCCAGGTAGGCTCGTACTGACCTTTTCCCGTTCCGTTTGAGTTTGTGATGGGGTTTTTTCCACGATTAGGTTTTCTTGTGGTCGTTTTCTTCACCTTGTCAGATACCCACATATATAGATAGAAGGGGGGTCGCTTTATGATTGCTAGCACGGGCGTTTTGCTCACTGAGTAGTATTTTCCCGAGGCCGTCTGTTGGCAACCTTGCGCGTAGTAGGAAGGGGCTTGGTGCAGATGGTCGTTACGTCGTCTACACCAAGCTGCCCTGTGGGGTAGTGTTTTTACAAGGGAGGGTTGGTGGTTTTTATGTGGCATCCGGTGGTCTTCCCCCTTTTGTGTTGCAGTTCTCATGTTACACGCATCCTCGAACAACTGTTTTACCACGTCGTTCTGTGCACAATCGTCTGAAACCCTAGCTGTGAGAAAGGGATAGGCCGCAGTTTTAGTCTATTAACCTTGAACACATGAGCATGGTTTGTTAAAATACCATTGAAATCTTTTGTAATTTCATCCATGTGCCCGCACAGCGCAACGATAATGGCGTGGGAAGAAAGTTTTTTTTTGTGGCCCATTAATGTAGATTTCCTTTCCGTCTTAAATGTGGTTGATAGAGAGGCTTAATGTCATACAACAGTGGTAGATTGCTCATTTTTACTATATATTACTTGTTTTGCATCATGATAGACACAGACTAAGTCACTAAACATTGCACATTGGGTTCAATAGTTTTAGTAGTTAAGCCATCCCAGTTTATACATGCATATATTTACTTCATTGACTGATTGTCATCTTATTAAACATAGAAGAAATGAAACATTTCCCATTGATGTCTAAAATTTTGTCACCCAGCCAACATGGCTTAATGTTACAATTGTGTGGCAGGAAGAACTCACAATGTCCAAGAGACAAAGGAAGAAGGCCCCTGCGGTCGAAGAAGAATCAGAAGTAGAAATTGTAACTAAGACAGAATATATATATGAGGATACAAAGTGCATTGCTGGCATTGAACCTGAATATCAGTGGGGTGAAATATATAGACTGATCACCTACAAAGAGGTTCCTGATATAGGATTGGAGGAAGAGTCTATATATGCTAACATTGAAAGATCTGCACTGATGAAAGTAGCCACCAGACCAGAGCTGTTCCCCTGCTCTGAAGTAACTGGGTGGATTCTACCTCAGGCAGATGTCACAACTATGATTCTGGAAGATGTTAGCAAGTAGGGCTATGCTGCATACAACCCTAGATATGTAGCGCTGGCCTACCACCTGCCAGAGGCCCAAATCTTCTTATCTTATGACTGGTTGAACAACATTAGGATGGACTTGATAGAAACCATGGAAAGAATGATGTTGACTGGAAAACATTTCAGGACCAGAGTAACAGGAGAATATGATACTGCAAGTTTAAGAGCTCCATACAGATTCATAGCCTTGATGCTCAATAGAATATTTGGAAGAGCTCATAGTAGGCTTTTCAAACTAGAATGGGTACCTATCATTTTTTATGTTGCAACCTAGGAGACAATTTTCAACTGGGCCAACCTTGTCTCAAACAGTCTCTCTACTTGCTTGGCCTCAGCCTTGGGAGGAGAGTCCCAGAAAAGGTCTGAATTTTATATGAGTTCAATACTTATAGACTGTATATTATGCAACCAGCCTTTCTCTGGTCTCAGCTGCATCTGGAAAAGGGAAGAATGCATGTCTATGCTGCTTACAAACCATTGTGGGCACATAAATATCATAGTCATTACAGGGAAATCTGTGAACACTTCCTTATGCCTCTATACACACTCATTTTCCTGAAGGAGTGTGACTGTATGTCGAAGGAGGCTATGCAAGTGATAGAAGAATACGCGGATTACTACTTGACTGAAAATGGCATGTACTTCAGGATGTTTGGAGGTTCGAGAGCACCTTCCCTGCTGCCCAAATACACAACTGATTATATTATCCACAAGGAGGCAGTCAGACAAGTGTTCATAGATGGAATAGGCATTTTTCTGTTCGAACATAAGAAGACTGCCTACCCTCCTTTGCCCTTCAATCTCGGAAGCTACAGATTCACCAGGGTGAAACAAGCTGTTGAATTCGTAGAAGAGCTGGAGAGGTTCCATTTTGGTGAGATGCCCTACCACAGAAGTGACTCTCAAGGTAAGGTTATTGAGCATTGTAAATAAAACAAGGTACATTTTGAGTATACCCAGAATTTTGATAGGGAAGAATCTGTCTTCCGAAATGCCCCGAACATGACAATGCTGAAGAAAGATTCAAGAAAAAGATCACCACCAAAGGTGGAAAGGGGGATGAACAGGAAAAGGCAGAGGAAGAAGCCAAAAGGAGAAATGAAGAGGCTCAAAGATTGGCATAGGAAGCTGCAGAATGGCTGCACAGTGAAGAGGAAGAGAAAAGAAAATCTACCCAAGAAGCAGCTGAGAAAGCCCAGGAAGTAGCTAAAGAAGCAGAAGAAGCAGCTAGAAAAGCAGCTGAAGAGGTGAAGAGAAAGTTCGATGAGGAGTTACAAAAGCAGGAAGCAGAAAGGCTGAAGCTGACACAAAATGAATCAGAATAGTTAGCTTCTGATATAGCTGCAGGGCAGGCCCAAGAGATGGAAAACCTAGAAGTCCAGGACCCATAAGTACCTACTGCTATCACACCGGTGGTCCCCACACTAAGGCTAGTTCCTTTTGTTTAGAAAAAGGGAGAAGAAATCCATGACTTCAATACTATTTATTATGATAGAGCAACAAAAAGGATAGTGAAGAGGATAGAGAGGAAAGTGGAGACAGGAGTTCTGCCGGGAAGGATGATCAAAGATACACCCGTGATGTTGGGCACAGACAGAGACCCAAGATTTACACTGAGGGTCGGAACTGCACTACTCCAAGCCTCAGAGGATAACATGGACAAGGTAATGACTGACTTGGAGATGTCAAAGAAATCCTCAGTCCAGTTGAAAGACACCTTGAGGAAAGAGAGAGAGGAAGGAAAAAGGTTGAAGCGAAGGTATGATGACATGCAGAGGGAGATGAAGACTGCTGAAGCTGAATTGCAGACCCTACAGGTAGAAAGACAGGTTATAGAAACTACCCAAGAATGCTTGGCGAGGGTGCAGAAAGAATACCAAGAGCTCAAGACAGAAAAAGAGCTGCTGATGCAAAAGGTTGAAGAGCTGGAGGAGCAACAAAAGATTATCTTACAAGCCAGTGAGCTGCACTCCCAAGAGCAGAACAAGAAGCATCAAGAACAGATTGCCTCTCTGACAGCTGCTCTGGAGGAAGCAAGGGAACAACAAGTCAACCTCCAGCCATTCAAAGAGCATGTCTTAGCCCAGAAAGATAAGATGTGCCATTTACAGACTGCCATGGAGGAGGAGAGGGGAAAAATCCTGCAGATAAATAGCCGGTTAGAGGAGATCCTGGACACCTCCTCTTACTTTGTAGACAGATCTCAGGACGTCCTTGAAGTCTTGACTGCAAGGATGGCAAGGCTGGAAAACAATGAGGAAACTCCAGTAGAGCTACCATCAAAGGATGAACAAGCCCTCAAGCGGGATTATGACTTAATAGAATTTGCTATTAACACCGCAGAGGATTTCAAGAAGGCAGTCAAGAAGACAAAAGGATTATGCACCGAGTTTTTCAGAAGACTTCTCATTACCTACAACCGGTGCTAGACAGAGGCTGAGCAAAAGCTGGATGCTTTATCGGATCACCACGCTTTTGTAGAACTGTTGCAGAATAGGTACCAGGAGGAGGAAGCTAAGGTACGGGACATTAAATCCCTAGATGATCAGATCTTGAAAAGTGAAGTATATCATTCAACTATTAGTGTACAGCTTCTGGAAGATCAGCTTTGATTGAGTGCAGCCAGGATCGAGGCCATAAAAAACCAAGCTGAAAATTTTGAGATCAATATACAGTTTTTGGAGCCTTGTGCCTTCGAAGGCCTTGCTGCTGAAGCTTCTGCCTGGAAAAAGTTTCTAGGCTCCCAAGCGTGACCCTCCTCGTGAAGGATTGGTATTTTTGTATTTTGTAACATTTTTTGTGAAAACATTTGGAAAAGGTGAAACGTTGGGAAACAAGGAGTTGGGAGGTCCAAAGGTCACTTTGTGCAGCCCAACAGTCTCAAACTTTTTGTATAAATGTAAAAGACTTAGAGGGAAAGAGGGAATTTTTTGTACTTTTTCCTAGTTAGACTGGAAAGCTCTATTGTAAGAAGAACTATTTCTCTTTGCAATAAATAAATATGGTTTTCCTTGGAGAAAGATTGGTGGCATTTCCAAATGTTATGCTGTGGACTGCTAAAAGATGAACTATTTTGTTTTCCAGTTTGTTCATTAACCGTGAGATCGTTCTAACTCTTTGAACCTATGTTCTTGTTTATATGATTTCTGGTTTATTTTTTCGGAATTACCACCATGAGTAATGTATGCTGCTTATATAACAATTAGCTATCTGATTGTTAGAATATCTTCACTCGTTCATGTGTTGTAAGTATGAATGTTAGCTACCTATAATTTCTGTTTATAATGCATGAATAATAAACATTACTCATAAATAAATCACATTTTGGCTCCTCGGGGATAGGTAGATAGGTAGATAGATAAATAGTTAGTTCATTTCATTGCTGCATAGGTGATTCAGATGCTGGTGAGTCTAAGACAAGAGGTAAGAACCTGCGCATCACATTGTGACTGCTCCCTGCATCCTTCACCACCCTGCATGGTTAGTTAAGCATAAGCATATCATCCTAAGTCAAAAAATACAAAATTCCGTTGGACCGGGCCACAACCGGTAAACCCTTGGTTTTTTTACTTGACCTACGGTAACCGAACCGCAAACCGGATGAATTCCCTATACCAAATAGTCAACGGGCTAGTTGGGAACGTTGACTGGGGAGAATCCCTTTCTGTTTTTGCCCTGCGAATTTCCAGGACTCAACAGTTCTGGCGCTAGAATGAGGGCCGCCAGTGCATGGCTTGCCGTGGAAACTTATTTTCCCAAGATTACCCCACCAGCAGATATCTCAAATCTTTTGACCTAGCCAAAGTAGAATTACCTTTTATTCTACCTTCGAAGTAGGTAAGCCTAGTTTCGTCTTACATTGACCTTTGCTCATACCCTTTTTCTTACACCTATGCTCATGGCTGGTGTGATTGTGAATCAGCCCAACCTATTACCAGCTTGGAGAGCCAGATCACCTCTAAACCTTACACCTCCTCTGCATGACCTACCTCAAGCCTTTGACAAGCTATTACCTAAATTCGATCCAGAAGAAAGGACTGCCATAGATGACCACCTGCAAAGCTTTTATCTAGCAGTAGAAGGGATAAGGGCTGGGGAGTATGAATATGTAGTCTGCAGATTGTTCCCGCACACCCTGAAAGGAGCAACGGCATCTTGGTATTTCGGTTTACCTGCAAACTCCATTCCTAATTGGGACACCTTCGAAAAGGTCTTCCGAAGTAAATACACAGCCCAAAAGACACATGCCTCATTGATGAAAGGTCTTGGCCTGTTAAGAAAAGAGAAGAATGAAAAGGTACATAGTTTCACTCAAAAAATTTCAATATACCTAAAGAAATTTTCTGAAGCTGACAGACCCTCAGACGAGGTCTTAATTGAATATTATACCTCAGCCCTAGGACCTGAGCTGGCCATGTTTTCCAAGATGAAAGCCAAACCTACATTGGTAGAAACCTATGGAGAGGCAGAACGGGTAGAAGAAGAAAGGGAAAGCGTAGAAGATTATCCTGATCTACCTAGAGAGAAAACTACAAATATAAGAGCTTTATTGTTGTCTAAACCCAAATATGAACAATCACATGATTATCATGGTATGATGAAAATGCTTCAGAAGCTATCTAACCGAATAATAGATCTAGAGAGAGAAAAGGAAGTTCAGAAAACTTATAAACCCCATTACCCAAAAAGGGAGGATAACAACCAATGGCAAATCCCTCCACCAAATTTAGCATCAATGACCATAACTGAAATAGGGGGGGATAATTTCTGTACTTTTCACCAGCAACCTCACTCCGAAAAGAAGTGCCCTCAATGGTTGAATTCAATGTCATTAGTAATGAATAAGTTGTTGAATTCCAAATTGACTGAAGACAGTGATAAAGAGGCAGAAAAGACACAGGCCATAGAGAAACAAGATGATGATAACATGTTCCTATGGAATGGTGTTTTGTTGTTCAACACAGAAGAAAATACTCTCGAGTCCCAATACACACCTACAGCCACCAAAGATAAGAACCCAACAATTGAGGGCAATACCATAATTTCGAAGATTAAAAATTTGCGGGAGAATTTTAAAAGACAGGTAGAAGGGAATTGTGAATACCAAATGCCTGAAGTCACTACCCTCAACCAGGAGGCAGAGCCGAGAAATGAGACTATCAAACCTGTAGAAGAACGGGTAGGTGTTAATGGGGAAAACACTAATGAAATTGGAAAGCTTGAAGACGACATACCTACTCAGAACCAACCAAGAGAAGAAGACATAGAACCTGGTTGGGAAGAAAAGAATGATACCCCGCCTTTCCTTATGACCCTAGAAATGCTGAATCATAATGTGCATAATTGCTTGGTAGATTCTGGATCAGCATTGAATGTTATGCCGTTGGAGATTTGCAAAAGGATTAATGGACAACCAGAGCCTACACTTTGTGAAGTATCTCAATTAGATAGCACATGTGTCAACGTAGTGGGAGAGATGAAGAATGTCCTCATTCGTTTTTCTGCGAACAACAAGATATGTCAATTTATTGACAATACTGTGGCTAACATACCTAGTGGATATGGGCTTATTCTGAACCGAGATTGGTCTGCTAGGTTAAAAGGCTATTTTGCTTCAGATTGATCTCATCTATTATTGCCTCTCAAGGGTACCCCAAATAAGATTAAGATTTCGAGAGAGCCTTATATGAAGTATACGGTCACTAAGTTAGGGGAAGGAAATGAGTCTGCTGATTCTGTCCTGGGAAAATATCTGACTGAGATGAAGTTAAGATATCTTACTGCAAGAAAAGCTAGTTCCATGATTTACACTCAACCTGAGCTCCTTCAATTCCCTCAGGCTGAAAAGGATGACTGTAGGATAGTAGACATGTGCTCCATTTCAAAAACAGCACAGCTAGACCATGGTTAGATAACGCATGTCTATAATCCAGCCCACTCCTCGGCTCTAAAGATTTAAATATTTTCAAGAGTGGGCAAAATTTTTCTTTTCTTTTCTTTTGTACATAAATAAATTGATTTGTTTTCTTTAATGCCAGTTGCTATTTTATTTCTTTAATTCTTTGGGGTTGCTTTCTTTTGATTAGTTGATGCTATTTTTCTTTTACTGCTGTTGGTTTTGAATAAAAAGGCAAACTTTTGGTTGCAATGGGAATATCAGGGTTCTTAGCTAACTGAAATCTTGAGCAAAGATTGCCCTTTAAAACATAGAATGTATTCTAGTAACAATGTTCCTAACTGGCCATGCATTCTTCGAAGTCCTGCCTAACCCCTATAAATAACTCAGGAGTAAAAGAGGTTTGGAATACTATTTCGAGGATCCATCCATTTCGCATCTTAAAATGTCCAAGGGGGTGATAGAAAAAGACCCACGGAAAGGAAGCAGGGTAAACAGTATATCATATATAAATGATCCCATGCCATAATTTCAAAAGAGCTAAAAGCTATCAAGATTCAAAACTCCTGAAAGAAACAAGACATATCAAAACAAAGTATCAAAAGCATGAATTTCAAATTGCCAAAAGTTCCTCTCCGTCCGTGAGATGAAAAGCTAATTCTTCTCTCACAAAAAAGGGCACTATGGGATAGAGGAGCCCGAATAAAAATTCAGAAAGAAGGGCAAAATGGAGGACTCACAAGAACTAAAGTTTAGATGGCACAAAAGTGCAATTGGCATGGGAATGAGGAACAAAAGGATAATGTTTTCTACCATATGTTACAATCCTTTGGTTTCCAAGCTAGAAACTACGTGAGGATAGGTAAAATAAACCTCATCTATCAGGCCTCAAAAGAGTTATTCAGACTTGCAGATATTTCTGATGTTACCATCTCCCGAAGAATGGACTTCTTCTAAATGATTTAAATGCATGATTTGGCCTGCTTGGGAATGGAAATATCTAGAAGATTTCAATTTTTATTCAGACAGTCTTGCACTAGGAAGGAGCTAATTCAGAGATCTGGGGTTCACCAGGTAGTCGCCAATTGTTGTAGCTGCAACAATTTCCCAAAATTCCAAAAAAAATTAGGACCCTCCTTTTGCTTGGATTAGCTTGATTTTCTCCTTTGATTTGGAATGATTGAATCGATTTACCACTTGTTTGGTTTCTCCCTCCACCACTTGAAGTAATCTACTATATGATCAAGCTTGATTTGTTCCCTTTGAATGCATATGAAGCATGCCTAAATTGGAAGTTATCTGGTTAGTACCCCNTCTCCCTCCACCACTTGAAGTAATCTACTATATGATCAAGCTTGATTTGTTCCCTTTGAATGCATATGAAGCATGCCTAAATTGGAAGTTATCTGGTTAGTCCCCCGCCATTGCGGATAGATCTTTCGTTTGGTCTTCTGCAGTTGTGGACGGATCTTTGGTTTTGCCTTTGATTTTCTTTCTGATCCATGGTTTTCTCATCGGCATATCTTTTGGTTTGAGTCAGAACTTTTTATTGTTTTTTTCTCCGGCATTGTGGAAGGTGTTTTCTTTAGCTTCCGCCGTTGCGGATGGATAGCCGATATTGACTTTAACTTCTCTTCAGATTTGTTTGTTTTTCCTCGGCTGTGTTCGAGTTTTACACCGAATCTCTTATTTCTATCTCTTCCACCGTTGCGAATGGAAAATCACCTTTTCTCCTGATCATGGCTTAAAGTCTCGACTCCGTTTGTGTGTTTTCATCAACCCCGTAAGTCTCGGGCTTCCACCATTGCGGCTACAAAAGCTATTTCATTTCTGTCGTTGCGGCTGCCAGTGTCATTTACCTTTCGATGCTTAGCCATTTGTTTTCCAACTTAGACCCTACATTGCGGACGGTTTTATTTTTTGGCCCGCTGTCGTTGCGGAAGAATATACGCTTTCAACCTCCGATTCAAAATGTCTCCGACGTCCAATTTTTGACTTTTCCCCGCCATACATGTCGCCGTGGATGACTTAGAGCTTTGGCCATCCGCCGTTGTGGAAGGAAGTTGGCTTTCGGCTTCTGACCCAAAAGTGGTCTGGCATCCGACTCGTTACCCGCTACATGAGTTCAACGATATATATGAGGTCGGGGGCACGATTGGATTATTCTATTGTATTGCTCTGTCGCTATCAATTGTTGTCGCTCGCTCGCCCGACTCCCCATGTTCGGTACACGTAGTCCAGGTGTCTTCACCGTAAAGCTCAACAGGATTCTCCACGCCAGTTACGCTCCAGTGCCAGGTAGGCTCGTACTGACCTTTTCTCGTTCCATTTGAGTTTGTGATGGGGTTTCTTCCACGGTTAGGTTTGGTTTTGGTCGCTTTCTTCACCTCGTCAGATACCCACATATATAGATAGAAGGGGGTTCGCATTATCATTGCTAGCGCGGGTGTTTTGCTCACTGAGTAATATTTTCCCGAGGCCGTCTATTGACAACCTTGCACGTAGTAGGAAGGGGCTTGGTGTAGACGGCCGTTACATCGTCTGCACCAAGTTGCCCTGTGGGGAAGTGGTTTTACAGGGGAGGGTTGGTGGTTTTCATGTGGCATCTGGTGGTCTTCCCCCTTTTGTGTTGCAGTTCTCATGTTACACGCATCCTTGAACAGCTGTTTTGCCGCGCCGTTCTGCGCACAATCGTCTGAAACCCTAGCCATGAGAAAAGGATAGGCCGCAGTTTTAGTCTGTTGACCTTGAACACGTGAGCATGGTCTGTTAAAATACCATTGAAATATTTTGTAATTTCATCCATGTGCCCACACAACGTAATGATAATGGCGTGCGTAGAAAGCCGTTTTTTGTGGCCCATTAATGTATATTTCCTTTCCGTCTTAAATGTGGTTGATAGAGAGGCTTAATGTCATACAACAATGGTAGATTGATCATTTTTACTGTATATGACTTGTTTTACATCATGATAGACACAGACTAAGTCATTGAACATTGCACATTGGGTTCAATAGTTTTAGTAGTTAATCAATCCCAGTTTATACATGCTTATATTTACTTCATTGACTGATTGTCATCTTATTAAACATAGAAGAAATGAAACACTGCCCATTGATGTCTACAAGTTTGTCACCCAGCCAACATGGCTTAATGTTACAATTTTGTGGTAGGAAGAACTCATAATGTCCAAGAGACAAAGGAAGAAGGCCCCTACGGTCGAAGAAGAATCAGAAGTAGAAATTGTAACTAAGACAAAATGAATATATGAGGATACGAAGTGCATTTCTGGAATTGAACCTGAATATCAGTGGGGTGAAATATATAGACTGATCACCCGCAGAGAGGTTCCTAATATAGGATTGGAGGAAGAGTCTATATATGCTAACATTGAAAGATCTGCACTGATGAAAGTAGCCACCAGACCAGAGCTGTTCCCCTGCTCTGAAGTAATTGGGTGGATTCTGCCTCGGGCAGATGTCACAACTATGATTCTGGAAGATGTTAACAAGCAGGGCTATGCTCCATACAGCCCTGGATATGTAGCTCTGGCCTACCATGGGCTAGAGGCCCAAATATTCTTATCTGATGACTGGTTGAACAGCATTAGGATGGACTTGATAGAAACCATGAAAAGAATGATGTTGACTGGAAAACATTTCAGGACCAGAGTAACCGGAGAATATGATATTGCAAGTTTAAGAGCTCCATACAGATTCATAGCCTTAATGCTCAACAGAATATTTGGAAGAGATCATGGTAGGATTTTCAAACTAGAATGGGTACCTATCATTTTTTATGTTGCAACCCAGGGGACAATTTTCAACTGGGCCAACCTTGTCTCAAACAGCCTCTCTACTTGCTTGGCCTTAGCCTTGGGAGGAGAGTCCCAGAAAAGGTCTGAATTTTATTTGAGTTCAATACTTATAGACTGTATATTATGCAACTAGCCTTTCCCTGGTCTCAGGTGCATCTGGGACAGGGAAAGAATGCCTGTCTATGCTGCTTACGAACCATTGTGGGCACATAAATATCATAGTCATTACAGGGAAATCTTTGAACACTTCCTTATTCCTCTATACACACTCATTTTCCTGAAGGAGTGTGACTGTATGTCGGAGGAGGCTATGCAAGTGATAGAAGAATACGCGGATTACTACCTAACTGAAAATGGCATGTACTTCAGGATGTTTGGAGGTTCGAGAGCACCTTCCCTGCTGCCCAAATACGCAACTGATTATATTATCCACAAGGAGGAAGTCAGACAAGTGTTCATAGATGGAATAAGCAGTTTTCTATTTGAACATAAGAAGACTGCATACCCTCCTTTGCCCTTCAAGCTAGGAAGCTACAGATTCACGAGGGTGAAACAAGCTGTTGAATTCATAGAAGATCTGGAGAGGTTCCATTTTGGTGAGATGCCCTACCACAGAAGTGACTCTCAAGGTAAGGTTACTGAGCATTGTAAAGAAAACAAGGTACATTTTGAGTATACCCAGCATTTTGATAGGGAAGAATCTATCTTTCGAAATGCTCCGAACATGATAATGCTGAAGAAAAGATTCAAGAAAAAGAACACCACCAAAGGTGGAAAGGGGGATGAAAAGGCAAAGGCAGAGGAAGAAGCCAAAAGGAGAAATGAAGAGGCTCAAAGATTGGCACAGGAAGCTGCAGAATGGCTGCACATCAAAGAGGAAGAGAAAAGAAAAGCTGCCCAAGAAGCAGCTGAGAAAGCCCAGGAAGCAGCTAAAGAAGCAGAAGAAGAAGCTAGAAAAGCAACTGAAGAGGCAAATAGAAAGCTCGATGAGGAGCTACAAAAGTAGGAAGCAGAAAGGCTGAAGATGACACAAACTGAATCAGAACAATCAGCTGCTGATATAGCTGCAGGGCAGACCCAGGAGATGGAAAACCTAGAAGTCCAGGACCCACAAGTACCTGCTGCCAGCACACCGGTGGTCCCCACACTAAGGCTAGTTCCTTTTGTTCAGAAAAAGGGAGAAGAAATCCCTGACTTCAATACTGTTTATTATGATAGAGCAAAAAAAAGGATAGTGAAGAGGATAGAGAGGAAAGTGGAGACAGGAGTTCTGCCAGGAAGGATGATCACAGATACACACATGATGTTGGGCACAAACAGAGACCCAAGATTTACCCTGAGGTTCGGAACTGCACTACTCCAAGCCTCAGAGGATAACATGGACAAGGTAATGACTGACTTGGAGATGTCAAAGAAATCCTCAGCCCAGTTGAAAGACACCTTGAGGAAAGAGAGAGAGGAAGGAAACAGGTTGAAGCGAAGGTATGATGACATGCAGAGGGAGATAAAGACTACTGAAGCTAAATTGCGGGCCCTACAGGTAGAAAGACAGGTTAGAGAAACTACCCAAGAATGCCTAGTGAGGGTGCAGAAAGAATACCAAGAGCTCAAGACAAAAAAAGAGCAGCTGATGCAAAAGGTTGAAGAGCTGGAGGAGCAACAAAATATTATCTTACAAGCCAGTGAGCTGCACTGCCAAAAGCAGAACAAGAAGCATCAAGAACAGATTGCCTCTCTGACAGCTGCTCTGGAGGAAGAAAGGGAACAACAAGTCAACCTCCAGCCATTCAAAGAGCATGTCTTGGCGCAGAAAGCTAAGATGTGGTAGTTACAGACTACCATGGAGGAGGAGAGGGGCAAAATCCTGCAAATAAATAACCAGTTAGAGTAGATCCTGGACACCTCCTCTTACTTTGTAGACAGATCTCAGGATGTCCTTGAAGTCCTAACTGGAAGGATGGCAAGGCTGGAAAACAATGAGGAAACTCCAGTAGAGCTTCCATCAAAGGATGAACAAGCCCTCAAGCGGGATTATGACTTAATAGAATTTGCTATTAACACCACAGAGGATTTCAAGAAGGCAGTCAAGAAGACAAAAGGATTATGCACCGAGTTTTTCAGAAGACTTCTCATTACCTACAACCGGTGCCAGAAAGAGGCTGAGCAAAGGATGGATGCTTTCCCGGATCACCATGCTTTTGTAGAACTATTGCAGAAGAGGTGCCAGGAGGAGGAAGCTAAGGTACAGGACATTAAAGCCCTGGATGATCAGATCTTGAAAAGCGAAGTAGATCGTTCAGCTATTAGTGTACAGCTTCTGGAAGATCAGCTTTGATTGAGTGCAGCCAGGATCGAGGCCATAAAAAACCAGGCTGAAAAGTTTGAGATCAATATATAGTTTTTGGAGCCTTGAGCCTTCGAAGGCCTTGCTGCTGAATCTTCTGCCTGGAAAAAGTTTCTAGGCTCCCAAGTGGGACCCTCCTCGTGAAGGATTGGTCTTTTTGTATTTTGTAACAATTTTTGTGAAAACATTTGGAAAAGGTGAAACGTTGGGAAACAAAAAGTTGGGAGGTCCAAAGGTCACTTTGGGCAGCCCAACAGTCTCAAACTTTTTGTATAAATGTAAAAGACTTAGAGGGAAAGAGGGAATTTTTTGGACTTTATCCCAGTTAGACTGGAAATCTCTATTGTAAGAAGAACTATTTCTCTTTGCAATAAATAAATATGGTTTGCCTTGGAGAAAGATTGGTGGCATTTCCAAATGTTATGCTGTGGACTGCTGGAAGATGAACTATTTTTTTTTCCAGTTTGTTCATTAACCGTGAGATCGTTCTAACTCTTTGAACCTATGTTCTTGTTTATATGATTTCTGGTTTATTTTGTGGGAATTACCACCATGAGTAATGTATGCTGCTTATATAACAATTAGCTATCTGATTGTTAGAATATCTTCACTCGTTCATGTGTTGTAAGTATGAATGTCAGCTACCTATAATTTCTATTTATAATGCATGAATAACAAACATTACTCATAAATAAATCACACTTTGGCTCCCCAGGGATAGGTATATAGGTAAATAGATAAATAGTTAGTTCATTTCATTGCTGCACAGGTGATTCAGATGCTGGTGAGTCTAAGACTAGAGGTAAGAACCCGTGCATCACATTGTGACTGCTCCCTACATCCTTCACCACCCTGCATGGTTAGTTAGGCATAAGCATATCATCCTAAGTCAAAAAATACAAAATTCCGGTGGACCAGGCCGCAACTGGTAAACCCTTGGTTTGTTACTTGACCTACGGTAGCCGGACCGCAAACCGAATGGATTCCCTATAACAAACAGTCAATGGGTTAGTTGGGAACGTTGAATGGGGAGAATCCCTTTCTGTTGTTGCCCTGCGAATTTCTAGGCCTCATCACCTTCTTCAAGGCTGATCCCTGAAAGGAAAGGGAATGGATCAACCTTACATTCAGCCATGTTAAACTTGACTAATAGGTCTGATATGTATTTGGACTGAGTGACCATTATTCCATCAAAAAATTTCTCAATTTTGAGCCCAAGAAATTGCTTTAAGAGCCCCAAATCACTCATTTCAAATGCATTGTGGAAATCACTCATTTCAAATGGATTGTGGAGAGCAGTTTTGATGACTAAAATAGAAGTAACTATGCTACCTGTAATTAGTAATTCATCAGCATATAAAACAATAATAATCAAATAACCATCATATTTTTGTATATACACATTTGGATATGATTTACACCTTTGGAAGTTTTGGGAGAGAAGGAAGGCATCCATCTTGGAATACCACTCTCTTGGGGCCTGTTTTAACCTATATAGTGACTTCTTTAGCTTTCAAACCAAAGATGGATCAGAAATGTAGCCCTCAGGCTGCTTCATTTATATCTCCTCATGAATATCTCCATGCAAAATTGATGACTTAACATCCATATGATGCACTTCCCAGAGCTTAGATGCAGAAATTACGAAAACTAGGCAGATGGAGTCCATTTTTGCAACCGGTGCAAAAGTCTCATGGTAGTCAACACCTTAGACCTAGGAGAAACATTTTGCTACCAGCCTTGCCTTGCATTTATAGGTGCTACAATCAGCAGCAACCTTATTCCAAAACACCCATTTGCAATGAACCAATTTCCTCCTTGAAGGAAGAGAAACTAGCTCCCAAGTGGTGTTTTTCTGAAGAGAATTCATCTCTTCATCCATCGCAACTTGCCATCTCGGATCCTTCTGAGCATGGTAGTAAGACTTAGGGTCTGAAATTGTCATCAAATAACAAGATTCAGATAGCAAATAATAAGGACAAGAGAGCGCAATACCTACTCTTTGGAAATCTGACCGGGTTCTCCTTGGATCATCTGGATTTCCAATGTTATCTCCTACAGAGGAGAGTGTCTGTCAAGCCCAAGTTGGGAGATGATTTTGTACTTCAGGTTTTGATTCAACATTTGATGTTTTCTATACACTGATATCAGAAATTAGAGGATCCAATAAGGGTCATCACCCCCAATTACATCATCTAAATATTCAGTAGAATAGGAAGGAAATTCAACAGTTTTCTCCTTCACTAGTTCTACCTCCTGAAGAGGCTCATCGAACTTGACACTCCTTTCAATGATGATCTATTTTCTTTTGATATCCAAAAGATTGAAACCTTTTGATTCATCAGTATATCCAATAAACAAACATTCTATGCTTTACGGTTGCAAAGCCCTCCTTTTATCAAGTAAAATTTGGGCCCATGCAGTGGACCCAAACACCCGCAGATTCAACACATCTGGATTGTGTCCAAAGTATGCTTCAAAAGGGAACTTCCCTTTCACAGATGAGTGTGGTACTCTATTTTGAATATATGCTACAACATGCATGGATTCATCCCACAAATTTGCAGCCAACTTCTTTGATTCCAACATACAGGTGGTCATCTCCTTGAGAGACCAATTCTTCCTCTTCGCTGCATCATTCTGCTGGGGAGTGTAGGGAACTGAATGCTGGATCCGAATACCACTTTGGGAACATATATGTAGTAACTCATTATTGACATACTCCCCACCATTATCAGATCTCAATATCTTGATATTTTGGCCAGATGCATTCTAAATCAAGGCCTTCAATTCAGTGAATTTTTCCAAGACTTCCAACTTCTTTTTGATAAAAAAGACCCATGTGTATCTGGAAAAGTAATTAATGAAAGTCAGAACGTACCTTGCTCCATTCATGGATGTGATATGGATGGGACTACTGATATCAAAATGTATCATTCCCAAGATGCATGATGCTCGGTTTTCCTTCCCCTAATCGAACTTATGCTTAGGGTGCTTTCCAACAACACACCCATTGCAAATTCTAGTGGTAGATTTGATGACCAGGAGGACTTCAACCATAGAATTTTTCTGTAATTTATGCAAGGATTTGAAGTTCAGATGGTCAAACCTCTCATGCCACAGTCACACTAACTTCATTTCCATGAGTCAACAATGCGGTGGGCTTTGCATCCGCCACAAAATGGGAGAACTTGTAGGCTTTTGCATGATGGTTTGCAAGGCCTTTTGCTACAAGTTTTTTGGATGCAAGTTCTGTGATCTATACATCATCCGGGATAAAGGAGACTCTCTTGGGAACTCCCATATTTTTCATTTGATAAACACTTAGGAGGTTTGATGCAAGAGATGGTACATACAGAACATTAGAAAAATAACCATGCTCAAGATCTACAGTACCTTGTCCTTCGAATATGATTGTGGAGTCATCTCCCATGTGGATGGGAATGGATTTGCTGGTCTCCAAATATGAGAAGGAGTCTATTTCAGCCATCATGTGGTTTAAAGCTCCAGAATCTATCAAGAGTGCTTTGGACTTCGAAGTGCTTGCCATGAGGGCATGACCTCTTTCATGTTGTGGTTCCTGATCTTGCTGATCTCTCCTCCGAAATTTTTCCGAAAGATTGATGTGATTTCTCTCAAGGAGAGAGGTAGCTTCATCAAGTTTCTTTTTCATGCATGCATGTTCAAGGTGGAAGACGTTCCCGTAGTATGAACACTTGACTTTTTCCTTTCCATGATGCCCTTTTCCTTTGTTCTTCTTTGAGCTGAAAGACTCTTCATGCTGCTGGTTTTCAAATTTAGGCTTAGGAGCTTTGAATTTGGTTTTTGGGTTCTTATACTACTTTCCTTTACCCTTCATATCTTTGGGCCCCGAGACATAGAGGTTTTTATCACGGGAGGATTTGATTATCCCCGTATGGACAAGCTTATCATGTTCACTTGTTAGGGACCCAATGAAGGCATTGAGTGAAGGCATCTTCCATCCAGGGGTTGTGAGATTCCCCACACAGAATGTAGAGAAAAACATCGAATAATCAGCTCCAAGTTTGGAGAGTATGGCAAGGATGAGCTGATCATCCTCCTTCTCCACCTTACATTGCTTCAACAGTAACACAATGTGCTTGAACTTTGTGAAAAAAACATTTAAGGTCTCAAAATTGGAAGACTGGAGAGACATTAACTCATTTTCAAGCTGGTATATGCTCAAATCATCATGTTTTCCATAGAGGGTTTCCAATTTGTCCCAAATTTCCTTTGGATTCTTCAATCCTGAGAGATGGAAAATAAGATCCCAGGAAATAGAGAGGCACAAGAATCTGAATGCTTCATCTTTCTTGTTCAAGAATCTAGCTTTGTTTGTCATAGAAGTAGGCTCTTCTTCAGTTTCCATAGTGACCCTATAGATTCCTTTGGCACATAGTTGGATCTCCATGTCTCCTTTCCATGAATGGAAATTGAACGAAGTCAAGAGTTCTATGGAAGAAGCCATCTGAAACTGCTAGAGCGAATGCTTTTCACCTATTAAAACCTGCAAATCACAACAAAAGGGGCACCGTAAAGTTAGATAGCCTGCACATTTTAGGCTTTCATCACACCCAACATAGTTTATCAAGCAATCTTGACCAACTATTCCTTTACTTGGGGTATTAAGTGGTAAGCCTTGGCTTCTGGTGCAGTGCTGGAATTTTGAGCTTTTGCTCAATTTTTCATGCAAGATCTATCAAAAACCTTGTTTTTGAGAGATCTGAGCTTTGTCCCATCATAAGCTCTAATCCCATACTAATTTGTCACAATGGTCTAGGAACTGAAAACACAGTCTCACAAAGAATACAGACCAATATGCATAAAATTGGCAAAATGGTGTTGCAATGGAAGTAGCAGCTTTGTATAATCAAATGAATAATGAATAATACAATACAATGATCATGCAAGATGCATGAATTCCAATACAATTCGAATTCCCAAGGAGGTTATTCGAATTGAATGAATGGGTGTAGCTTAACTAACTATAAGCCACAGTAAACACACTAGTTAACCAAATGATCAAGTGCCGATTGACTCAACTGAGTCCTAAATGAAGTCAGAGTGCAATGAATGAGTAAGTCTAACTAAAAGTAGCTTAGACACATGTCACTTCATGCCAACCAACAATTGGTAGCACATCAATAACTCCAATGAACCCGAATGAGGTTAACTGAAGTCAACTGGTCATCAGAAGTGGTTGTAGGTGCCTATGTTAGCTCTAGTTCATAAATAATCATTAAAAATAATTAAATAATGAATGGAGGTGCCTTCACCACTTAACGTAACTGATTGTAACCATTAGTTATCAATTAGGTGCATTTATGACACTCAGATCATTCCCGGAGTGCTCCGGTTGGCCTCCCCAAATGAAGGAGAAGGCTTAGTTGGCCTCCTTGACTGAAGGTAGGCATGGATGTGCTCATGCTGATGTCATAGAGTGCTCCTCTGATGTCAATTAAGTCAATAAAACTTAGGATAGTGGTTTAAAAATGCCAAATTGGCCAAATTAAGTGTGCATGGTGGGTAAATGTCTCCAACACCCTTGGAGACGACAGAGATCCTACTTTCATGATAGATAAGGTTTGGACACTATTATCGTTGTAATCATCTATATGGAAACTCCTTTGGAATAAGGTGTCTTCAAGAAGACCAAGTACCAGAGAAAACCCTCAAGGGCCACCAGTAACACCTGTTTCATATCCAGAAGATATTCTAAGAAGATCTAGGGCTTCACTAAGACAGACCTCCAGAGCTGCAAGGGAAGGAACATTAGGTATTTCAAGAGGTATTTCTGTTGTTATATCAAATAGACCTCCATTTCAATCTCCTTCTACTGAAACATATAATTCTCAAGAATTTATAATTGAATCAAAAAAATTTAGGGTTGAGGAATCTTCAAGCACTGCTACTTGTGTAGATCCAATCCCTAGCGACTCCACTGAGATAAATCCACCCCGAATACTCTCTCAGCTACCACCAACACCAGTAGTATATCCTTCTTCCATTTCCATACCCACTTCCAATATGGTTGCCCCTCTAACCAAAATGGAAAGGATCCTTGTTGCCAGATATGCCCCTCTGAATTTTCCTAACCCCCTTTCTATTATGCCTACTGGATATTATCTCAAATACATGCCTAAGTTTACTGGGGAGGGAGATTTCACAGCTGAAGAACACCTAGAGGCCTTCTAAAGTTATGCTGAGAATATAAACATTGAACAAGAAGATGTGTGGACTAGGGTTTTTGTGCAAAGTCTAGATGGTCAGGTTAGGAAATGGTTCAAAGAGTTTCCTGCTGGATCAATAGCAGGCATTGAAGCCCTATATGACATATTTTTAAATCATTGGGAAGAGAGAAGATATCACCTTTACTATATCACTGAGGTTAGAAATATGAAGAGAGAGAATGGTGAGTCTATTTCTAACTTCACCAAAAGATTTAATAAGATCTTCAGCAAGATCCCTGCTGAAATCAAACCAACTGACACTTCAGCCAAAATCACCTATGCCAAAGCCTTTGACTCAGAATTTTGTCTTCTTCTCAGAGAGAGAAGATTAGCTTCTCTATCACTCATGCAAGATGTTTCCCTTGAAGTGGAATCCAATATCGTTTCATCTCAGAAGGTTAAAGGAAAAATTGACAGGAAGAAGCAACCCTCAGATCCTCTAGGGGATTCTTCATCAGAGAACAAAATGGAGAAAATTGCCAAAATATTGGATAGTCTGAGAGCTGAAATGTCTAGTCTAAAAGACCAAGGGCAAATACCTGTGAGGGGTAAAGGGCCAAATCATTTTTCTAACAGAAACCCTAATTTTTTCCCTTGCAGAAGAAACAACCAACCAGCTCAGATCCTTCAAAAGGATAGGAATCAAGCTGAGGATCAAAGAATCAGAGCTCCTTTTCAGAATGATGTGCTAGAAGAAGAACCAAAGTTCACTCAAGAAGAAGGAGAGGAAGAAGACAATATCAACTATATGGAGGATGAGGTGGATCTCTCTTTCCTAACACAAGCTAACTATGAGTAAGCCCTCATGAATGAACACATTGTGGAAGAATATCTGTATCAGGAAGATGATCAAGAAAGTTATAATTTGAGATCTAGAATTGTTTCTCCTACAAACAAGACTCCTTCTCCTACAAAGCAGCCTGCTCCTCAGGCTAGGAAGATTGCTGCTCCTGCAAAGAAGATTATTATTCCTCCAAAACAACAACAAAGGCCATTACAACCATCAAAACATGATCATATTCATCTCATGATCCTATTCAGCTCAAAGCCACACCACAAGAGGTAAGAAATTATGACAAATTGTCCTATGCTTTCAATCTTGAGTTAGAAATTCAGAAGTTAAAAATCCTTGTTCCCTTGATAGAACTGATGAAGAATGAGGCCTTTAAGGCATCCGTACTAAAATCTCTTCAACCAAGGACTCTCGTAGATGCTAAATTTGTGAACTTGCAAGATGATAAGCCCACAGTAATCCTAGGCCCTATGATTGAAGAGCTGGATGAGTCTTGCCCACCTTTCTACATATCTCTAAACATCCATGATAAAATCCTCCACAACTATTTGCTGGACTCAAGAGCTTCCCATAACCTAATTCCAAAACCCATGATGGATGAGCTTGGCCTCAGCATTACAAAACCCTACCATGATCTGTTCTCATTTGACTCCAAGAAGGTCAAATGCCCGAACCTTCATTAAAGACCTTGTAATAAACCTCTTCCAGCTGCCTTCAAAAATTATAGTGATGGACATAGTGGTGGCTGATATCCCACCTAAGTTTGGCCTCCTTTTGTCTTTCTCATGGAGTAAAAGGTTGGGTGGTACCCTTCAGATGGACCTTACATATGCTACAATTCCAATGTTTGGAGGGGAGATCAAGAGACTCTACAGGGAGAACTAGTTCACCTACATCATCAGCAATGCCAAGAACTCTATAAACCATCCAATATATGCAGTAGACATAGACTTCGTGGCATGCATCCTGCAAATAGATGATTCCCAGCCAACATCCATGCAGCTTACAAAAACTACCTATCAGCCACCTGAGGAGGTAACCACCTCTGTCTAGAGCATGTATTTTGATGGGGCCAGTACTCAAGCCTTAGCAGGTGCAGGAATAGTCCCGATTTCTCCTTCAAAGGAGACTATACATGTGTCTTATAAGGTAGATTTCAAGACTACTAACAACATTGCAGAATATGAGGCGTTGCTGCTGGGAGTTAAGGATGCTAAAGAAATGGGAATCATGTGCATAAATATCTTTGGGGATGCAGATCTCATCATACAGCAGGTGAACAATAATTTTCAAGCAAAGAATGTCAGATTGAAGGCATATAGAGATTAGGTATGGAAACTCAGGGACTCCTTCATGTTTTTTGAACTCTCAGATATACCTAGGGCCATGAATCATCTGGTTGATCCCCTTGTTGTCTCTGCAAGTCTATTTGTTCCCCTTTTACCTCCTAAGCTGAGCTATGATATCCAAGTCAAGTATAGGCCATCCCTACCTGATATTGTAAAATTTTGGAAGGTTTTTGAGAATGATTATGAGATTAGTAAATTCCTCCAGGTAGTAGATGAATTATTTGATAGGCATATTGATCAAGAAAACCTAAATATGGAAGAATCCTAGAAGCCCAAGTTAAAATATAAAGTAGGTGACCATAACATTGTTCAGTTACCTAACAATTATATACCTTGGGGTCTGGTACCCCTAGAAGAGCTATTTGATCATAATGATGTCCCTTTTAAACCTGCCAAAAAGGAGAAAGATCCTACTTTCCAAGAGCAAAACATAGGTAGATAGAGTCATTCAAAACCCATAAATATGTCCACTGAGTTGACTATTTATCAGAGGTAAAAATTTTGTGGTATGATGAAAGAGTTTGTCGATATATTTTCCTGGGAATACAGTTACTTGAAAACCTATGACACTAGTATCATCCAACACAGGATTCCCCTGGAGAAGGACACCGTCCCTTTCAAACAAAATCTCGGATCCATCAGTCCTCTCCTACTTCCTATGATTGAAAAATAAATCCAAAAGCTCCTTAAAGCCCAAATCATAATTCCCCTCAGGCATTCCAAATGGATTGCAAATTTAGTGGTGGTAAGGAAGAAGAACGGGGAGATTAGGTTATGTGTGGATTTCAGAAACCTGAACAAATGCTCCAAGAAAGATAACTATCCACTACCCAAGATGAAACATCTATTGCAAAGAGTCTCAGGGGCTAGTGTGATGTCATTCTTGGATGGTTTCTTTGGATACAACCAAGTTGTTGTGCACCTTGATGACCAAGAAAAAACCGCGTTTACCACTCCCTGGGGCACCTTCATGTATGCCAAAATGCCATTTGGGCTGATGAATGCTGTGGCCACTTTTCAAAGAGCCATGGATATAGCTTTTGTGGGATTGAAAGAAAAATTTGTTCTCATATACCTTGATAACCTCACTTTTTACTCCAACAGCCATGAAGAACATTTGCAGCACTTAAGGAATGTGTTTATGAAATGTAGAAAATTCAGGATATCATTGAACTCGAAGAAGTCTCAATTTGCACTCAGTGAGGGAAAAATCCTAGGTCACATAGTTTTAGCTGAAGGTGTGAAGATTTATCTTGTTTGAGTTGAAGCACTCCAGAAGTTGTCCATACCTTGGTCAAAAAGGGATAATCAGTCATTTCTGGGTAAGATAAAAAAATTCAGGAGGTTTATCCCAAACTTTTCTAAGTTGGTAAAGCACATAACCTCTATGTTGAGGAAGGAAGCTAAAATCAAATGGAAAGAGCAAGAAAGAAGATCTTTTGAAAACATCAAGAAGGCTATCATGGAAGCTCCCACTTTGATTAGTCCAGACTACACCAAGGGTTTCTACATTTTCTCCTTTGCATCCTATGACACAGTGGCAACAAAGCTGTTACAAAAAGATGATGAGTGCCTTGATCACCTAATTGCATTTTTCAGCAAGACATTGAGGGATGATTAGCTGAAGTATGATGCTATTGAATAGCAGGCATATGCTCTCATCGAGTCATTGAAAGCCTTCAGGATTTACATTCTACATGCAAAGGTCCTTGCCTATGTCCCTTCAGCTGTTGTAAAGGATGTATTGACCCAGCCTAACATTGATGGAAAGAGAGCTAAATGGATTTCCAAGATTATTGAGTTTGACATATAAGTAAATCCCACCAAGCTAGTGAAAGGCCAAGGTCTAGATAAACTCATGGCTAAAGAAAATTGTGATCTTTTGGGAATGAATTTCATTTGTATAACTTCATCTAACCTACAAACATAGATAGCAGCAGAAGCAACAACAGAGGAAGTTCAGGAGTAGAATGATAGTAAAAAAGTAGCTGAGAATTGAGAACGAACCCTCATAGAAAGCAGATAATCAAATTATAGAGAAGAGCAGCAACAGGAAGAAGAATTGTTAAAATAAACAGAGTATTGATATTTATAGAGCTCATCCATCGCCATGGCCCCGAGATTCTGTAGTCCCTCGACAACATGCATCGGCAAGCTCAGGACATGCATTTCCTTAAATCCAAGGCATCCCAATGGGTCGCAATTTCAAATCCCATGGTTGTTTACTCCACAGACACGCTCACCGTGAGCTCCCAGCATAGGGAAGACAAGAAGCATGCAGTCCATGGTAATGATGAGGAAGCAGATATGAAGTCATGGATGCACTAGCACGGCCTTGTGAGTGGTACTCGGGTATTATTCATTTCCTTAAAAATTTAGAAGTTCCCCATGGACTTACTCTAAATGGGGCACGGGCTCTTAAGCTTAAGTCTGTTAAATTTTGTGTGATTGATAAACTATTCTATGGGAAAGATCTGTCTGGTGTTTGCTGAGATGCTTAGATAAAGAAGAGTCAATTTAGGCCATGCATCAGTTTCATTCAAGCACATGTGGAGGTCATCATTACTGGAAGACCATAGCCCACAAGATTCTGAGGGCTAGGTACTATTGGCCTGTTCTTTTCTCTGATGTGTGTACCTTTGTGAGAGCTTGTGACAAGTGCCAAAGATTCATAGGAAAGCAGTAGCTCATATATTTGCCCCTTAGACCTATTGTAGTGAATTGTCCTTTCTAGTAGTGGGGTCTTGATTTCATAGGTGAAATTAACCCTTCATCCAGTGGTCAACACAAATGGATCCTAGTAGCCACAGACTATTTCACCAAGTGGATAGAGGTAGTCCCTACAAGGAATGCCACTCACCAGGTCATCATGAGGTTTTTATATGAGAACATATTTATTAGGTTTGGATTCCCAGTAAGGCTGGTGACTGATAATGCACCAACTTTCAAATTCGGGGCATTGGTTAACATGTGTGAGTCAATGGGAATTCAGTTGGTGCATTCCACTTCCTATTACCCTCAAGGCAATGGCCTTGCTGAGTCATCCAATAAAATCCTAGTCAGGATCATCAAAAAACTATTGGCGAATAATCATAAAAGTTGGGATTATAAGCTAAAGTTTGCTCTATGGGCTGATAGAGTGACTGGTAAGAGATCCATAGGGACTTCTCCTTTCAAGTTGGTTTATGGTACTAAGGCCATTTTTCCCATTTAGGTGATTCTTCCTATTGCAAAATTATTTCAGGAGGAATAGGATGAACCAAATGACATGGTGAGGAGGATGCTTGATTTGGCAGAGTTGCAGCAAGTCAGGGAACAGGTGATGGAAAAGTTAGAAGCTCATCAACAGAAGATCAAGATTATTTTTGACAAAAGGTCAAAGGTGGACAACTTTCAGGTTGGAGATTGGGTCCTCAAATGGGATACAGTCAGGTAAGACAAGGGAAATCATGGAAAGTTTGACTCTCTGTGGATAGGCCCTTTTGTGATAGCTCATTTGCAGCAAAACAACACCTTCAAATTGCAAAATCTGGAAGGAGAGGAGGTGTTTGATGGCCCAGTAAATGGGTGATTTGTGAAACCCTATCTCATCTGAGGCTTTAAGGCCTTGTTATTGTAAAATATTAGTTAATTGATTGTTTTTGCTTACAAAATAAACTCCATGCCCAATGGAACAGTAGAAGATAGGTTTAATTCTTATTTTTTCAGGAAAGACATTTTTGGTCTAGGGTTCTTGGGACCTCATAAGGAGGTTCCCATCCCCTAGTAGGAGCCAGATGTTATCTCCTAAATAAATTAATTTTCAATAGGTCAAACTCAGACAATTTATTTTTTGTAAGTAGTGAATATTTCAGGGTATATAATGAAATATTTTGGGAGATTAACAAAATTGGAATGCTTAGTGTTCTGCTTTTCAGGAAAATTTGAAAGTTTAGCTTTCGGTGGCTTAGGTAAACTTTTCAACAGTTCATTAGCCATCGAAAATCCCAGCTTTCGACAGCTAACAATTTGGGCTCAGGACTGCGTTAACCATCGAAAGGCTGTTGACGTCATTTTTTATAATAAAAAATTGGAAAAGGGGCTTTCGGTGTCTTAGGAGAACCTTCCAACAGTTCATTAGCCACCGAAAAGCTTAGGTTTCGGTAGTTTGGTCCAAGAAGACACTAAACCAATGAAATCTCATTAATTACGTTTTTGTATAAATTTTGGAAAGGAAGCTTTCAGTGGCTTGGGTGAACGTGAAAACAATTCATTAGCCACTAGAAAGGTTAGCTTTCGACAGCTTACAACTTAGGCAAAATATTCTCTTAACTGTCGAAAAGGCCAAAAGAGGAAAAACGGTTAACTTATCCATAAAAATAAAATGCTGTCAACATGAGGCACGTCATGATCTAGCACTTAACCGTCGAAAAGGATGGGGGACTGCAAAAAATCATTAGTTGGTAAATAAAGGGTCGTTATTGAACTGAATTGACTGATAGAGACCAAAACCCTAATCCTCCCCTCGATCTATCCCATGACTGTAGTTGAACCTCCACGAACAGTCACTTTCCAGTTAAAAATGGTCGTTGAGATGACTATCTCGCTGTTATCACCAGAGTCTACCATCATTGTACTCAAGTACCAATTGACTGATTAATCCCTCAAAATCAACACCATATCCTTAGTACACTCCACATTTCTCTAAATGCATCCTTACTGCTCAGGGCCATCCCTGAAACCAGCACGCTAATATCCTTCACATAATTCGAATTTTAATTTTTGCAGGTACTAGGAAGCACAGCCCAGAGATGAAGAAAGGAGGAGGACCTACCCTCAAATAAGAACTAGGTGACATCAGCTATCTTGAGTCACATCTAGAATTTTTCCAGTTCTTCAAAGATGCAGGCTGTTACAGGTTTTGTGAGAAAATCAAGGGTTCACTCTAGCAAGTTGCAAAAGAATTTTCTCTTTCTTTTGATGGCTCCAAGGTGTTGATAGGCAAAGAAGATTTCCAAGTTGATGAAACCCTAATTGTAGAAGTAGCAGAACTCTGAAGAACTGGGGAGAAATGGTTCAAAACCACCATTACTAAGAATGTGGAATTTAGGTCATACTTAAAACCTGAACACAAAGATGTAGTATGGAAGAAAAGCATTCCATCCACCTAGCTAGAGGAGAGGTGGCAGCAATTATGGAAGGAAATCCTGGTTTATATAACTTGTGAAGGAAGGTATAACAGGGTGATGATATATCACTTTAAATTGATGAATCATTTTATAGGCAGAAGCCCTTTAAACCTACCTTTCTACCTCCATAAGAGCTTAACCAAGACGGCCCATCAGGTCAAGGCCCATCCCACTAAAATCATAGGAAGGTTATCTCACCATGGCCTGATACAACTTATTGTTCAAGAATTGCTGCAAAGGAGAAACATAGCATGGGCATATTTTTTATTCTGAAATGAGTTTGAAACAGGATTACAGCCAAAAGACAAAGGAAAGTCCCCTTCAAATAAATCCACCACCCCTAGGGGTGGAAAGAGGAAGAGGAGGGCTATCTCACCAGTGACAGTGGATCAGCCTTCTCCAAATTCTAAAACCAACCAAGCTAAAAGAAATCAAGACTTCAATGGAAAGGAGAAGGATGCCCCAGCACAAAGTGGAAATATACTAAACTTACCCTACTCAGATTCAAAAGAAGAAAGGGAGCAAGAAGTTGACCTAACCAAGCAGGTTGCAATAGAACCTGAGTTTCCATCACCCACACCAAGAGAAGACTACGGTGAACCAGTGGAAGAGGCTTCCTCTAGAAAACCTAGGTCACAAAGAGTCAACCAGCTGTTAAGGCAAGTATATGAACTAGAGTTCTTGGAAAGAGAGATAAAAAGAACTAATGCAGTATTAACCAAGAAAAACACTCAATTAAATAATTCCTTGCTAGAAATGAAAGGTATGTATTTCCTACTACAAAAAAGGAATATGAGGTTTATGAAGGACAACACCAAGATTTATAGGATGATCAGACTTTTGAGGTTGCAGATGAATAATTCCAACTCAAACCCTAGCTCTCAATCTCACTTTACACTAGAAACCCTAGCAGAGGCAGCAACAAGTTTTCAAGATCTTGAGGCAGCTCATGATGCTGTTGCTCTGTCAAACCCTATGCAAATTGAATAAATAGCAGAAGGATAGAGGTAAAATATGTAAAAGGTTGATTTAAAGGCTAATAAAATTTTGCAGAAAACAGATCTTTCGGTGGGTTAGGAGAACGCAGCAACTATTCATTAGCCACCGAAAGCAGAGCTTTTGGCAGCTAACAGACCCAGGATTCTGCTTCCTTAACCACCGAAAGCGCAAAAGGGTGTAGAATGATATGTTTACACTGTAATGTCTTCTTCTGCTTAGGCATTTGAATACCAACCCTCTAACCTATGTGATTCCTATAGGTTCGAGAAGGTACTGACAGTTAAGGAATGAGCTGAAGATTGATGCCATATATAGAAGATCTAGGGCATCAATATTATATCACCATTGGGTCGAAGAGGGACACTAGAGCCAAAGGCCACCTACATGCATGAAATTTGGGCATTATTTAATGATGCATGCACCCAATTAAGTCTCCATGCGCATGCATGAAAGTCAACTGCAAATTAGAAGATAAAGTGACCTAATTAGGTCAAAAGTTAGGGTTTTCGCAGTTGAAAGTTATAAAAAAAAGATAAAGTGAAGGGAGAAGTCACTTATGTGATAATTGATTTGTGGAGTCGAATTGGAGAGCTCGGAAAGCTAAGTTGGGGTTGAGCACATGCTCAGCTAACTGGTGTATTTCGGTAGCGAAATCTATCTACCCTAGTTCATCATCAGGTTGGATCATCCAGGTTCAACACTAGTTCATCATCAGGTTACATTCAACAGTTATTCCATGAAGTTGATTATTCATCCATCCATAGGGTTTCACCGTCACACCATGTCACCATGATTAGAGACAAAGCAATTCCTTTTCCTACCTACAGGGTTTAGAACTTCTGCATGCTGCTTCCATCATCATCAGAGGGGTATTATAACCCTAGTGCACATCATCGGGGCTTCCAGCAATAGCTTATTTATTATTCTGGAGCTTATACAGTTTGAGAGGAGGGCATATTCACCTGTGGAGGACGATTTGGTGTATATCCTTATTCCTCTGGCAGAATCCTTGCATGCTGGGACCAATCTCTTCACCATCAGTAGATTTATATACTGGTATGTACATGCATTGATTTCTCCTATTTTATAGCATCTTAGTATTTTTATAGGGCACATATTTGCATGCAACTGCAAATATGGGCATGCAAAAATTATAAATGAATCCAGGAGACCCATCCAACATTACTCTCAGGAGACAAAGGTATAGAGATAGAGAAGAGGAGTTAGAGGACATAGATTTGGGGAACAGAGAGTACCTGTTTGAAAAAAGCAAAGAAATAATGGTCGATGATGATAAAATAGCTTTCAATAGTCTCATCTCAACCATAAAAGAACTCACCATTGGGTAAAAAGAAATGATGAGCATCTTCAGGAAAATGACTGAGAAGAATGGGCCCACCCCACACAGTCCGTTATTTCCCAACAGTGATAGGGTATCCACTAGCAGTAGTAGGGATCACTTACATACCAACATGCAGAGACATCCTCATATATACAAGCATTTCCAACCTACCATGCCTCAATTCTTATATAGTCTAGTTGCAGTGCCTCTAGCACAAGCACAACCAGAAGAACCCATGAGTGCCTATCTGAGAGAATATAGGGCTTTCGGAGAGGACTTCCATTCAAACATGACCTTCACTAACTTCTTCCACTTTAAAGGTAAGAAAAAACCCAAATCTTACAATAGGCAATTCACCCAGAACTATGAGTTACAACGCACTGTAGGGAAACTGACTATCCCTACCTTTGAGGGCACCCGGGGTGGCCCAGCTAGAAATTGGGTGCAAAAGTTGGATACATACTTCCAGCTCAACCCCATGATTAAGACAGATGCCATTAAGTTGGCTACTTTGCATTTGGACGGAGAAGCACATGAGTGGTGGTACCACGGGTTAGTGACACTGGGTCACAACACCATCACCTCATACACAGATTTTACACAGACGCTCATTGAGCAGTTTGATCGGAAGGATCTAGAGGTACAATTTAGGGAGTTGGCACAACTCAAGCAAATAGGGAGTGAAGATGCTTTTATTTCTGAGTTTTAGAGGATAGCAGTCATGTTCATAGATATATCAGAGAGCAGGTTGATTATGTTGTTCACTGAGGCTCTCACTGAACCCTTATGGGGATGGGTCAAGTCTTATAGGCCCACCACCCTAGCAGATGCCATCAGACGGCCTAGAGACTTGCAGGATACAGTGCCAAAAAATAGGTTTCCTCCCAGGACCAATGTTCCTATTAAAGATAAAGAAAGGAAACCATGGCCCAAGAAAGAATGGATGGACAATGATACCTATTACAAAGAGAAATTCCTATGGCTCGGGGTACCACAACAGATAGCTTAACTCCATAAATCAATCATTTCCTATATGTAATAGAAACCAAACAACTAACACTAAAGGATCTCGATTAGTACCTTATTCTGGATGGTTGGTGTAGATCCCCGTTAAGCTTTCCAACTTTAGCTTGAATTGATGAATTGTTTCCTCAACATTCAATAAACAAGACGAGCATACTATATATAATTGTGTTAGCTATACTCTAGCATATATAATCAATAACATATAAGCATTTGAAATCATCCATGGATAAAATATTCATTCAAACACACATTATTGGACAGGAAAAGATATTTCTATTGATATAAAATCATAGATTACAATGAATACAACCTCTGTCGGCACGTCTGCGAATCGAAGAAACCGAGTCCCCCACTTGGGCCTCCACCACTTCAATCCTCCATCTCTCAATAGCAAGCTCATAAGCAAAGGGTAATCTTGGGAAGAACACAAAAGTGCTCCAAGGGACAAAAGGGATGCAGACTCAAGCACAAGTTCTGGAAACAATGGACTATAGTTCTCTTGCTCTTAATTTCTCATATGCCTTCAATGTATCCAAAGGGTTCCTTATATAGCTCATCAATGCAGTAATGAAAGGTTGAATCCGAGCGATCTCAAGGCATATGGAAGGTGAGGAGACAAGTGAGTTGGATACACATCAAGGAAAACTCCAAAAGAATTTGGATTTTTGCACACATCCTGATATACGTGGTTTTAGAGGTCAAACTCGTGTATATACGCGATAAAGGGTTTAAAATTCGCATATGGAAATTTAAGCATGTTTTTAGGGATGGTCTAGGAAACATCAAAGGAACAAAAATGGTCCATGGGGTCTAAGGATTCTGCATAGGGACAGGGAAGGCCATAAAAGTGTGATTCACCATGTGTGGTAAAATCAGCTATAACATATGCCCCCTAATGTGTGAGGTCAGAGGGGTCATACGATGGTCGAAATACATTATAAGTCCATCCTAAAAATGAAGTGATGAAGAACCCAGTGGAAGAACCAGGCACCCAATCAACACTATATAATGATACAACTCTGCATATAACTGCGAATACATATAGCAGTCCCGAATACATAAGAGTACAATGGCCATGAATAGGCATGATACAATATGACATATGTGGTCATCGCCACGTACAATATACATAGATCAGAATCTCCATGATGAAGATATACAAAGGATCATGATCTCCATGAAGACTGAAGATATAAAATGGATCAAGATCTCCATAATGGCTGGAAATATCTGACATCTACTAGAATCAAGTCACGAGAGCTGAAATCTCATGAACACTGGCACGATCAAGGAGGTAGCATATATGAGATGCCACCAATTTGGAAGGTCTTCTACACAAATCGCTACGAGTACATGTCCTACTATGTGAATAGAGGTGTCGAGGTCGAACATAGTAGTCCATTGTCTGATTACCGGTCATTGATGTATACCATAGAGTCGCCAATTCTGTTACGGAGAGAGATTCCTATCTCTTGGGGTACCACAATAGACAACTTAGCTCTAGAAATCAATCATTTCCTATATACAAGAGAAACCAAACAACTAACACTAAAGGATCTCGATTTGTACCTTATTCTAGACGATTGGTGTAGATCCCCATTGAGCTTTCCAACTTCAGCTTGAATTGATGAATTGTGTCCTCAACATTCAATAAACAAGACAAGCATACTATATATAATTGTGTTAGCTCTACTCTAGCATATATAATCAATAACATATAAGCATTTGAAATCCTCCATGGATAAAATATTCATTCAAACACACATTATTGGACAGGAAAAGATATTTCTATTGATATAAAATCAGAGATTACAATGAATACAACCTCTGTCAACACGTCTGGGAATCGGAGAAATCGAGTCCCCCACTTGGTCCTCCACCACTTCAATCCTCCATCTCTTGATAGAAAGCTCATAAGCAAAGGGTAAGCTTGGGAAGAACACAAAAGTGCTCCAAGGGACAAAGGGGATGCAGACTCAAGCACAAGTTCTGGCAACAATGGACTATAGTTCTCTTGCTCTTAATTTCTCATATGCCTTCAATGTATCCAAAGGGTTCCTTATATAGCTCATCAATGGGGTAATGAAAGGTCGAATTCGAGCAATATCAAGACATATGGAAGGCCAGGAGACAAGTGAGTTGGATCCACATCAAGGAAAAATCCAAAAGAATTTGGATTTTTGCACACATCCCGATATACACGGTTTTAGAGGTCAAACTTGCGTATATACGCGATAAAGGGTTTAAAAGTCGCATATGGAAATTTAAGCATGTTTTTAGGGATGGTCTAGGAAACATTAAAGGAACAAAAATGGTCCATGGGATCTAAGGAGTCTGCATAGGGACAGGGAAGGCCATTAAAGTGTGATTCATCATGTGTGGTAAAATCAGCTATAACAATACCCGACAGGACCTTAGAAGAAAAACGTTATGTTTCACTTGCCAGGAACCATGGATACCAGGTCAACAATGTTCAGGAAAAGGAAAGGCTTACTACATAGAGGATTATTTCGATAGTGAGGAGGATGAGGATTACCAGGATCAGGAGTAGGGAGAGACAATAGAGACAGTTGCTGAGGGACAGGCCTCAAGAGGTACCATTGCTACCATGACAGGGGTTCCTAGATTCCACACTCTTTAGATCAGAGGTACCGTATAGGGCCACAGAGTGGGAGTACTTATAGATGGTGGTGCATCCCACAAATTTATTGATGTTGCATGGGTTAAAAAGAGAGACATTCATACTAAGAGCTTTGATGGGTTTTCGGTAGCAGCAGTAGGTGACACCATGGAGTGTAGTCAGAGGATTCCTAAATTAAAGGTAACGCTTGGGAATTATACAGTGATAGAGACATTCTATGTGGTAGATGTACTTGACATGAATGTGGTACTAGTATTTTAGTGGTTGTATTCCATAGGGAAGTATTCTCACAAATGACCACACCCCTCATAGATATTACGAAGAAGGGAGCATTTACTTGGTCGGAGGCAGCACAACAAACATTCTATAAAATGAAAGAGGTGATGAGTTCATTACTAGTATTAGCTTTACCAGACTTTTCTCAATCCTTTGTGTTAGAATGTGATGCTTCAGGAGAGGGAATTGGGGCAGTTTTGATGCAGAACAACCACCCCATTGCATTTGAGAGCAAAAAACTCAAAGACTATGAGCGCCACAATTCGATATATGACAAAGAGATGTTAGCTATCCTCCATGTGCTAACCAAGTTCAGGCAGTACTTAGTAGGTTCCAGGTTCAAGGTTAAGACATATCACAACAGCCTGAAATACTTCCTAGAGTAGAAAGAGCTAAACAAGAGACAACAAAAATGGGTAAGTAAAATTCAAGCTTATGACTTTGAGATTGAGTACGTAAAGGGGAAGAGAAATGTAGTGGTCGATGCACTTTCTAGACGACCAGCTACTTTATCCCTTATGAGCATCTCATTAGATTGGAGGTCTCATATTTTGGTTGAGTACTCCAAAGATAAGTTTGCTTGTGAGCTATTGGATGGACATATTCAGGATGATAGGTACAGGGTCATTGATGATATCATATACTACAAAAACAAAACCTTCTTGGTTCCAGAGTCTCCCCTCAAGAATAAAATCTTACAGGCATCACACGATTCACCATTAGCGGGGCATCAAGGGTTTCTTAAAACCTACAAATAGATTAGAGAAAGGTTCTCATGGAAGGGCCTCAAGAAAGATGTGATACAACATGTGAGGGAGTGCAGCTTGTGCCAACAAAACAAAATAGAGCACATCCACCCGATTGGTTTACTACATCCCTTACCTATTCCCAAGCAGAAATGGGAGTGCATTTCTATGGACTTCATTACTGGGATACCCAAGGTCCAAGGCAGATACTGTTGTACGTAGTAGTGGACCAATTGACTAAGTTTTCTCACTTCTTTGCCATATTATCATATTATTCAGCAGCACATGTAGCTGAACTATTTTTCAGAGAGGTATTTAGACTCCATGGGTTACCCAAGACCATTGTCAGTGACAGGGACAACAAATTCACAGGAGCCTTTTGGCAAGAGCTTTTCCGGTTAGTGGGGACCGAGTTAGCCATGAGCACAAGTTATCATCCACAGAGTGACAGGTAGACAGACATTGTTAATAAATGGATTGAGGGATACTTGACAAATTATGTATCAGGTCAACAGAGGACATGGATCAAATGGTTACACTTGGGTGAACATTGTTACAACACCACCTACCATATGACCATTAGGATGACCCCTTTTATATGGGTATGATGCTTCCACTTTTGCAGACTAGATATTTGGAAATACCAGGGCCCCCAAGGCCAAGGAGTGGATTCAGGAGGGTCAATATATCCTCAAGATACTTAGGGAGAACATACAGGCTGCTCAGAATCAACAGAAGATATATGTAGGAAGGCAAGAAGTTGAGCGCAGTTTTGAGATGGGAGACTTCGTTTATTTACACCTCCACCCATACCAATAGTCATCTCTTAAAAAGAAAGGATCATAAAAACTCCAACCTCATTTCTATGGTCCATACAAGATAATTCGGAAGGTCGTAGAGGTAGCATATGAGCTAGAACTACCCCTAGAGAGCAAGATTCACAACTTATTTCATGTCTCCAATCTCAAGAAGGTGGTTTGTCAACAGATTGTTACATCTTCCAAGCTGCCTCCCCTTGATGATGAGGGGCAATTGGTTCTGATTCCAAAGCGTATTCTAGAGGTGCGAGAGTGGAAACTGAGGAACATAATCATCAAAGATTACCTGGTTTAGTGGAAAGATATGCCTGTAGAGGAGGCTACTAGGGAGGAAGAATAGGTATTACAACACCCAACTTTACAGTTGCTTGAGGACAAGCAAATTTGAGTGGGGAGGACTGTAATGTCCTCTTCTGCTTAGGCATTTGAGGACCAACCTACTAACCTATGTGATTCCTATAGGTTCGAGCAGGTACTGACAGTCAAGGAATTAGCCAAACACTGATGCCATATATAGAGGATCTAGGGCATCATTATTATATCACCATTGGGTCAAAGAGGGCCACTAGAGCCAAAGGCCACCTGCATGCATGACATCTGGGAATTATTTAATGAAGCATGCACCCAATTAAGTCTCCATGTGCATGCATGCAAGTCAATTGCAAATTAGAAGATAAAGTGACCTAATTAGGTCAAAAGTTAGGGTTCGCGCATGCATGCAAGTCAACTGTAAATTAGAAGATAAAGTGACCTAATTAGGTCAAAAGTTAGGGTTTTCATAGTTGAAAGTTATAAAAGAAATATAAAGTGAAGGGAGAAGTCACTTATGTGATAATTGATTTGTGGAGTCGAATTGGAGAGATCGATGAGCTAAGTTGGGGTTGAGTGCATGCTCAGCTAACTGGTGTATTTTGGCAGTGAAATCTATCTGCCCTAGTTCATCATTAGGTTGGATCATCTAGGTTCAACACTAGTTCATCATCAGGTTACATTCAACATTTATTTCGGGAAGTTGATTATTCATCCATCCAGAGGGTTTCATTGTCACACCGTGTCACCGTGATTAGAGAGAAGGCAATTTTTTTTCCTACCTACAGGGTTCAGAACTTCTGCATGCTGCTTCCATCATCATTAGAGGGGTATTATAACCCTAGTGCACATCATCCGGGCTTCCAACAGCAGCTTATTTATTATTCTGGAGCTTATACAGTTTGAGAGGAAGGCGCATTCACCTATGGAGGAATATTTGGTGTATCTCCTTATTCCTCCATCATAATCCTTGCATGCTGGGACCAGTCTCTTCACCATCAGCTGATCTATATACTGGTATGTACATGCATTGATTTCTCCTATTTGATAGCATCTCAATATTTTTCTAGGGCACATATTTGCATGCATGCAAAGTTCAGGGTTTGCTTTCCTATTTGATTAAGAAGTAAGTCTATTAGCCATCTATAGTATACACATAAATAGGAAAATATTAGTTTGGGATATCATATACACACAAAACTAGTTTTGATGGGTACAAACAACTCAGGGGTGAATTATTAAGCTCAAAATTAATGAAAAGCACAAGTGGAGGAGGTCTGTTCCAGTTTTCAAGGAGCGATAAAGGAGAAATGGGTCACAAACCCTACCTGTTTTTACAAACCATGGATCTTCTGTCAGATAGTAGATTATAGCTCTACTTTAGTAATCACTACAGTTATCAAAGAGTTCAATAAGTGAACAAAGTGTTAGAGTTAGATAGACTAGCACTTAAATTAGGGTTTTTGACCTAAAATTTTGCAAAACAGTTATGTTATCTATTTTTAGTAAATCAGATCCAACTTTTCAGGATCTAAATATTTTTGTAAAGGCTATAAAGACTAAGACATTTTTTGAAGCAAGGGTTCGACTTCGAAGACTTTTAGACCCTTATTGTTATCAATCTTCTCATGATATTCATCATTTAATATAAGCTCTTTGTCCATTATATGTTCAGATTCCATATCTTTTCTGTTCTGTACTTGTGCTTAAATGTCTCATTCAGGTTTATTCTTTTTATCTAATGCCAGATAGTTGTCATCCTATATATGTGTTGATGAGTTGAATTGCAACTATTCTTCCTTGTTATGATTAGCCATTCATATGTGATTGTTTTATTTATAAATATGCTAGCATAGTAAGTTCTCCATTTATTCACCTTATTATCAACCCTCTGAACATTGGTGGTTAGAAGCCTTATCTTTTGATTGATTTTTATGCATGTCTTGGGAGAGTGAGGTCTTGTAGGTCATCAAACTTTATCCATTTATAAAAACCATTAAAAACATTTAAGTTCCCAGGGATCCTCAAGCTGCAACCTAGAGGAGTTTCTTGGAGTGATAACACCTTTCCTCTTCATTCAATCTTCTAAACATTACTTCTTTGTTGCGTCATGTTACTTCTTCAACTATTATATGCACGTCATGTGAGAAATTCCTTTTGTTTGCAACATCAAGCTTAACTGGGGCATGTGTGACTTTCCTGATCTGTTAAAGAAATGTAACTGTGGAATATATTCTTGTTATTACCCCTTTGGGAGATGTTGTTCCTTCGATTAGGGATGTCAATGATGTATTTGGTCATGTAAAGTCTATTAGAATAATCAACCCATAGTATTACCCACTTAGAAATTAATTCATTTATGTTTGTCTTATTTGCCTAGTCCATGAGTCCCACCATGTGCAAGTTGCTAATTGCCTATCCATAGAGGTCAAACTTGCCATATTTGACTCATGTAGCGATTGGGAAAGCCTTAGGAATCAAATCTGCTTTATTCCTGGCATCCTAGGCACCTATCTGCTTTTTCTGCTTTACTGCCTGCTTTTTCAGTGTTTTAAAGCACATAGGAAAGCAAGACTAGGTGAGGTGAACTAGTTTTTTGTCCTCTTCATCCTCCACTCTTTTCTCCATGAAAAAGCATGTATGAGCTTCCATTCCACTACTCTTTAGCTTTCCCATGCACCCTTTCCAATTCGTGAGCTCCATGACAGATTTGGGATCAGCTTTTTACACCTATGGGGGGTTTGCCTATTTTGAGTAAGCCTGCTTTATGCTAGTTTTGGATGCCTCTTTATGCATTCGACCTATTGATGTATTCTATATATTTAGAAACCTATGTTATTACAGGTTTGGCTATTGTACACTCAGTTAATATAATTTTGTGTTACAGCTCCATATTCAGTCTCCATTGTTAGCAATTTTGCATGATCAATTGATAATTGTTGTGGGTAAAATTAATCTACTACTGGCCTGAATTTCTACATGGTATCAGAGCCATTTTAGGTTGTTACTCTCCTTCAAAAATTGTTTTGCAAGTTTGACATCAAGACTGGGAGCCTTCTACTGACAGCCAGGACAGATTTTCTAAAGCTATGGATTCACAGAAAACTATCTTGACTCCCTTCAACTATTTTGAATGGAAAGCAGAGATGGAGATCTTGTTGAGAGAGAAATGCCTCTACAGGGTGACTATGGCTACAGAAGCAGAGCCCAATGCTGTTGCATAGAAGATCAAATGGCACAATCGGAGAGATGAGGCCTATGGCCTCCTATGTCTCAGTATTTCCCGAGACCTCCTTTTCCATCTCGATGGATTAAATTCACCGGATCAAGTATGGGAGAAGATATCTGATATTTTTGGAAAGACATATGAGATGAGGGGACATCAGATCAAAAATGAGCTGATTTCTCTAAGTCCCAATAGCTTTGAATCCCTGCAGCTATATTTCTCCAATTTCAAAGCACTAGTTTTGCAGCTGAAGCAGTGTGGTATCGAAAAGAAATATGATCAGCTCATATTGGCCATCCTCTCGAAGCTAGGACCTGACTACTCAGTCTTTGTTTCAACCTTCTATGCCACAAAACTCACAGCTCAAACCTGGAAGATGCCTAGCCTTGCAGATTTCATGGAATCTCTCACACAAGAACAAGACAAGCTGGTGATGATGGGCACCATCAAACCATCCAAAGATCAAGCTTTGATTGCTGGAGATTCGAGGGTGGATTCAAAAAGAAAAAAGAAAGCTAAAAATCCACCTGAGCAAAGAAGAGAAAAGAAGCAGTCTCCAGAGGATCAACAAGGTCCCAAGAAAAATACCCAGAAGAAGAAAAACAAAGGTGAAATGAACAAGTTCTCATACTGTTCGAAGGGCAATCACACTGAAAGCTCTTGTATGAAAAAGCAGATTGATATGCTGACCAATATCCTGGAGAAGAATGGCATCTCCCTTCCAAAAATCTCAAAGAAGAGAGAAGGAGGATCAAGTTCAGATGACAGAGAGAGAGTTCATGCTCTAGTTGCTGGCACATCAAGCTCACCCAGTTTTATCATAGATTCTGGAGCTTCAAAACACATGGTTTCGACTAAGGAGGCCTTCTCCTCACTGGATATGTTGAAAGGACCATCTATTGTACTGGGAGATGACTCTCTCACTGAAAGTAAAGGCAAAGGAAGGATAGATCTTGATCATGGTAAGTTCAGCAATGTGCTGTATGTCCCTGGTCTCGCCTTCAACCTCCTATCAGTGTACCAGATGACCCACACTGGGTCTCCTAAGAAGGTCATATTCTCCCCTGATGAAGTTGAGATCACAGAGATTTCAACTGGTAGAGTCATTGCAAAAGGAGTAGTGAATCATGCTCAAAAGGTATACATGTTTTCACACTTCCTACCTTACTCAAACCCCTCTGCTCTTCTCATTCATGCTAATGAAGCCAGCAAGCTGTGGCATGAAATATTTCGCCATCTAAATTACAAGTATCTATCTGATCTTACTGAGAAAGATATGGTCATAGGGTTGCCCAAGATAAAATTTTCCAAAGGAGTCTGCCAAGGTTGTATCCTAGGAAAACACCCAGAGCACAAATTTGAGAAAGCTAGTCATGAGAGAACCTCTGCACCTCTCGAGCTGATTCACAGTGATGTTGCTGGCCCATTCCCTCATATGTCCATGAGTTGGGAC